>CM053587.1:280661607-280692711 GCA_028646515.1 Pseudochirops corinnae
CCTCCCACACACATACACACACACAAGAGGACTCATCAAGATGACTGAACAGAGGCAATGCATTTGGGGCAATGACTTAATAAAAATGAAAGACAACAGAAAATGAGCATTCCTAGTGTTGTGTTTGTGACTGTGAAATAATAAACCAACTAAAGGAAGATGTACAGAGTGAGATATATACAGGATTCTAAGAGGCAGAGTATCCAGAAATAAGGAGATAATCATTCCATTGTTTTCTGCTATAATCAGACCACATCAGCATCATTGTCATTTGCTCTGGGTGCCACTATTTAGAATAACATTGCTGAATTAGAAATAGGAAAGCTACATAGTAAAGGAACTTTAGTTCATGCCATGTGAGAATATTTTGGAAGAATTAGGTGTAGTTGTTCTGAAAAAGACTCAGTATTGGAGCAGTAAATTAAAAGGTGACTTCAAATATTGGAAAGCTTGTCATGTGGAAGTAGGTTTCAGCTTCTACTTTGATCCAGAGGAAAGAAATAGGAGCAATAAGTGAAAGTTTCAGTGAGACAAATTTAGTTTTAATGAGAGAAAGTGCCCAACAATTACAGCTAATCAAACTTGCAAAAGCGGAAAGGATTGCTTCACAAGATACTGAGTACTCCTTAATTACGGGTCATGAAGAAAAAAGCTAGAATGCTATTTTTTAGGTGTGTGGTCTGGAGGAAAAAGTCTGCTTATTGTTCTTATTGTTGTTGATCCAAGTCTAATCATTTTCCTGTCAAGGAGATTTAGGGGAAAACTCTTCTCATGTCACCTTTTGTTTTCTGATCATCCCTGTTTCTGTTGCTTTTCTGGAACCATGCCCTCCTTCCCCAACCTCCAATCTGTAAAGTTAGAACATTACAAGTTAGAAATTTCTTGTTTCCTTTCTGAAAGGAAAACTCCCTGACTTTGACCTCAGCTGTAAGAAACAAATAGAACCCTACTTTTCCCCATAATTTCACCTGAGTGTCTCTGATTGAGGAAAATAATTTCTTCCAAGCTGGGAGAGATATGCTAAAAGCTAAAGCTTTGAACCAAGAGTCCTAGAACTTTTTTCTTGCTATGGTAAGAAGACCATCATTCCCCAATCTCCCTAGTGATGTCCTTGATTGTATTCCTTTCTTATACAATCCAAGAATTTATTTTGTGCATTACATGTTAGTCCCAACCTCATTTTGAGGAAGGAGAATGAACTGTTCTAATTTTGAAGTTTTAGTCCTAAACCCAATGTGAGACACTGATAGGCTAACCTAGTGTAATAGTAATGGAATTTAAAGATCCCCCTGTATTGCCTTGATTTTCCAGTTGAGTGTTAAAACCCAGAGCTTGTGAATCCCTCTTGTGGGATGGACTTGATGACGTGAAGACAGAGGGCTGAGGCTGGTACTATGGATTTTAGAGAGATGTCCAAGCAGAGGAGGCCAGAAGGACTTTTGGGAAGCAGTATCATGGAGGCAGAGAGACAGAATTGCCAGGGGCCAGAGTTGCTGAGAGAGGGACTGCCCAGGACTTTTGAGAACTGCCACCTGGAGCTGCATAGAACTGAGGATCCATAGCTCTGATGCCAGTATTTTGTCTGTCTGTTTTGATGTTGTTTTACCAGATTTGTCTGCTGGTCAAGGACAGTGCTGCTATTGCAGAGGTCCTAGAACCCTGCTGTTGGTTCAGAAGGCCTGAAGGAGGATTTTCTTGTTGTATGTTTATAGAAATCCTGAAAGACGGTCTTGTTGATGTTTTCAGGGGTTCTGGGACTGTTCTGCAGGCAGAGAGTTAATTCATGAGGACACTGGCAATGTATATTGTGGCTTTGTTAAGCTTTGTCTCCCCAGGAACAGAGATGGCTGAGAACTTGACTCTAGTCAAGATGAAGGAAGGACCTTTCCTTGGGTTTTCAATGCTATGATGATATCTTAACTTTGTTGTAGCTTAAGGGTAGATGGCCTTTTGTGCTCTCCTGCCCCTTTTGAGAAAGTGCTTGGCATTAATGTATAGTATTGTAATTCGGTTGTTATCCAGGGGTGGGAAACTTTTTGACTTTTTGTGTTCTTTGATTGACCAAATGAATGTATTTTGTTTATGATTTGAAACTGATCTCCATTTGAGAAGATAGACTTCTCCTGACTAAATGAACGTACTGTCCAGGGGTAGAGTAGTACTTGGATTGAATTGAGAACTTACTTGCTAAATGAATGAGTTGCACTTTATTTCGATTTTCTCTGTTCTGTGAGTGTTTTGCCTTAATCTGGCACTGAATAAATGGAGTTTGCGATGCTGGTAATCTGAACCTTTGCTTGGCATTGTATTAGATTGTTAACCCATTCTGAGTTGCTTTCCTTTAGAAACGCAAATCTAAGAACCTGTGCTAGCAGCCATCCTGGGTATGCCAGGGTGCTTGCTGATAAAAATGGCGTCACAAACAGGATCTGTGAACTAAAAGGAAAGTATGGGAGCTGGGATAATTGTTTGTTTCCCAGTTGTGGTAGCTGTGACTTTGTGGAGCCATGGAACAGGAGCAGAGAACTGTCTGCATGCTGACTTTGCTGAGGTGAGAGCAGGAATGGTGAGCTGCTTACATCGGGATTGGGGCAAAAGACAGGAGTGGCTGCCTCCTGCAGGAGGAGGTGGAACTCAGGAGTTTGGAATTCAGCCATAGGACAAGATAAGGGCTGTGCAACAAAGCAGGAGCACTGAATGTGTTTTCTTGCTGCATCCCACAGTTTGGGACCCAGGTGGAGGGTGGAGTTGTGTCTATGGTGGGCAGGATGAAGTGCTATGGACCCCCAAGGACCCCATCCTGTTGGTTTTGTTGCCCAGGCACCCCTCAGGATTTGGCAGCAGGGGCTGGAGCAGAGTTAAGACTGAGACTTGGCTCCTTAGAGCCTGTACCTGAAAGTGCCAAGAGGAAGCCTTTAAGGGCAGTGTGGAGGAAGGACACTTCCTACCCCCTCACCCTTACCCCACCCCAGGAGAACCTTATTTGGACATTTTTGTTTTGGATTGCTGGTAATGAGTTGCTATGTTATGTATCTTGCAAATGTGATGTCTCTATTTTATGGGGATTATGTTGTACTTAATGTTAATGTTAATACTAATTCAGATTTAAGTTGCCTATGTAACGGGCATGAAAGATCTTGGGGCTGAATGTTATGGGAATCTGAAGATCTTCCCTGCCCCTAGGCCCTTTGATAGGCTTAAGTAACTCAGAGAGCCTTCCCAGAATGAAAATATACTCTGCCCCCTAATAGGCTGAGTGTGGTCACATGGAGCCTGTGGCAGGAAGCTTGTTCTTCAGGAATGCCCACGCCTTATTACTTTGTGGTTGGGCAGTGGGTCAAGAGGGCTGTGACATTCTCTGATCCAGGAGAAGGCTATATATACCCTGATGTGCATTTTTTCTTTGGGCTCACTTTGGAAAGAATTTGTGTGATTTGACCAGATAATACTCTGGACAGCTGTTGAGCTCCCAGCTTTGAAAACCCAGATGTTGGTGCTTCCCTCTCTGCTAACTAACTTGGTATGGTCAGATGACTGGAAGCCCATCTGCAGATCTATTTCTTTGTCTGCTTATAACTTGTGCTTGTATTGTGTTTGCATTCTCTGAAGTTCAGGTTGCTGACTTTTCCCCCAGAACTAGGTAAATGATATGTTTGATTGATTAAAGATTGTTAACCCATTTTGAGTCATTTTCTTTTAGAAAAGCAGATCTAAGAACCTGTGCTAGCAGCCACCCTTGGTGTGCTAGGGTGTTTGCTGATACACCTAGTACCTTTTTGTTGGGCTGTATAAGCAACCTTCAATTCTGAGCTTTCTCTTAAACATACCAAATAACAACATCTGTTACTTTCAATATTGATGGGCTGTTCTAATTATTCCACTTTGATAGTCCTAGCAATGGGTTTTAATGGAATGTTGTAGAGAGGAGTCTTTGTCAGGTATGGATAGGAAATGAAATCCACTAAGAGTCCTTTTAACTCTGAAATTCTGTAATTCTGTAGTCCGTCTTTATAGAAGGACATAGCAAGGATTTCCTAGAATGAGATAACAGAGGGGGTTTGTGACTTGTAACTGTTGAAAGTATCCATAGGGAAATAATGAATCCATCAAAGTATCAACATAACTAATCAGAATTGCAAATGTAAAAAGTATAAATGATTGGGGCTCAAAATGTAGACAGTATTTGAATTGGATTGGAGCCCATTGCAAATTGTTTTCTTGTCATTTGGCTGTCTTTTCTAAGGTCTAAGAAGTAAAGAAAAAATAAAAAGTAAACTTTATTGATGGCTTGGATTAGTTGACTCAGTTAATAAAGGTTTTAATGTAAATCATTTATCCTCACAGAATAACAGAAAGACCTTAGCAATTATCTAGGCCACTGTCTTTATTATAGATGTGGAAACTGAGGCCCTGGGAAATTTGGTGCCATGTCTAAGGTCATAGCAGAAGCAAAAATCAAAGGCATGATTTGAATGCAATTCCTCTGACTTCAGAACCTCTTTTCACTATTATTATGCCTCCCTCACTGGTAATTTACCTTTATTTTTTTAAAGGCTAGTTTAAAACAAATAGTTTTACATCAAAGCACCTATATCCAGAAGAACTTAGGATATAAAATACAGTCACCTCAAATGTTAGAACTAGAAAGAATACTAATGGGAAGTCATTCTGTGTATAACTCTTATTTTTTAGATGAAAAAAAGTTGAAGTTCAAAGATAGAAAGTGATTTTTCAATGCTACATAGCTAATTAGTATCAGACTAGAACTTTGGTCTCATGACTTTTATCCAGTGTTCTTTCACCTCAGATCCTGACTTCAATATCATCTGCTACTAATCCCTTCTCTTTTAGATAATCTTTCCCCTATATGTTTGAGTACTTTGCACTTAATAAATGGCTGTTGACTGACTGAGAGACAGAGACAGAAAGAGAGCAAGAGAAAAATCAAGAGTAAGAATGGGAGCAAAGGAGAGAGGGAAAGAAGGAGAAGAAAGGAAGGGAAAAAAAGAAGGAAGGAAAGAAGAAAAACAATAAAAGAGTATATCTAGTTATCAAATTATTTCTGGGGTGAGATTATAAGCTCCCCACAAGCAGGATTTGTTTTTGTCCTTTTTTGTATCTCTGGCACCTAACACAGTGCCTGATGTGCAGCAAGCCATTAATAAATGTGTGTTGGCTGATCATTTCCCACCCCCCCCCAGATGTGAGTGCATGGTATTTCTAAGCAAAACCTAATACTCTGTTTCCACTCTCTCAATTTGACATCTTGTGTCTTAACTTTAAGTTGGAGTTTTAAAATAAAGTTTAGTATGTAGTTTTAAATGTTTCATCAAGTTTAAGTTGATTTCATTTGAAGAATGTAAGTAATTATTTATAATTTGGTATTCAACAAATAGTCTCCTTAACAAAATAGCCTGGACACACACAGAGACACTTAAATGTGTTATTCATGCCAATGTTGCTACCCATGAGCAGTAAGGATACAAATGTGGGGGCTGCAGTTTGAGATCAAGTTACTCTTGAATAGTGGAGTGCAGGAATTTATGCTCCTTGAAAATTCATGTTGCCGCAGCTGCCATTGTTACTTTCCTTTCTCTATAAGTTTATGATTTCCATTCACTGGGGATAGTGGCATGAATTATTATTCATGAATTTAATGGATTATTACTAAACTATAAGAAATATTGACTATAATAAATAAAAGATAGAGTATTATGTGTGTAGTATACAAGTGGTTTTGTGTCATCTTCATATAATATAATAATGAAATACAGAGGCATTTGAAGAGGAAGTATTCTTAAATATATTGTGTTCTTGGGTCAGTTCCATTGATCCATTTTTATCCATCTAGGGGCTTTGACTGTCTTAGAAAAGAAATCACTTCTACCAGGAATTGTATTATAAATGAGAAAAAGTGATACATGTGGTTGTAGTTCTTTTTACATCTTTCTCATTTGAAAGTATTTTTGCCATTTCACCTGCTTAATGTGAATCAAGGGAACACACAGTTTGAACGTGCTGATGGAGGAGTTGAGGTTTTTTCTGCTGCTGCTATGGTTATTCATATTTCTATAGAAGTTTATGTTTCACATTGATCAGAGAATACTGCATAGATTGACATCCACAAATCTGATGGTATATTACTATCTGAGAAGAAATTATGAACATAATGAATATAAGTTGTAACAGTATTCACATAATTGTATACATTTTGTACTGGAGAAACCATTAGGACTAGGTACCAGGGGAAGCTCCTCAGGGACTATTTCCTTCCACTTTCCCAGAACCATGCCAACCCCCAACATACTCAACCCAGAGCTCCGCTTTACTTCAACGCTTGGATCTATTACACCATTGTCAAGTGTCATTATTAGGGACATGACTCGTGATGGAGTCTTGGAACATGGTAAATAGCTAATAACTGCTTCTTTAGTTGACTAACACTAATGGATGAACAGGAGGTCAGCACTAATCCTTCTGATCAGATGGCATATCTCTATACCTTACAACCTCATCCTTTGTCCTGCCACTTTGCCTTCTGAATGCTTAGAATTTACCATCTCTCTGGGGTGTATTGGTAAAGGTTTAACTGTTACCCCCCCATCCCCCCAAACAAAAGGACACACCTAAAATCTTTAAAACTATTAACATTTTCTTAAGGAGATACAATTAAGAATACAATGAATCAAGTTCTAGTTCATACTCTTTGCCAGTTGCTGAGATTTAATGGTCACTAAAATTCAAACAATATGCCCCTGCTTTTAGCTGGCTCCAGCTCATCTGCATTTGATCTTCCTTTGTACCATGGGGCCCACTGGGTCTTTGCCGTTCGTCATGTAATTGGACCTTTTTTATTTGTGTTGTCTCTTCCATATTGAATATAAGCTCTTTAAGAGGAAAGACTGGGACCCACAAACTGGCATAGAAGCAGGAAAACTCCATGAGCTCCCCACATAACCAACTCAAATACCTATAAAATATGACCTTAAACAAACTTTAGAGCTACAGAACCCACAAAGTGATAGAGAGAAACTAAGTCCCACCAAAGGTAATGTGGAAGGCCTACAGGAAGGGTCCATCACAGCCTGCTGGGAGCTGAGCCCAGCCCCTCATGAGACCATGGTTTTAGCCCCAGGGCAGCCCCAACCAACAGCAGCTGCAACAGAATTCAGGACAGTGGATCACCAGCAGCTGTGGTGGTTGCCAGAACTATCAACTCATAAATGCCAAAGACAAAGTAAAAGGTCACTGTGGAACTATGTTGGAACTGGAGGGAGTGGTGGGGGTGGAGGATCCTTGTCTGGCTGGCCCCTGTTCCCTGGGGTGAGAGGTTGCGGAGGCACAGCAGCCCTACTGCCACCACCATGTGACTGCTTCAGAGCTTCTGGCCTGTAGATTGTAGGGGGACCAAGTAACCATTCAGAGGGTAATAGCTCTTGCTTTAAACTGCATGGATCTGGATTGCTGTCTTGGGTGGAGGTCCTGGGGTGTGTGACCATGTGCCAGAGGTTATGGAGGCTGCAGAGAGGGCATCTAACTAATAGTTCCAGTAGCTGTGAAAACCTCAGCAATTTCAGACAAAGCTTTTCTCTCTGGAAGCAGAGCTCTACTGTGGCAAAAAGCTGAAAAGTCAAGTAACTGAGTGGCAACATGAACAAGTAAAGGAAGCAAAGCAAGCACAGCAATCAAGCCTTAGATTCCTTTTTGGGGGACAAAAAGGATCAAATTATGGAACAGGAGGAAGACAACAAAGTCAGAACTCTTGCATCAAAAGCTTCTAAGAAAAATATGAATTAGTTACATGCCATGGAAGAGCTCAAGAAATATTTTGAAAATCAAATAAGAGGAGGAAAAATTGGGAAGAGAAATGAGAATGATGCAAGAAAATCACAAAAAGCAAGTCAACAACCTGACTGAAGAAAATAACACCTTAAAAAATAGACTAATTCAAATGGCAAAAGAGGCCCAAAAAGCCAGTGAGGGGAAGAATGCATAAAAAGCCGAATTTGCTAGATGGAAAAAGAATTTCAAAAGCTCGCTAAAGAGTATAATTCCTTCAGAATTGGATTGGAGCAAATGGAAGCTAATGATTTTGTGAAAAATCAAGATACTATTAAACAGATCCAAACAAATGAAAAAATAGAAGGCAATGTGAAATATCTCATTGGAAAAACCACTAACCTTGAAAATAGATCCAGGAGATATAATTTAAAAATTATTATTGGACTACCTGGAAGCCACGATCAAAAAAAGAACCCAGAAATCATCCTTCAAGAATTCAAGAAATTCTCAAGGAAAATTGCCCTGATATTCTAAAAGAACGAGAGGGCAAAATAGAAATTGAAAGAATTCACTGGTCACCTCTTGAAAAAGATCTCAAAAAGAAAACTCCTAGGAATATTACAGCCAGCTTCTGGAGTTCCCAGATCAAGGAGAAAATATTACAAACAGCCAAGAAGAAACAATTTGAATATTGTCAAAACACAATCAGGATAACACAAGATCTAGCAGCTTTTATATTAGGGGATCACAGGGCTTCGAATATGATATTTGTAACAATACTGGGATTTGAAGATCTTCCATGCCCCTTGAGCTTGCTGACGTAGCAGGAAGGGGTGGAGCAAGAGAACGCTGGAACCAAGCTAGTCTCCATGCGGTGCGGACTGGAAGTGGAGTCAGAGGCAGTGGCTGCGGCTGCGAACTCCTTTTGCTTTGAGCGGGCCAGAATCTCTGCTAAGGACTCCTGCTGAGGACTGCCTGGGGCAGGAACTGCCAGGGGCCGGAGCTGCTGGGACCAAGCTGCCTGGGCGCTGAGCAGTTGCGCGTGAGGAGAGGAGGATCTTTGCCTGAGGTAACCTGTCCTGTTTGAAGGCTTGAGGATGTGGGTGTTTACTACTTTGACCACATGTGCCAACTTCATCACTACTGGGTTGGCTTTGACTTTCTGGTTTTGGTACTCAGTCTTCTGGTATTTAAATGAATGCACTATCTATATTTCTTATGTAGAGAGCCTGTTCCATTTTGTGATTAATAACTATATCAGCATATTTATAGTTACTGTAGGCATTGCGAATACTGCATTGCTGATACAATATTCAGGAGGTCAAAGGAGCTAGGATTAAAACCAAGAATCACCTACCCAGCAAAAGTGACTATAATGTTTCAGGGGAAAATATAGTCATTCAATGAAATAGAGGCCTTTCAAGCATTCTTGATGAAAAAGACATAGTTGAGTATAAAATTTGACATTCATTTACAAGAAGCCAGAGAAGCATGAGAAAGTAAAGTGGAAAAAGAAATCATAAGGAACTTCTCAAAGTTGAATTATTTACATTTCTACATGGAAAAGTGATAATTGTAACTTATGAAACTTTTCTCAGTATAAGGATAGTTGAAGGGAATAGATAGATAGATAGATAGATAGATAGATAGACACAAAGATAGATACATAGATACATAGATATGTATCCATGCATATATATGTATATAGGAGGGTATATATGCGTATGAATATATATGTGAGTGTGTGTATATATGTGTACAGGTATACATAAAAAGAGTGCACAAGATCAATTGAATATAAAGGAATGACATATAAAAAATAAAATTAAGAGGTGAGAGAGGAACATAATGAGAGGAGAAAGGGAGAGACAGAATAGGGTAAATTATCTCATGTAAAAGAGGCAAGGGAAAACTGTTACAATGGAGGGAAAGAACAGGAAGGCAAAAGGAATGAGTCAACCATATACTTTCATTGAATTTGGCTTAAGGAGGAAATAACATACACACTAAATTGGGTATCTTACCCTACAAGAGAGTAGGGGGGGATGGATAAGAGGGGGGATGATAGAATGGAGGGCAGATTGAGGGGGGAGAGTAATTAGAAGCATACACTTTTGAAAGGGACGGGGTCAAAGTAGAGAATAGAACAAGCAGGGGGGTGAGACAGGAAGGAGGGAAATACAGTCAGTCTTTCACAATATATCCACTATGAAAATGTTTTGCACAACCACATATGTACAACCTATAATGAACTGCTTATCTTCCCAGTAAGGGTGGGTGATGAGGGAAGAAGGGGAAAGAATCTGGAATTCAAAGTTTTAAAATCAAATGTTTAAAAAAGAAAATTATTGCTATTATTATTTTTTTTTTTTACATGCAACTGGGAAATAAGATATACTGGCACTGGGGTATGGAGATCCATTTTGCCCTACTGGAAAGTTGGAGAGGGCATGGAGGAGGATATAGGAAAAAGCAGATTAGGGGAGGCGGTATTCAGTGGGATCAGTGTTTTGGGGTGGTGGGTAGGGGAAAGATGAGGAGAAAATTTATAACTCAAAATCTTGTGGAAATGAATGTTGTAAATTAAAAATAAACATGAAATTTAAATTTAAAAAAAGAGGAAAGACTGAAGCACTTTTCTTAATTTGTATCTCCAGCACTGAACACAGTGTCTGGCCAATAGTATTTAATGCATGTTTTTGTTTTTTCCCCCATTTCATTTATATAAACATGAAGAGAATTACATATGTGAGTAGAGAATAAATAAGCTAAGTGAAGAAAACTGTGCACAAAATGTTTGCAAGAGCCCAAAAGGAGAGAAGAAACCAAACCCAGAAACCAAATTTTAACAACTCAACTTGTCCCAAAGGAAGATTTTTATGATTTATCTCTTTATTTCTTCTCTCCTCTACATAGATGGCTTACTCTAAGAGACACTGAATGTATTTTCAGATATGCCTGATGTGCTTTTTTACTTTGATAATCTGCTTTGTTTTTCTTCTCTTATTTTTTATCCTTTGTATAAAGGGGTGACATACTGAATAGGGAAAAGGGATATATCCAGAAATGAAGGTGATATTAATAGCCGAAACAACAAAGGAAAGAAGTAGAACAGTAAAAAAATTAAGGTTTATGAAATACATTCCTCACAAAAATCCTTTGAGGTATAGAGTGTAATATTTCTATCCCCATTTTACAGGTAAGCCTTGTGAGGCTTAAAAAGATTGGAGAACTTGACAGCAATCACACTGATGTCCAGTGGGAATCAGGAGCCAAATCCAAGGTTTCTGACGCCAATTTCAGCACTCTTTTCAATGTAATGGGCTTCCTGCCATGTTATCATTCATTTTATTGCAACATCGTTTTGTTATTCATCACACATCTGATAACCTCTGCCAAGTAATACACAGGACACTATGACTCCATTAACCTGAGTCCAACCTCTGCCTCCAGCATTTTGCCAAGTTGCATCAACCCTTTGTTAAATTTCCATTTGTATCCAATTGACCCATATTTGTACTGGTCAAGTGGGTTCTTAAATATATTACAGAATAAAAAGCAAAGGAAAGCAATGTCCGTCTCCTTTTGCCATCAGATTATGTTTTGTAAAATCTGAACGTAAAAGGATGACAGAGAAACAGTTTAAGGGACCAGGCTGCTAAGAGGACTGGGAGGGGAACAAAGGGAGCGAACGGAATGAGCAACAAAAACCGAGTTAAAATATGGTCTATGTGAAGAAAGTTGCCCACTCTCAGCTGAGTTTCCCTAACTGCAGATGAACAGATGGGCCTGACCATAGCGTATTTTCAAAAATCACCAAAGAAAAATTTTCTAAACACCTTCTAATTGTCTTGTTTATTTTCCTGCTTCCATTATTTATTAGTTTATCAGTTTGTGTCAATATTACCCTCCTTAATATATATATATCTATATATATATCTATGTATGATTAATTTTTTGGTCCATACTTGTGCTTCAGCAGTATAGGGGTCTTGCAAAACTGGAAACTCCTCCCACTATGGCAACTCTGTACCTGGTCTTTCACCAATAGCCTTAGAGTGTTGCATGGGTTATCTCATAGCTGTCACTGAGAGTAATACAACCAGTATGTGTGGAAGAAAGAATGAACATAAGTTTTCCTTCTTCTGAGGTGAGGCCCCTACCTACTGTATCATGAAATCCTGTAAATCAGAGTAATATTAATGACAAATGCCTCAAAGTACAACTCATAAACATAACCAGGAAAAGAGTATCCACAGTGAATCAAACGCTGCTCTGACAATGCTAATGGGGGGATGTAGAAAGGAATTAAGGGTCAACACTTACCAGGCTGATATAAAATGAAGATTTTGTGTGCCCTGAGACTATTAGTGTAGACTGGAAGGCCTGTATGAAACCCTGAAAATCCTGCCAGGAGGGCTCTGAAGATACCACTAAGTTAAAAGTCTGCCAGAGAAAGGTGACTCTTCCTAAAAGTCAAAGATATAGACATAGGACCCTAGAATGGAACACTAACCCAACCCAAAGTTATCCTGATAAAGTGCTTTGTGATTGTGAAAGTGCTTTACACATTTTATCTCATTTGATCCTCACAACAACCCCATGAAATATGTCTTACTATTTTCTTGGTTTTTCAGATGTAAACAAGTAGGGTGAGACAGATAAAATGACTTGTCTGGGGTCACACAACTAATAAGAGTTTGAGGTTGGGTTAGGCTCATGTCTTTCTAACTCCAGGTCAGGTGACCCAGTACACCAGGGGAGGGGAACCTGCTTCCTCAAGGCCACATGAGGCCCTGTAGGTCCTAAAGGGCCTCATTTGAGCACCTATTCTGTGAATTTCTCTAGTAAAGACTTCATTTCTCAAATATATAGAGAACTGAATCACATTTATAAAAACAAGAACAATGTCCCATTGACAAAGTGTATGAAAAGCAGTTTTCAGAAGAAGAAATAAAAGCTATCAATAGTCATATGAAAAAATGCTCTAAATCACTGTTGATTAGAGAAATGAAAATTAAAACAACTCTGATGTACCATCTCACAGATATCAGAATGATTAACATAACAGAAAAAGAAAATGACAAATGCTTAAGGGGATGTGGAAAAACAGGGACATTAATGCACTATTGGTGGAGTTGTGAACTGTGCCATCCATTCTAGAAAACAATTTGGAACTATTCCAAAAGGGCTATAAAACTGGGCATACTCTTTGACCCAACAATGTCACTGCTAGATCTGCATGTCAAAGAGATCAAAGGAAAAGGACCTATACGTACATATGTATGTGTGTGTATGTATATGTGTATGTATACAGACACACACATATACACACATATCAGTTCTTTGTAGATGGCAAAAAAAATTGATAATTAAAGGGATACCCATTAATTGGGGAAAGTCTAAACAAGTTATGGTATATGATTGTGATGGAATACTATTGTGCTATAAGAAATGATGAGGATCATTTGAGAAAAGTCTGGGAATTTATGTTTAGCAAAGTGTTTTACATATATTAACTGCTTTAAAAGAAGGAAATAAGGACATGATAGCAGCTGGGAAAGAGTTCAAGAGTATTGAGGGTGGAGAAGAGAAAGAGGGAGGGATTAAAAACTTTAACTACTCTTAAAGTAATTGTGTTTGTGATTACAGGCATAAATATTTTTTTTAACAATTTCTTGCCATTTAAAAAGAGTTTACCAAAGCATTTATTTAGTGCTAGAGGTTGTAGAATTCAATTTTCTTTATGGCCATCTGCATATAAAGCTACAATTTGCTCCAGGATATTGCAATTTAATTATTCCCCTTTAAAAGCTATTGGGTTGTGTTTTTCTTCTCTTTTATTTCTGCAGAATTAATTAAAATTTTTCAATAAGCATTGTCAATATATTTTTTTTAATTCCTAAAGAAATATGGACACTAAATTACTGATTTGTATTTATAAATCTTGGTTGTCAGCTGCATTTCTATTATTGAATAAATTCTGTATCGTTAGGAAGTCACTTCTCTCTGAAAAACACCTTTCCAAATTGGTAAAATGAGAAAGTAATATTTGCACAACCTGACTCTCTGATGATGCTGTAAATGTAAATAATGTCGAGTTTTGTCATTATAAAAAAATAGAGAAAAATAAGAAATGAAGATTTGGTTTAGGAAGAAATGGTTAAGATAATCATTACATAAAAATGCTGTTCCTTAGAATTTTATAGTAAAACATATTAATGATTAGTTAAAACCAGGCTAAGAGTTCTCATGAGGTGATTGATAAAGAGTTAGGGAAATCTGGGCTTAAGTTTTGCCTTTGATATATTCTGGCTATGAACCTGTACAATTAATAATAACAATATTGATAATATAATAATAATATTGACTTAAGTCTATCTGTCACAGCAGGTGGCGAACAACCAATATTTACTCACAAGCCTAATTGTCTCCCTCAATGCATCCTCTCCTCCCAGCATGTATAGCTGCTCTGACTCCTAGCTTCCTGTGGGCTCTGCTCCATCCATCATGAAACTCCTCCCACCACAGGCTCCACGTGATTACATTCACACTATTAGGGGGCAGAGTATATCTTCAAAGCAGGAAAGGGCTTCAAATTCCTATTACTATTATAGATGGTAAGCAATCTGATATAAGCTATATTTACAATCATATTCAACATATTTCAACATTAGTCATGTGGTGAAAGAAGAATCAGAATAAAAGAGAAAAACCACACACAAAAAAACAACAAACATAAAAAAAAAAAACGAGAAAATTGTATGCTTTGATCTGCATTCAGACTCCACAGTTCTTCCTCCAGGTATGGATAATATTTTCTGTTATGAGTCTTTTGGAACTGTCTTAAATCATTGTATTGATGAGAAGAGCTAGGTCATTCAAAGTTGGTCATTGTACAATGTCGCTTTTACTGTGTACAATATTCTCAATTTATTCAGCATCAGTCCATGAAAGCCTTTCCATGTTTTTCTGAAATCTGTCTGTTCATCATTTCCTATAGCACAGTAGTATTCCATTCCATTCATATATCACCACCTGTTCAGCCATTCCCCTACTGATAGGCATCCCCTCAATTTCAAATTCTTGGTCACCACATCTTTAATAGAGCTGCTACAAATATTTTTGGACACATGGGTTCTTTCTCCTTTTTGATGATCCCTTGGGGATGCAGACCTAGCAGTAACATTGCTGGATCACAGGGAATGTACAGTTATGTTGCCCTTTGGGCATAGTTCTAAATTGGTCTCTAGAATGGTTCGATCAATTCACAACTCCACTAACAATGCATTAGTGTTCCAATTTTTCCACATCTTTTCCAATATTTATCATATTCCTCTTTTGGTTATATAAGCCAATCTTATAGGTGTTTGGTGGTACCTCAAGGTTGTTTTAAATTGCATTTCTGTAATCAATAGTGATTTAGAGCATTTTAAAATATGATTATAGATAGGTTTATTTTCTTCACCTGAAAACTGCCTTTCCATATCCTTTGACCATTTATCCATTGGTGAATGACATATATTTTTTAAATTTGACCCAGTTCTCTATATATTTTATCAATGAGGCACATTGTTTATAAAAATTGTTTCCCAGATTACCTGCTTTCCTTCTAATTTTGGTTGCCTTGGCTTTGTTTGTGCAAAACCTTTTTTAATTTAATGTATTCAAAATTATCCATTTTGCATTTGATAATGTTCTCTATCTTTTATTTGGTGATAAATTCTTCCCTTGTGAATAGATCTCCTGGATATACTGTCCCTTGCTCTGCTAATTTGCTGATGGTATCACATTTTATGTCTAAATCATGTACCCATTTTGACCTCATCTTGGTATGAGTTGTATGTTGCTGTTCTATTCCTAGTTTCTGCATACTATTTTCCAGTTTTGCCAGCAGTTTTTGTCAAATAGTGTTTTCTTATCCCAGAAGCTGGAGTCATTGGATTTATTGAACAGTAGATTACTATAGTCATTGGCTACTGTATCTTGTGGGCCTAATGGAGCTACCAGTCTATTTCTTAATCGGTACCAAAAAGTTTCAATGATTGCTGCTTTATAATACAGCTTTAGATATGGTAGAGCTAAGTCACCTTCCCTTGCATTTCTTTTCATTAATTCCCTTGACATTCTTTACCTTTTGTTCTCCCAGACAAACTTTCTTATTTTTTCCTAGCTCTATAAAATAATTTTTTGGTTGTTTGATTGTTATGGCACTGAATATGTAAATTGATTTAGGTAACGTTGTCATTTTTATTATATTACCTTGGTGTACCCACGTCAGCTGATATTTTCCCAATCATTAAGATCTTACTTTATTTGTGGGAAAAGTTTTTCATAATTGTGTTCCTGGGTTTGTTTTGGCAGGTAGACTCCCAAATATTTTATATTGTCTATGGTTACTTTAAATAGAATTTCTTTTTCTATCTCTTGCTGCTGGGCTTTATTAGAAATATATATAAATTTTGATGATTTATGTGGTTTTATTTTATATCCTGCAACTTTGCTAAAGTTGTTAATTACTTCAAGAATTCTTTTAAGTTGATTCTCTAGGACTTTCTAAGTATACCATCATATCATCTGCAAAGAGTGATAGCTTTGTTTTCTCATTGCCTCTTCTAATTTCTTCAATTTTATTTTCTTCTCTTATTGTTAAAAGCTAACATTTCTAGTATGATATTAAATAACAGTGGTGAGAATGGACATACTTATTTTACCCCTGATCTTATTGGGAACGCTTCTAGCTTAGTCCCATTGCATAATGCTTTATGATGGTTTTAGATAGTTGCTACTTATCATTTTAAGGAAAACTTCATTTATCCCTGTGCTCACTAGTGTTTGTAATGGGAATGGGTGCTGTATTTTGTCAAAAGCTTTTTCTGCCTCTGTTGAGATAATCATATGATTTCTGTTAATTTTGTTATCAATATGACCAATTATGCTGACAATTTTCCTAATATTGAATGAGCCCTGGATCCCTGCTATAAATTGTTCCTCATTCTAGTATATTATTGTCATTATAACTTGCTGTAATCTCTTTGCTAATATTTTATTTAAATTTTTGTAGCAATGTTCATTAGGGAAATTGGTATAAAATTTTCTTTTTCAGTTTTGGCTCTTCCTGGTTTAGGTATCAGCACCATATTTGTATCATAAAAAGAATTTGGTAGGACTCCTTCTTTGTCTATTTTTCCAAATACTTTATATAATATTGGCATTAATTGTTCTTTAATTGTTTGGTAGAATTCACTTGTAAATCCATCTGGTCCTGGTGATTTTTTCTTAGGGACCCAAGGAAATTCTTTAAGATTGTTAAGTCACAGATTAGTTGCTTATCTGTATGTGTGGTGGGAACTTCCATATGAACATTTCCCCATGCTGATGGAAACATAATTCTAGTCTCTTCCCAAATCCCACTGTCCTCCCAAAGTAAAACATCTTGCAAAAAGGAATGAGGATGGTCATTTTGGTGAAATAGTATCATATTAATTGTTGAAATTGTGACTGAATAACTTGTAGATTTCTCTTCTAATGGACAAAAAAGAGAAAAATTAAATAAATTGAAGTACAACTAGATTTAATGATGAAATATACCTAAATTATGCAAGAGGTATGTGTCTTTCAGATGTGACCAATGTGGTGATTCTGTTTGTCTATACTTTGTTACAATAGAGAGCTACAATTACAGGAAGGGGTACAATTAAGGAAGAGTGATGAAGATGCAAAAAAGAAAAAAAATAGAAAGAGAATCAAAACATTACAATACAAAGAAAAAACTCAGAATGGGATATGAACGAACAGTACAGTATTGTTACTACTTTGTTTTAAATTTAATATGCATTTTAAAAAATATTGTCTCTAACAGAAATTCAGAGTTTTCTATATGCTTCCTTTTTTTTGCACTTTGTATTTTGAAATGTTTATACTTGCTGAGGGCTGTTATGTTCATAATAAAAACAGAAGAAAAATCATGGATTTTTATGTTTGGACAAAAAGAACAGTGGTTGATATCATAATGGCAAATTGGAGGAAGGACTTTATAGGAGTTTCCCCAGTGACCAGTCATTGTCCCTGTACTTCAGAAACTTAGATGGAGACATAAATTGTACAACTATCAAATGTATGGGTGGTCAAAGAAAAGTTGACAGAGTTAGCTTGTTCATTGGATGTATGATTGGTGGCCTAAAATGAAATTTGTAAGCTAGAATAACAAGTGGACTCTATTAATATGTAATTTAATAGGGTAAATATAAAGTTTTATAAATATAAATTTCAATAATAAAGCAGTTCAAATAGCCCCAGTCACAATTAGAAAATAGTTGATCTGAAAAAGTTTTGGTGACTTTTATATTAGAGCTCAAAAGTAGCTCCCTTATCTTTGATGAATAAGATAACATATTCTAGAAATTTTATTATGTATTCCAGTTTTTTCTTGACAGTTTTATTGTTTTATATCCTAGTGATCATCTGGCTTACATGAATATCTTTCCAAAGATTTCCATACATTTATTTTTCTCTCCAATGCTTCTCCTTATTTTATAAATCAGTGCTGCTCTTTTTCCATTCTTCTCTGATTTTACATATGTACTTATATTCTTAACTGTTTTTGCCCTTAATAGTTAAATCTCACTTATCGATCAAGATATCAAGTGTTGCCCAGCAGAGTTGATTCCCAGGTTGTGTAGTAATTTGTATTCGCTATTCCCCCGTGGTTATTGTCCTGTGTGACTGGAGGACCAAAATGACGTCACCATGTTGAGGTCAAGGTACAGTGTGTCTGCCCATGGCTGATCAGACCAATATGAATTTGGAAGACTCTTCCACACACAGGGCACAAATAATCCATATAAACATTTAGAGTGGAGAAATCTCCAAATTTGTACATCTCACGTTCCCTTTGAGCTACTGTAATTCTGCTTTGCCCTTGTGGTTTGAATGATAAATGTATGTTTGCCTAAAACATGACTTGACAGAGAATTCACAAAAGGCAAGTGCCCATATAGAAGTCATAAGAAATGATATAAGGATACTCTCAAGGTATCTCTGAAGACTTTTGGAATTCATATGCTCCTGTAGGAACAGATAATGGTCTGTACCAATGTCTTTTTCTTTAACCATTTAGAGTTTTGTGACCATCAATATCTTGTAATAGATCAGGTTTGAATTTCTTCAGTTTCACCCATGTCACACATATTTTCTTTCCTTTTTTTCAGTTTCTTACTGCTTTTGATCTTTCTTCTATATCCTAGTACACTAAATTCGGAGTCTGAGGACCTGGGTTTGAATTATGAATCTACTATATGCTATCTTTATGATCTTTTGCAAATTGTTTTATCTTATTGGATCTCCTCTATAGTACCTCTATTGTGAGAACTACCAAGCTCTTTTTCAGAGCTGCTCTGGTGTCCACCTGATTCACCAGATGCTCACCTGTGACTCTAAGAACCTGTAGCATGCACAGCAGCCACAGCCCAGTAAATCCCCATTTAAGCAGATAGGCTAAACCAGGTTGAAGGTAATTGAGAAGTCTGAAACCTGTCAGTGAATTAGAAGGATGTCTATCCCAAGCAAGGGAAGATTTTCTCCAGTGGAATGGGCAAATGAAAAGAAACTATTCCAAAGACCAAGAAGGTGACTGAAGTAGGTGTTATGGTGTCCTTAGAGCCTGATTAGATATAAAAAACACCAAGGTCATCCACTGCATCCTGAACCATCACCAATCATCTTGACTTTTGTCAAGTCACTGAACTTCAATGACTCCAAGAAGAGAGAGTGAGGCTTATGACTTTGTGTAACTCTGCCTCACTTAAACATAAGTAATGTGTGAGTCAAAACACAAAAGACCAAAGACTATCCGAGTTGCACTTTGAAATGGAATGAGGATTTTAAAAGGCAAATATGAAGAACGAATTCCTGTCTTTGGAGGAGGGACAATTTGTACAAACCCAATGAAACAGATGATGGCACTTTGAGTTTCACTTTGACTGGAATATTATACTGGAAAGATAAACTATACTTGAGAAGTTTGATGCACTAGAAATGCTGCCTTTTGAGCAGAAAGACAATGTAGTTGTATCCCTTTGCCCTCCATGTTGTATCTCCTATGACATTTCCATTAGGTCTAGCCTCTGCTTTTATGCCCTTAGTTTTTGTTTTTTGTTTTGTTTTGTTTTGCCTTTAGGAGGGGGAAGATAGGGCAGTTGGGGTTAAGTGACTTGCCCAATGTTACATGGTTAGTTTTTTTGTGTGTGTGTTAAGTGTCTGAGGCTAGATTTGAACTCTGGTCCTCCTGACTCCAGGGCCGGTGCTCTATTCACTGTGGCATCTAGCCACCCCTTTTTGTCTTTGTTTTTTCTTTTATGCCCTTAGTGACAGAGAGTTTTCTAAGTTGTAAGAAAATGCCCTCTATTTTCATATATTGATTAGTTAGAAGAGTCTTATATTGATTTGAAACTTTTCTCCTGTAGCTTAAAAGACTCAGTTGTTCTAGTTCTGCCTTATTCTAAGAAGAATAAATGTAATCACTCTTTCTCCTGACTTTCCTTGGTAGCCTCCATGTTTCCTTGAATAGTGCTAAGCCAAAGGTACATGATACATATCCACTGAAATGAATTTTCTTGTATTCCATTGAATCCTGTAATTTCCCCCCAAACTGCACAGTGGCTGGTGTGAACCAGTAACTACACATGCTTTTCTCACTTTTCTTAAGTGGATACAGAATTTTAAGAATGTGGATTTTCTTTTCCATTCAATCTTTTTCACATCCTCAGCCTTGGCCATCTCCCCTTCCTGCTGCAGGTGTTGTGCTAACGAGGAGGGCCAAGCCATGCCTTGCTTTATTGGACTTGTGATATCCTCTCCCTGTGATCTGACAGTCTGTGGACTAATGTTGGCAGAAAACTCCCTTGTAGCTGCAAAGGAGTTACAGACTTCTCATTTTTTATCATGAATTGAAGCCTGAGAAGTGTGTTTCTTAAGGTTAATAATGTGAGCTCACCTTTAAGTGTGAAAACATGGTACCTTTTTATGTAGTACAATTAAGGATGATGATCAGACTTATTGGTTGAGCTGTGGCAGAATGTTAAATGAATACATCCTCATTTAGGGTGTTCAATTTTGAAAGAAAAAATACTTAGGCACTAAGTTGGCCTGATTTCATGAAAACTGATTTAGCTTTAGCAAAACTGTATTGAAAAGAGACCTGGGTGGAAATTTTGGATTCACATTCTGCAGGATTTTAGGGACATAGATCAAGAGCCCAAAAGAGGACATTATGTCCAACTCTCTCATTTTGTAGGAGAAAAAACTAAAGCATTGAGATGTGAAAAGACATGCCCAGTGTGACATTATTACCAAGTTTCTAAGGAGGGATTTGAACCTAGATCTTCTTGACCCTAAATAAGAGCCCTATTCCTTATGACAAATTGAATTCTCCTGCCAAAATAAACTAACTTGAGTCTCATTTTCTCATCTGTAATTTTAGAGTGGATGGTAATATGTGCATGATCAAAGTCAAAAACTTCTCATGGAGACATATACTACTAAGCTATAGAGAATTAAATGGTTATGATAATTAGTTTTATAATCATTTTAATTTAATTTGGACAAACATAAGTAAATGCAAGTTTTGCGGAAAGATAGACTCTTTACTACCACTTCCTACTTTCTTTCCAGTTCTCGAACCACCATCAAGCGAATACAGCCATTGCTACTGTTTAAATATACTTTCTCATGGCTTCCTGTGATTTATGAAACCAAAATATCCCTCCCTGAATATCACCTTTCTATATAAGTTGTCTCCTCATATTACAGCATAAGTTCTGTACATGTCTATGGTTATGGATAAGCAAATTCTGGTTCTTGAATAGTCAGTAATTCAATTGATATACATTTATTAACCATCTGCTATGTGCCAGGCACTCTGCTAAGCATTAGGATATATAAAAACAAAGAGAAAAGATAGCCCCAGACCTCAAGGAACTAATAATCTAGTGGTGGGAACAACAAGCTAACAAATATGTATGAATAAACACCCCTGTATGCAGGATAAATAGTAAATAATTAATAGAGGGAAGATACTAGAATTGAGAGGGGTTGGGAAAGACTTCCAGTAGAAGATGGGATTTTAGGTGTGTCTTAAATGAAAGCAGGGAAGTGACAAAGGAGAGTATTCCAGGCATGAGAAATAGAGTAAATGATCAGAGCTGAGAGATAGAATATCTTGTTCATGAAACAGAAAGGAGGTCAATGTCACTGTTGTGAAGAGTATGTGGTGTGGAGTAAGGTGTAAGGATACTGGAAAGATAGAGAGGATGGGGCTAGTTTATGAAGAGCTTCGAATGCCAAATAGAAGATTCTGCATTTGATCCCAGAGATGATAGGCAGCCACTCATATTTATTGAGCCGGGGAATGAGATGTGCTCCAAGGAAGGAGTTAGACTAGAAAACTAAAGCAGCTATGCCCATTTTTGGTCACTTTTCCTCAGGTCTCTCTGCAATCCATTCACTAAGTAATTAACAGTAAATTTCCTAAAACCGAGTTCTGTTCATGTTCTCCTTCCCCATCTCCCTTTAATAAACGGCACTTGTTCCTTATTAGCTCTAGGATCAAATCCAGATTCCTCTGTATGGTATTTAAACCTGGGCCCTTTTTAACTTTCTTACAAATTATTCCCTTCTGCATTTTCTAAGGTCCATTCCTACACATCTATTTATTGGTCTTCAGACACAGTGCTCTATCCCTTGTCTCAATGCCTCCTTGCACCCCATACCTAGATTGATCTCCCTCCTCACCTTCCAGTTTCCTTCAAGACTCAGGCCAGTCATAACTTACTGTCTTTCTTGGTCTTTCTGGCTGCTAGCACCTTTCCCTCAAAAGTTATTTTCTACTGATGTATAAATGTTTTGCTTATATCTACCTATATTCCTGTCCTTCCCCATTAGAATATAAATTCCTTGGGGATAGGGATTTTTCTTTTTCATTTTTATCCTATATTTTATTCTTTTTTTCCCTTTTATTCCTTTTTATCCTTTTATTCCTAGAACTGAACCTAATGATGGCACTTAATCAGTATTTAATAAATGTTTGATATACTGACTTCCCAAATCTGGGTTTCTATGATTCTATAACCCTTGGCCTAGTTCTCTTTCTACTGTTGCTCTACTGAAACACAGGACCTGCTTTGTCATCCAGTGTAGTTGCAGTATTTAGTTCCATAATAGGTTAGTTTAGGATAGGGTAGGATAGATAGGAGGTTAAGTGGTACATTATGTGAGGTCACCTCTGTCCAGATATAGGGCAGGGTTAGCACTGGGGTCAGTCCTAACTATCCAACTCTCACTTCATCCTCAGGCTTACACTAAAGTATGACTTCCCTTCCTCAACTTTCTGACTTGATGCTTTTATCTCCCCGTTCTTGTTCTGGGAGAGTGACTAATCTAATTGGACGTTTCTCTACCTGCTTTGAAAGACCCTGTTCAAGTATAAGGACCTTAAGTAGAGAGGTCAGAAGGCAAACCGTAAGAAAACACTGAAGTAGGACTTCAAAAGGTCCGACGGAGCTGTGGACAGACAGGCAGTCTCAGTAGCAGGGGCTGGCTCATTCTTGGTAGAATATCATCACAGATTTGGTCGATTTTTCCAAATGACTCAGTACAAAGCACCTTCTATTGAATACACACAATAACCTTCTGTTTGAAGCTCTATCAACCAACAAAAATGTATCAAGTCCCCAAAACACTCTCCACTAGGGGCTAGTGATACAAAGACAGAAATGATAGAATCCCTGTACTTGAGGCATTTATATTCTATCCAAGGAGAAAATACACACACCTATAATTACATAGAAAGCAAACCCAAGTCATCAAGCCAAGTCAACAGGAATGCATTAAGTGGGGCAATAGGTGGTACAGTGAATAGGGCACCGGCCCTGGAGTCAGGAGGACCCAAGTTCAAATTCGGCCTCAGACACTTGACACACTGACTAGCTGTGTGACCTTGGGCAAGTCACTTAACCCCAATTGCCCTGCCTTCCTCCCTCCAAAAATCAAAAACAAACAAACAATCCACAAGCATGCATTAAGAACCTACTGTGAGGATGTAATACAAAATTCTCACTGTAGCCTTCCAAGCCCTTCATAACCTAGTCCTCTCCTTCCAGCATTCTTATATCTTAGTCCCTAGCGTGTACTCTTCAATCCGGTGACTGTAGCCTCTTGGTTATTCTATAAACAAGACACTCTGTTTCTTGACTCCAGGTATTCTCTCTGACTTGCCCCCATACCTGAAATGCTCCCCTTTCTCTTTTCTGACTACTGACCTCCCCAGTTTCCTTTAAATCCCAACTAAAATTCTGCCTTCTAAAGGAAACCTTCCTCAACCCCTTTTAGTTCCAGTGCCTTCCTTCTGTTTATACCTCCCATTTATCTTGTATACAGTTTGCTTGGTGTGCATATGTATGTATGTGAATATATACATATATGTGTGTGTATATGTATGTGTATGTATGTGTGCATATACAGAGAGACAGACAGACATACAGCCTTTCCATCAAGTAGCTCATAATCTAATGGGGCGGGCATTGGAGATAAGCACAGATGGAATGCATTAGCATTAAGGAAACTTTGAAAGATATCTTGCCAAAGGTATGATTTTAATTTATGCTTAAATGAACCCAGGAGGTGGAGACAATAAAGAGGAGAATTCTAGGCACGGGAAACAGACAATGAAAATACAGAGAACTGAGAGTTAGAGGAGCCAAGGTTATTTAGAATTACAGATGTAGGAGCATCTAGTAGAAGTCACAATGGGATTCTCACAAAAGAGATGGCATGTGAGCTGAACTTTGAAGGAAACTAAAGAATGTAGAAGTTAGAGATGATGAGGCAGTTCATTCCAGACAGGTTTGGAGATGGGAGATGGGAGGTAGAAGATGAGAAATACAGTGTCAGGAGAGTTTGGATGAATTTCAGGTGGTTGAAGGAGAGTAGTGTATAATAAGACTGGAAGGACTGATTGGAACCAGATTATCAAGGATTAGGATATTTATACTTTATTTTATCTTGTAACTAATTAGAGAGCCACTGGAATTTATCACACAGGGAGGTGACATGGACAGATCTGTTCTTTTGGAATATCAACTCAGCAATCATATTGAACTAAAAACAGCAAAGCACAGTAGTCATTCACAGATTATTTTTCTCATGGGGCTGTTGAGAGGATCAAATTAAGTAACTTCTAGAAAATGTTTTATAATTATAAATTGTTAATTGTGAGCTATTATTGCTATTATCATTATTCCTGGATACACACCCCAGGTTGTGTATATCTCAAATGAGGAAGGGTATGTGCTTTGGCTAAGTTATAGTTCAATTGCATTTTGACAAACAGAGAACTATTTTAAGGAATGCCATCAAAAAAAGAATAGTGGCTTTGAATCAAAGTGTTGAGGTTCAAATCCTAGATCTTCTACACACTACCTGAGAGAACATAGCAACTCAGTTAAACTCTCTGAGATTCATTTTTCCATCACGAAAATAGAAAATCAGGTGGATTAGATGAACTCTAAGTTCCCTTTCCAGCTCTAAATTGATCATCCTATATCCCACTCTAAGACCTCAATGTGGCTTGATGTTGTTCTTAAAGGCTAGTCTTTGAGAAGCCCCAACTGAAACAGGTCCTACCGAAATGGGAAAGTTTCAAGAATCTAAATAGAGATTTAGTTTCTATTATATAAGGACCAAACGGAATAAATTCAGAAAGTATATTCAGAAGAGCTTTAGTCTTTGAATGTCTTAAAAAAAACAAAACACATTAACTCCATAAAGACTAACTACACTGTTATATGACATTGCAGACAGATACTGGACTTTGAGTCAGGCACGCATGAATTTAAAACTTACCTCAGCCACTGACTTGCTATAGGATCCTGGGCAAATTTAATATCTCTCTGCCTCCATTTTCTTATCTGTAAAACAGGAGTAATAATAGCACCTACCTCCTGTGGTTGTTGTAAGGATCCATTGCTATAGTACACATGAATTATTTTGTGAATCTTAAAGTTGTATCCAAATGTTTTTGTTGCTGTTCAGTTGTTTCAGTCACATCCAGATCTTCAAGAACCAATTTGTAATTTTCTAGGCAAAAGTACTGGAGCTGATTGCCATTTCCTTCTCTAGCTTATTTTACAGACAAGGCAACTGAGACCAATAGGGTTAAATCACTTGCCCGGTGTCATATAACTAGTGTGTGAGGCCAAATTTGAACTCAGGTCTTCCTAACTCCAGTTCTGGTACTCTATTCATGTGCCACCTATCTGCTCTATATAAATGCTACCTGTAATTATTTATTATTATCATTAATAATAACATTATCTTTTTATACTT
This sequence comes from Pseudochirops corinnae, assembly GCA_028646515.1. Taxonomy (NCBI): domain Eukaryota; kingdom Metazoa; phylum Chordata; class Mammalia; order Diprotodontia; family Pseudocheiridae; genus Pseudochirops; species Pseudochirops corinnae. The sequence continues at coordinate 280,687,771 of CM053587.1, forward strand.
AGACATAGAGTTGTTGTCATTTTCTTAAATGAATAGGTTAGATAAAGCAAGAAACTGTAGATCTTTGAAGGAGAAAAGGCATTTATTTAAGATGAGCATGAACAATGAAAGCCTTGCCATTGAGTTCATCATCAGAGAAGTACAATATTGGGAAGGGAATGACTAGACTATTTCAACATCTGGAAAATATCTTGACATTGCAGTGCCCCTACTACCACTCCACATGAAGCAATGTTGCAATATGGTAGCCAGGAAATCTAATGAAAGTTAACCTGTATCAAAAGAGGACTAATATCCAGGATTAGGGAGAGGATTCTCTGACTTGTTAACATCATTTATGTGATGCCTTCTTTTTGCCCTATTTTAGAATGGATATTGATAAGATGAAGTGCTTGGAGGAGGACAACTAGGGCAATGAGACTCTTGATTTCATGCCATATTAGTATCATTTGAATATTAAGCCTGATGAAAGACACTCATAGGGGGAATATATTACCTTCCCCCCAAAATTTGAAGAATTGCCACAGAGAAGCCTTTTTTTCTGCTTGGCCCCAGAGAATAGATAGCAGATATATAGACAGAACTTTGGGCAAATTTAGACATAAAATAGAGCAAAAAAAGAGGAGGAAACTCTCCATAACAATGAGAGATGTATAAAGGGGACTGACAACATCTCTTTCACTGTGAGGGGAAGGGGATATGGGGAAGAGGAAGTCTTCAAGCAAAGACTGAATAATAAATGCTCAAGGACTGGTGATTTAAAAGAACATACGAATTTAGGTCACATTATGATGAATATTATCTCAATATTTCAAAAATACTATGATTTCACTGAGATAGTCAACCCTTCAACCAACGTAGATTATAGGCCGTCCGATAGAGGCTGGTTGTCATGAGATGATATGGATTGAAAATAACCACAACCACAACTACAATTGCAGTAGCAGCAACAACAAAAAAAACCAGAAACATTATGATAACTGAGCTCTCAATTAGTAATGAACATCTATGATCCCAGACTGATACTCTTAGGACAGATTCCTTGTAGTACCATATCCAAAGCCTTGCCATCCTGGAGAGGAATGGCCAGAGTCTGTGTTTTGAAACCATCACTCCCGAGAACCCCAGGTCACCTCCATGTGATGATGTTCCAGTGAAAAAGATATCATTGGAAGAAAGAAAATGGTAAAACACTCAAAAGTCATTTATTTTACAGATGCTATGATGGGTTTATTGTTGTTATTATTGTTGTTGTTCAGTTATATCTGACTCTTTATGACTCCACGGGCCATACATTCTTGCCCGTCATATGTATTCTTTAGAAACATTCTGTTTCATCCCACTAGAAAAGGGCTCTTCATATAGCCGTGTTCTATTTTTCTATAGAGTGAGAGTCTCTAAACACAGTCCTGTCAAAGGCCCATGTAGTGGTAGACATTTGTCAGACATGTCTCACTTACTGACAGTTTGATTGAGGGGAATTTTGGAAATTAAAAAGAGAGTGAGAGAGTTTTCAAGAGGCTTTAAATGTCTCATAGAAGAGCCTATAATAACTTTCCAAACTGAAGGAAAATTAATAGGCAAGGTGGTCTTTCTACAGATGGAAGATTTTGAGCTTTCCATCCCCTCCTTTGAATTTTTATAGAATTTCACAGTCTCGATCTTTAAATTTAGACATTAAATAAGTGACAGCATATTACAGGGATGAGGACTAAATGCATTCACGCATAAAATCAGTGGTCAGATCATGAGTTGAATTGACTGCAAAGTTTGGAAGTCAAAAGTTCCATTGTGATCCTTAATGACACAATGTCAAGTAGAATGTCCCCTTTGAATTACCAAGCCAAGTGACTTTGGTCAAGATATTTGACCTTTCTAGACATTGATTTCTTTGTTTATTCCAGCAATGAACGTTTGTGACCATGATGACATAATGTCAAGTAGAATTTTCCTTCAGAACAACCTGCTGAGTGACCTTAAGCAAATGTTTTCTCTCTTCTGTAAAATGAGGAGATTTGGCTAATGTGTGTCTAAGGACCCTTTTAATTCTGATATTTAACATTTTCTGAGACAGAGATTCAGAGAATAATGCTGACATAGACATGGTTGCCAAGTCATGTATGTACAGACTGATGTACAGTTCTATTTCTCATTAAGCATTATTTCTAGATTCTGAAGCAGTATCTCTTGAGTTTCCTAAATAGTGACAAATCTTTGTCCACTGAGGTTGATTTTGTTTTGGGGATGTAATCAAGAGTCATTTAGGATCACATCTAGGGAATATTAGGTTTGATCAAACTGAAAAATGTTCTCTGTTTTTAAAAATGTAAAATCAAAACACCATTCAACTTTACTATAGCATGATAACACTTCACATTAACATAATGCTATGGGAGTTACAGAGCCCTTCCTCGTAATAATCTTGCAAGGTGGGTAGGACAAGTAGGTTTTCTGCATTTTTTCATTAAAAAACTGAGGCTCTTAAAAGTGGCATAATTTGCCCAAGAACTAATCATTAAGTGGCATTTTTAGGACTCCCATGCAGACCTTTTGATTAGGAGCCCTTGTAGCACACTTGCCATTTCTTTGTACCACACAAAGCATGACCTGGAGGTTAGGGACAGATTAATTTTAGCAGGGTATCCTTTACATGAAGGCAGTTAGGTAGCACAGTGAACAGACTGCTGGGCCTGGAATCAGAAAGACTCATCTACAAGTTCAAATGTGGCCTCTAACACTTACTGCATGACTCTGGGTAAGTAACTGAATCCTGTTTGTCTCAGTTTCCTCATCTACAAAATGAGCAGGAAAACTAAATGGCAAACCACTCCAGTATCTTTGCCAAGAAAACCTCAAATGGGGTTACAAAGAATCAAAAATGACTGAAAAACAACAGGAATCCTTTGCATGCAGTAGATTTTTAATTAGTGCTTTTGAAACTTATTCATTACATATTGATCAAAAGAGATGATAAACATGACATGCCTTACAAACATTAACAATCTACCTCTTATTACTGCTTTTCATTATTCTCCATTTCATGTAAGCATGTCTTTTTTCATAACTAAATTGTGAAGCTATGATGTAAGATGGTAAATGTTCCAGCTCTGAAGTCAAAAGATGTTGGTTCCAATCTCACCTCCAATATTTACAACTGATTGGACTTAGGGATAGTCACTTTACTTTGCTAGGTCTGTTTTCTCATCTGTAAGGTAAGAGGACTGAATTACATGGCCTCTGACATCCCTTCTTGTTCTACATCTATACTCCTTTTTCTTTAACATAAGTTGCATTTAAAGTAAGTTGAAGTACAAACACAGTGGGAGACACAACACACAAGATGGAATTAGAATATAAAATGATCCCACAATTCTTGTGAAGGGAATACCAAACAATGAAATATCTAATATATTTCATTTACCCACTCATTTTCTCAACCTCTATACTCTAAGTCCCTCCTAAACCTCATGTGGTCAAACAAGTAATAAGGAAGATTAAACCCCATGCCCAAGGTCTATTCTCTTCCTTACTATGACCTCCAATCCCTTGACCTTTCAATTCTTTTCCCCTGCATTGTCTACATTCTCTTCTATTCTAAATCTTGATCCCTTAAGGAACCACTTGTAGTGCCAAGCAAAGGCAACTTCCAAGGTTCAGATTATCAGCATAGTAAACCCCATTTATTCAGCAAACATTCGCAGAACAGACAAAGTCAAAAATACAGTATAACTTGTTCCTTTAGCCAGTAAGTTCTCAATTCAATCCAGGTACTACTCTACCCTTAGACAATACATTTATTTAGTCAGTCAAAAGTCTCTTCTCAAATGGAGATTAGTCTCCAACCATAAACGAAGGACATTCATTTGGTCAACCACTCAAAGGCTTCCCACCCCTGAATCTCAAAAGGGGCAGGAGAACACAAAAAGGACATCACCCTTAAGTTACAACAAAATTAAGCTCAGCATTGAATACCCGAGGAAAGGGCCTTCTCTCATCTTCACTTGAGGCAAGCCCTCAGCAATCTCAGTTCCTGGGGAGACAAGGCTCAACAAAGCCATAGCCAGGGTCCTCTTCAAGTCACTCTCTGCCTGTAGAACAGTCCCAGAACCCCTGAAAACATCAGCAAGGCCCTCTTCCAGGATTTCTGTGCAGGTACCACAAGAAAATCCTACTTCAGGGCTTCTGAGGTTCCAGGACCTCTACAACAGCAGCACTGTTCCTCACCATCAGGTGAATCTGGTAAAACAACATCAAAACAGACAGACAAACTACCAGCAGCACAGCCATGCCTCCTCAGTCCTTGGCAGTTCCAAGTGGCAGTTCCAATAGGTTCTCAGCAGTCTTTCTCTCAGCAACTCAGGCTCCATGATACTGGATACTGCTCTCACAAAGGCCTTCTGGCCTTCTCTAGGCTTGGGCCTCTCTCCCAATTCACAGCTCCTCCCAGTTCAGCCCTCTCTCTTCACATGAACAAGTCCATCCCACAAGAGGGATTCACAAGCTCTGGGTTTTAACATTCAACCCACAAACCAAGCCAACACAGAGGCATCTCGAAATTCCATTACCAATGCATCACTTCAATCCTATACCATTCTCTTCTCTTGAATCCTTTGCCCCTTTATCCTATCACTGAACTTGCTTTACCAAGTGTCAGAAGTAGATTACCCTCGGCCTTCACTCCTACTTACATGATGCTGAATGAAGCTGAAGAAAACCATGAAGCCCTGTTGACTGCATCCATTATAAATTAATGTAGTATAATCTCAAATGAGTCTTCACTGTTGCAAAACAAAGGATCTTTTAAAATCTTCCTAATTAATTCACTATCTCACTCACCACAGTGGGTTTGTGAGGTTTTTTTTTTTTATCCCTCCTCAAATCTGCGAAAGCCTTTCTCTCACCTTGTAAGGTACAAAACTTGTTCTCATTTCTTTTTTTTTT
>CM053587.1:280693211-280713216 GCA_028646515.1 Pseudochirops corinnae
TGGGGGGGAAGGGAGGGGAGAAAATCTGAAACTCAAGTGATTGTGGAACTGAATCTTGTAAATAAAAAGTAAATGAGCAAATAAAAAAAAAAGAAATCAGGGCTTGATTTATTGTTTATTGATTCTCTAGACTTAAGAAAGTGTTGATAGTGAAGATTAAACTTAAAAGTGTGTGCACATATATTTACCAGCACATGCCTATATTGTTCCATAAACATTGCTTGAGCTCTGAAAGAGTACAGAAAATAAAATCATCACCAGACTAAAGACCTGATGAATGGAGTATAATAATAATAACTGATATTTATATAGTATTTTAAGGTTTGTAAAGTAGTTTATATCCATCATCTTGTGATTCTCACATCACCTCTGAAGAAAGATTTTCTCTTTAACCATCCTTGCATTTTTACTCTACTCCTGAAAGTGACAAACTCTAAGGCTACCCAAAGAAGCAGACTTAAAAATGCTCCAAAAATCCCAGGCTTCATTATTCATTACTATTCTATCACTTTCTTTCTGATGTTTTATTTTTAAATTGGGGGAAAGGAGGTGAACTGTAAGGAAAAGTTAGCTAAAGCTGTGTCCAAAATTAAAAAACAAAAAGTGAACATAAAGAAATTCAGGGGTGGTGCAGAAGCAGGAAAACTCCGCAGCTCCCACCATAACCACCTCAAATATCTAGAAAATATGACTCTAAACAAATTTTAGAGCTCCAGAACCCACAAAGTGACAGAGAAACAAATCTCCTGCTGAAGGCAGCCCAGCAGGTAGGCAGGAAGGGTTCATAGCAGAGAGCTGGGAGCCAAGGCCAGTCCTGCTGCGGTTTAAGCCCCAGGGCAGCCAGGACAAACCACGGCTGGAACATTTGGGACAGTGGATCACAAGCAGCTGAGGCGATTTCCAGAGTTATCAACCCATAAGGGCCAAGGACAAAGTGAAAGGTCAGTGGAACTCAGCTGAATTTGGGCGGAACAGAGGAGCAGGTTCGGTCCTCTGCCCCCAGAGCCAGAAGCAGCAGAAGCAGAAGCCATGCAGCCACCTTCACGTGGCTGCTTCAGAGCTCCTGGCCTGCATGTTGCAGGGGGGCCAAGCAAACATTCAGAGGCTAAGTGCTCTTGCCTTAACCTGCCTGGATCAGTATCATCGTCTTGGGTGGTGGTCCTGAGGTATGTGACCAGTGAGCCAAAGCTGGTGGGGTCCGTAGAGACAGTGGCCTCTTAATAGCTCCAGCAGCAGCAAAACCCCCAGCAATTTGGGACAAAGCTCTCCCCTCTGGAAGCAGAGTTCTACTGTGGCTCAAAAGTCAAGTTAATTGACTGGCAAAAAGAGCAGGCAAAGGAAGCAAAGCAAGCTCAGCAATCAAACTTTAGATTCCTTTTTGAGGACAAAAAGGATCAAAGCATGGATTGTGAGGAAGCCAAAAAGCTTCCAAGAAAAATACGAATTGGTTACAGGCCATAGAAGGATATATACATATGTGAGTATGTGTATATATGTGTGATCACTGTTGTGGGGTGGTGGGTACAGGAAAGACAGGAAGAAAATTTATAACCCAAAATCTGGTGGAAATGAATGATATAAAGTAAAAACAAACAAAAGCTGATAATTTTAAAAAGAAAGAAAAAAATAAATTCAGAAGTAGAAACAGACAAGTGGGACAGATTAGAAATATATATATATATATATATATATATTTTTTATACTTATATATTTATGAAATACATTTACACACAAATATATGTATTTATATATATTTATATATAAATGTGTATATATATATATATATGTATATATACGCTTAAAAATCAAGCAGCATGAAATGAAGATTCACAATATCATATAGCATCATATTTTGTGTTTTGCTGTGTATATCAACCTGACCTTTTTGATGTTTTAGTTCAGAGCTTTTAAAAGTTTGTGTTCTTTTAAAAATAAGATAAAATGTACCATTAGATACATTGGAGAAAGATTTTGAAGAACCTCAAATGCTAGGATGAGTAGCTTATCTCAGATGTGGCACCTCTTGATCCCACTAGTTATATATAACTTCTCTTTAACTCCTCAAATTATTTTATTTGCTTTTTGATTTACATGTTGTATCCACCTCCACCTCCACACTGAATATAAATTCTTTGAAGACAGGACTTTCTGTCTTTGATTATTGGTTTACATAACCAATATTTATCCCAGAGAGAAGCTACATAACTTAGTGGATAGCGAGTTGGCCTCAAAGCCCTGGTTTCAAGTCCCAATTTTTAATACATTCTGTGTGATCCTGAGTAAGTCACTTATCCTCTATAATTCTAGGTAACTCTCTAATATATGTGTGTGTATATGTACATATATATATATATACATATATAACATTAATATATATACATATATGAACATATATAATATCCATTAAATGTACCAGTTTTCACAGGTAGAATAATTTTCCTCACCTAGGAAATAATCTTCCTCACCTAACTATAGGAGTTCCCCATACTATTGATAGGTCCAGTCCACACCATTTTCATTAAAGTACCCTGTACATAGTGGGCACTTACCACATATTAATTGAATAGAATTGAATTAATACTCTCAAAGGATTTAGTTATGGGAAGTTGACTTGACCTAGGTCACAAAACCAAGTGGCAGACCAGAGATTTGAACCCAGGCCTTGTGACTCTTCTCTGTGACGTTTCTGTTTTGATGTAACAAGAAAGTATTCACTCTTTCTTTGGTTCAGTCATTGTGCGGTACAGAGTTTCCTGAAGTTCATTCATTATTCAGGTGGTAGGATGTGCTTTGGATCCTACACAAGAGAAACATAAGACTCAAGTGGCAGATGGAATGGGATCCTTACAAGGGAACAGCTGCTGCTTTTTTCCTCAATGAGGTTTCCTTCTCTCAAGTATCTCTCTCTCCACCTCCCTCTGGGTTAATTGCTTGCCCATGTGCTCACAAATGCTGGTTTTTAAGTAGGTGTGATTTTCACCAGACATGTCTTGTAAGTGAAGGGTGAAACTCAGTGTTAATCCTTGACCTGTAATCAATAAAAATGCAAGTAGCAATTAATAAATAAAGCCATCAAGGACAGGGTATTTCATATTCTAACTTAATATTTTCTATAATTATTATTTTCAATTTATCTCGTATATAGCTTATTTGTACGTAATTCTTTATATGTTGCCTACCTCATTAGATTATGAGCTCCTTAAGGGCAGGAACTGTCTTTTGCTATTGTGTGTGTGTGTGTGTGTGTGTTTTGTTTTGTTTTGTTTTTGTATTCCCAGTACTTAGCACTATACTTGGCAGTTAGTAGGCACTCAGATTTGTTTATTGATTCATTATCTATTGCCTTGCTGTACATCTCCAATCCTTAATGCAATGGCTGGAACATGGTAGATACTTAATAAATGTTTATTAACCGATTGACTGACTAGAGATAACCTGAAACTAGGACCTCAGCCTTGAGCTCTACTACAGTGGAAAGAGAAGTAGACTTGGAAAATTTTGTATTCAAATCCCATGCCTGAAACTGTGTGACTATGGGAAATTACTAAGTCTTTCTGAGTCTCGGGGAAGTCCAATAGACTTATATGCTGAACCTGGAGTCAGAAAATCTTGAGTTTGAATCCAGCTTCAGATATTTACTAGTTATATGACCTTGGGTAAGTCACTTAACCTCTGTTTGCTTCCATTTCCGAAACTATAGAACAAGGATACTGATGGCACCACCACCACCCCCAGGATGTTCTTAGGATCAAATGAAATATTTGTAAAGTGCTTTAAAGAGTGCCTGGCACATAGCAGGTGCTTTATAAAAGCTAGCTATTGTTAACATTAATATAATAATTAAAAATGTGGATTTGCTATAAATTGTATTATGAGGTGGGACCCCCAACACTGGCAAGATCACAGATCCTTGATATATTGACATATAAAGAAAACCTTCCTAGTACTCAGGGTCGTCCAAATGTGAAATGGGCTGTTTTGTCCCATAATGAGTTCCCTGTTCCTCTATGTATTCAGGCAGAAACTGCTATTATTCTTGCTAAAGTAGAGTTTGAATTAAATGGGCTTCTACAGTGTATTACAATACCAATATTTTGTAATTTTGTGATATCCTCAGTTTTAACAGAGTAATATTTCAATGTAGAATGTCCAGGAGAGACCAAGCAGTGTTGAGTTCCAGGGTGGAAATGGCATAAATGTCAATGTTATTTCAATTGGTTTTTTGTTTGTTTTTTTCCCCATAACCAACCAAGATATATTTTTGTCTACATAGACAGGGAGGGATGATGAAGTGGGGCTAAAATGTTTATCACACTATGACTCAAACCGCTGTCAATTAAAGCAACATATCTGTGGTGAAATTTACGTTTGTTAAGGGATCTAAGGCCTAAAAAATAAAGAGTTACTGAGCCTATTAGATAACAGTTGAATTGAAAGACTCAACAGAGACAGTAGAGGACAAAACAATTAACTGAAGTATCCCAGATAAGAGAAGCAATTAAGAGAAGAGTGGGAAAAAAATTCTGCGGAGAGTTCAAGGAGTTGAGATCATCTCAAGCTAGATCTCAACAAATCCTGAAGGTATCTGAGGGAGAAAGGTTTTTTTTTTTAAGATATTAGCTGAGAGAGCTACCTAAGGAATCTAAGGAATGTTTCATAGATAGCATTCTAATAGAAGGAGGCTCTATTTAGGGAAGACACTTTCAAATCACATCATCTCCATCAGATGGAGCACAAAGTAAGAGAGGGCTCTGAATATATACCTCAGTTAAAATCTGTACTATGGCTGAGGTTCACTAGGAGGCTTGAAGATGCAAGAGGAAACAGTTGCAAACTTTCCATTGCAGGAGAGTGGCTTATAGACCATTTTCTACCCAGGGATTAGTAAATAAGGATAATGACAAGGATGATAACAATAAGAATGATGATGATGATGACAACAATAATAATGGCAGGGACTGTTTTTTTGCTTCTTTGTATCCCCAGAGGTTAGACCAGTGGTTCTCAACCTGTGGGTCACTACACTTTTGGGGTGGAACTACCCTTTCACAGGGGTCACAGGGGTCACTTAAGACCATCAGAAAACACATATTTCTGATGGTCTTAGGAACCTCCTCTATCCGTCTCCAGGCGGATCCGCCCATATGCAGACACGCTCTCATACCACTATTAAAGGGTCATGGCATTAGGAAGGTTGAGAACCACTAGGTTAGACAGAGCCTGGCTCATAATAGGAGCTTAAGATATTTTTATTGATTGATAACAATGATCCGCTTAAAATTCATTCAACCTCCTTGCCATGGGTTGGACAATTGCAAAGAAGGTTAATACCACAATGCTGATGTACGATGGAGATTTCATATGTCCTGAGGCAATTGAGGTAGCAATAAAAGACCAATATGAACCTTGAAATACTGACTAATTGGGCTCAGTTGAATGGGTTTAACACCCTAATGAGAGTAATTCAACTGCTACTAAAGGTCACAGAGGTTGATAAAGTATTATGGAACTACAGTTTGACTCTACTTGAAACCATTGTGATGATCGCATAGCAAATCAAAAATAGCATTAGTTTTCTTATATCAGAGCAAGGCAAAATGCATATAAATTCATCAAAAATACTTTAGAATGAACAAAGAAAAGCAGACAAACTATGAATGTTTATGAAATATTCTAAGAAAATATATTTCCCTCATATACCAGTATTATGTCACTAAAAGTTTTGGGGAAGACCTCATGACTTCTATGCAAGAACTTCATACTATTTTTTTGTTTTTTTTTGTATTTTTGCTTTTTGGGGGAGTATTTTTGGTCCCTGGCATACTTAGTTCTAAATAATGTGATAGCATATTGCCAATGCAGGACAGTCATCAAAAACACAGAGATATATGCACACATCCATGAGAGTGTGTATGTATACATTCATAAAACACATAAACACACACATACACACACATAATTCAGTTTTAAGCCTAAAACTGAAGGAGATGAGTATACTTGGACTGGAATTCCTTCCTCTCTCCCACCTCAAGAAAAAAAAAATTGTCTGAGTTTGACAACATAAATCCAACTACCTGACCAATTACACAAAATCAAATGAATTTTAAAACAGAAGTAATTGCCCTATTCCTTATGAATGAGATCATATTTGATCATGCTTTCTATCAGAAAATGTAAAAACATGCCAGCCTCTGGCAACCAAAATATATATAGCTCTTGTTATCATGCTTCATATGTGTAACTCTCAATGAATACTCCTAAGGCACATATCAATCACTATTAAAGCAAAGGTGATTAGAGAGAACTATTGAAGATTTATAGAAAGACAGTTGCAAAGTTACAACAATATAAAATAGACACATAACTAAAAAAATCTAAATGCCATATTTCCCAATTAAAGCTCACAAGATTTTTTTAATGGCATAAAAATTATAGAAGGGAAACATTTGGGAAATTCTAGATTCCCTTACAGAATAACTGAAAGGAAATTTCAATTGGGAAATGTTTGTTTTTTTTTTAATGTGACTATGTCAAGGGAAGAAATTAAAAGTATAGATTCCCTGCAAAGCAGGAAAGTAGTAGAATCAGAAATACTCTATAATTATTGGCTCAAATGCTTCATAGTTACTTATGAATGATTAGACTAACATTGGGACCTTCTCTGTTGAACTCACAGGAGCTTAGACACTGGCTTCTCCCTGTCCTATACCAAAATGCTCTGTTTGGAATGGGTTCATACCTAAGTAGAATATTCTCTTCTAAGAATGGTCTCCATTTTCTCACATCATTCAGCTCAGTAAATTTCCCTTCCCTCCCCATCTTGAAGATGATTTTAATTGTAGTAAATTAGATTATGGCTTGCCAGTCAAGGAGTTCCTTAAAGCTCACATCCTAATTAGAGAAAACAGCACATACTCTAAAAGAGATTTCAGCTACAGAGTAGATGAAGAGTCGGTTCTAAGGAGATGTGCAAGGCAAATGTTGTTCATCCTTCCTTCTCAAAGAGCACCAATGACATCTTGAGGGTGATGTCTGGACTTACACATAAATTGGGTACAAGTAGAGTAAAGTTGCACAAAGTCAATAGCCTCACTTTCTCCTACAGAGTCATCAAAGTCCAGTGTCAAGACAAAGGTGAAACTGACTAGTGATGGCCCAGGATGCCTACAAGGCAGATAACAATAGGATGGAGTACATAACATTTCTGTTGTCCTGTTCACTACTAGAATTGTACCAAAGCTGCTTGTAATAGTCCTTTAAGGTTGGATCTCACAGTCTGAGTTTTTTTTTTTTATTCACACATACACAACAGTGTTTAATCCACTATAATGGTAATGTAAAAGAGAAGATCTTTTCCATCCATTAATAGGCCCATGTGACCTGCTTAAGTCACATGGAAGTCTAAGTCACATGAATTTGAGTTACATGAAGTGTGTGGTGGGGGGAATTTTGCTGAATGGGTGGAGCAAGAAGGGTGGAGCAGAGCTTAGAGGATGTTGGTCAGAGAAGTTAGAGCTGAGAGAGCGGAAGCAGGTAGTGAGCTATGAGTGTTTGTTCATGGGAAAGCTCCAGCAAGGGAAGGCTTGGGGATGGGGGTGTCCCCTGTTATCATGTATAGATTTCTTTGTTGCTATAATGGATTCAGCTTTCTGGTATTTGAATAAATGTTTTGGTTCTATCTTCCATGTGGAGAGTCTGTTATATTTTGCAATTCAGAATTCTGCCAGCATATTCATAGCCACCATAGGTACTGTGAATATTATGTTGGCACTACATCCACCTGTCCAATAGTCTGTGAAATATTATATAGAGATAGGGATTGGATTTGTGGTTTTATTGATATAGGGACTTCCTGGATGAAGAAACAACCTCTACTAATTCCTGTTAGTACTTTGTTTGCAACTCATATCCTTAAAGACTTGTCTAAAACACTGAGAGTTTCAGTGACTTTCCCAGGGTCAATATATGTCAATATATATACCAAATAGTCAATATATATCAAAAGCAGTACCTGAAGCAAGCTCTTCCTTGCTTTGAGGTCTCTTGTTTTTCACTATTCCCCATCTCCCATGTTTACCTATAAGAGAATAATTTGTAGGATAGTGACTTGCGTGAGGACTATTTCTATGTGAATGTCATAGAGTAAGAAGGTATCAGGGAAAATGAGAAAAACAATATTATGAGAATAATAATAACATCTCATGATAATAATAAGATACTACTTGAATAATAATGATAGTTTTATATTAATTTATGTCAATTATGATAATTCTGATTTTACAGATTTAAGGTTTTCAGCATTTTACCTACCGTATCTCATCTGAATAATATAGCTGGTTATTTGGGGGAGGGACTTACTAAAGATGATATTGCTAGTGGGCATTTGACAGTGTGCTGGGTGGCTATAAAGATACTAAGGGCTAAAGATGAATTGAAACATCTGGTGGGGTATAGTAAAGAATAGGAAGATCAATTGACATGCAGAGGTTGATGAGAATTGGGTCTAGAAAAGAATAACAACAATTTCAGTAGAAGACCTCATTATCCGTCTAGTACCAAAAGTGTGAGTTGCTTTCAGTTATGTGTTTTGGCTCCAGATGTTAATACATGCACAAGCCCCTATCTTCTTGAGATTTGTGTCTTCACTATGATATAAATTTAACAAATATTTATTAAGCATCTATGATCTTCAAATATGTTCCTTGAAGTCCTGACCATACATACTTTCCCTGCATGGATGCCTTATGGATCACCACTGCATAGGTTGACTCTTGGAATAGAATATGTTTGTTGTTGTGTCATAGGGGGCCCAAGATTTGTGAGGAAAATTTTCAATTGCTATAGTTATTATACTGATATTCAATTAAATGCCTTCAATCTGAATTTTTTGTCCTATATCTGACCAATGAATGTAAACACATCAGTGCAGGCTCATGAAGTACACTTTAAGGGAGGATTTTGAAATTACGTAATTAAAATAACTTCGTATAGCTAACTGGGTACCCAGTGTGGAGGCTGGTAAAGGGAAGAAAGGGAAATAATCGCTTCTAGTAATCTATGTGTTGTGAGGAATGCTTTATAGTTTCTCATAATATTAAGATCAAATTAAACTTATGGATTATATTGAAGTCAAAAGTTCTAATTTGAAATTTATAACCTGTTTATTTTTTTCTCTCCCCCGAGTATCTATCTCATATTTCTTGTCGTATATAGACTTAGTATGACTCACTCAGAATTGTATCACACCAAACTAGCACACTTATAGAAGGATAGTTCTGGTGCCATGATAATAATAATAATAATAACAGACATCATGATTCACAATGTACTGATACAAACTTTCCCACTTGATCCCCAAATCAATCAATTAACAGTATTATTAAGACTTACTATGTGCCAGGTACCTAAGCTAGTTTCAGGCAGGAACCACCACCGTCCCCTAGAGGAGGGCTTGCCCCAGCAACAGACAAAACTAGAACGATACTGCAAAGTGGACACATCACCTGACACCTCCCAGCCCATCTGCAAATGTACAAAACTCAAAGGGGTTGGAAGCTTTAAGCAAGATCAGAAAAGGCTTCTTATAGATTAGAGGATGACATTTTAGCTGGGACTTGAAGGAAGGCAGAAAAAGCAAGAGGTGGAGATGGTAATGGAAAGAATTCCGGGAGAGAGACAGCCAGTGAAAGTGCCCACAGTCAGGAGATGGAGTGTCTTCTGTGAGGAAGAGCAAGGACACCAGTGTCAGAGGTACACTTGGAATCCACTTTTAAGTTCAATATTCTGCCCTATGAAGATGGATCAGGGAAAAGAGCTTAAAAGTCTCATTTCATAGGGAAACATCTCCATCTGGTGGATTCTTTGGATTTTGTTGCCAAAGAATATTTCTCCTAGTTTTTACTTTCATGACTACCTGTATAAAGGGATCTAATAAGACTGCTAACTGATTTCTTTCTTTCTTTCTTTCTTTTTTAGGATAATCTGGGGTAATTTAGCCAGCCAGCATTTGTTAAAATTTGTAATTCTACATCTCTGGGAAGTAGTGAGCTCCTCTTTCCTGGAGGTCTTGAAGGGTATCAGAGAGGAAATTTTTGTTCAAGCATTGGTTATAATAGATGATTGGATAAGATGCCAACCAGGTTTACACTTTAAAACAATGATTTATTAATCACCAATTCTGGTATATGCTGTTGATCGTGTGTGTGTGTGTGTGTGTGTGTGTAAATGAAACAATGACAATGACCCTTCTGATGAAGAGGTTATGTTCTATCATTGCTGATATATCAAATACCCAAGGAAATATGACATAAAAGAGAGGTGGATGAGGACAAAGAAGGGAGGGCCTAAAAGCACTTTAGGAAAATTGTTGGAGAATGAGAATAAATCCAGCTGGTAAAGAAAGGGGATGTAGTTGAAATAGGAGTGGAAATAATAGAAAGATTTATGTAAAAGGTGATACAGGATCTGAGCTTTCAAGGAAGATGAAATATGAAATGAAAAGAAGAGAAAAAATGTATCAGAGGCCAGCGAATGGCATCTGTGAATGCAGGGCAATATCTTATTATATTCAGGGAATTACTAGTAATCTTTTTCTTTAATCTTAAATACAAAGTGTATTCAAAGTAATAATGTGGAATTTCAGTAAAGATAGAGGTAGGAAATTTTTTTTAACTAAATCCAGTTTCCTCTTAAATTATTTTTGTCACATAGCCATTTGGAAGTGCTGTTAAGTCTATGGAGCATTTCTCAGAACAATGTTAATGAATAAAATTACACCAAATAAGAAAGAAACCAAATATCTAAAAATATAGTTATCAAGATATTTCTAAAATGTAAGTTTGTATATCCCAGGTTTACATCTGTTCTAAATGAACCTCTAGGTAAAAACAATAAATTATTAAAAGAAACAAAAGATCAGTATACAAAACAGATGACTAAAATAAATTACAATAAGGGGGGGGAAAGGCAAAATTTCAAAGAATCATCAAATTAATTAAATCACTTTGCACCCTTGACCTAAGCTAGTTTCAAACAGGAACCACCACCGTCTTCTAGATGAGGGCTTGCCCCAGCAACAGACAAAACTAGAACAATACTACAACGTGGACACATCACCTAACACTTCCCAGGCTATCTGAAAATGTACAAAACTCAAAGGGGTTGGAAGCTATCAGCTGACCTTAATACTTACACTTGTCACGAAATATAGAATGTCAGAACTGGAAGCAACATCTGCATCCACCTACTACAACCAATACTCTGCCAAACACCCAGTACCAAGAGCAAAGCTAATAAGTGGTCATTTGATTTTGCTTGGAGACCTCCAAAGGAAGGGAACCTACTGTATCACATGGAAACCTATTCTAATCTTGGATAGCTTGAATACTTTAAGGATAAAGTTCCTCGTCTCTATCTTAAATTTATTTCTTGGCATCTATAACCATAGCTCCCAAGTTTATCTTCTAGGGACAAACTGAACATATCTAAATACTTTTCAACTGTATTTCATGTATTTGAACATAGTTCTCACGCCCACCCCCATCCCTGAGTATCCTCTTTGCTAATCTGGCGTTCTTACTCAGTTGTTCAACTGTGTTTGACTCTTTATGATTCCATGGACCAATCAGAGGTTCCCAAACTTATTTTAAGTGGGATAAGTGAAAGCATTCTCATAAAATGGGAAAGATTCTGTCACTAAACTTGAGCTAGGGTTCTAGAAGCTCAATAGGCGTAAGTTTCCTATTCCTGCAAAATGGTGTGCTCCTGCTCCCCCTCCCTTTTTCCTGCAGGGGCTTTTTGTAATAGCTCCCTTTCTGCTAAATAAGGATATTCATAGCATTATTTCTCTGTATTTAGTAGAAGGGGCTTTCCAAGGTCCTATGTAGATTGTGAGGTCATGTTACCCCACCAATGGGGTACTGATCCAGCATTAGGGGCTTTTTGGTGGGAGGGGTTTGGGGATTTTTGTGAGTTTTCTGGGAATATTGGGTCTTTCATAGAATTGTTTGTACAAGGGTATATAACTGCTTGCTTGCCTCTTGTTGGGTGCCTCCCTATACCAGTCCTTTCTGGAATAGATGACGCCCAACTCTCATGAGTCTTGTCTTTGGAATAAACAGCTTCTGTCTTTATCTTGAGAAACCTCTGGATTTATTTCGGGTAAGGGTCCTTGGTGGCCTTATCCCAAATAATTTGACCTACCTCCCCCTTTAAAAAGAAACTACTCAGCACTTCCCTGGAAACCTACTTCCCTTCACCCTTTAATGTTTGGTTGTTTTTTTTTTTTTTAATTTGTGCCATTTTGAAAAAATATCATTTCCCGCCCCCCCCTTTTATCATTCCAGTCCCCACCAGGGGGTAAGTATTGTCCACCTTGGGAACCTATGGACTATATCATGCCAATACTGTCTAAGGTTTTCCTTGACAAAGATGCTGAAATACTTTACCATTTCCTTCTCCAGCGGATTAAAGCAAACAGAGATTAAACGGCTTGCCCAGGGTCACACGGCTAATAAGTGTCTGCAGCCAAGTTTAAAATCAGATCTTCCTGACTTCAGGCCCAGCTCTCTGCCCGCCAAGCCACTTGGCTGTCACATTGCCAGTCTAAATATGTTCAGTTTCCATTGATTCTGACAGGACCTTTTAGAACTCCTAGACTCATCTACACTTAGGCTAAATGCTATCTCCTGTGTGTGGCCTTTCCTCATTGCTCAGATATTAGTGTTCTTCCCCAAAACATTATTTTATGCGCATGCACAGACTTTTAATGGTACCAAATATATAAAAATATATTCAAATATTATGAAGTATAGATAGAATAACATAAGATTTAACAGCCATAACATTAAAAGATAAAAGAGTTTGGAATATATTCCAAAAGGCAAATGAATTAGGATTATAACTAAGAATAATTTATCCATCAAAACTGAGTATAATCCTTGGATAGTTAATGAAATAGAGGACTTCCAAGCATTCCTGATAAAAGACCAGAGATTAATTTTTTTTAATGACTTTCAAATATAAGATTCATTAGAAGCATAAAAATGAAAGAAAAATCGTAAGTGACTCAATGAGGTTAAATTGCTAACATCCTTCAATAAGATGGGATAAGTAGATGATATATGAAGATAATATACATAGTTTTTAAGAACTTTATGATTATTAAGGCAGTTAGAAGGATTCTACATAGGCAAAGGGCACAGCAGTGAGTTGATTACGTTAAGAAGATCACAAAAAAAAATGAATGAGTGAGAAAGAAGGATGCAGAGAAGGGGAAAGGAAAAGAAGAATAGGGAAAATTATTTTGCATGAAAGAAACATACAAGGAAGAGTTTTTACAGTGGAAAGAAAAATGATAGGGAGTAGGTAACATATGAATCTGACCCTCATATGAATTGATTCAAAGACGAAAGAATTATATAGAGAGATGTTGGCTAGTTGGTTGGCTAGTTGGTTGGTTGGTGGTTATCCTTCATTCTCAAAGAGGACCAAAATTGCATCACTATGCTAGGTGACCAACTGTGGTTGATCAGACCAATATGTGCTTAGAATGCTCTACCACAGGTCAGGCACAAGTAGACCATGTAAATATTTAGGGTGGATTCTTTAAATTTACGCATCTTACATTTCCTTTGTGCTTCTTCAATTCCGCTTTGCTCAATAAGCACAGCATCTTCTTTGATGTGGGCACACCATTTTGGAAGTCTTGTGTCTCCCATGTCACACAATCAATTTCAAAACTCTTAAAAGAGACCTTGAGAATATCTTTGTATTGCTTCTTCTGACCATTATGTGAATGCTTGCACTGTGTGAGTTCTCCATAAAATTATATTTTTTTAAATTTAAAAAAGACTATAGAGAGATGGATCATAGATAAATATAGATATACACCGATACATACCTATATACATACATACATACAATCAGTTGGGAATATCTTACCCCACAAGGAGGTAACAAGGAAAGGGAAGAAAAGAAAGGGAATGTTAAAAAAGATAATAACACTTTCAGGAAAATTGAATAAGAATAGAAAGAATTATACCTTTTTCTCAGTTGTACATGACACCCCCCAAAAAATTGCCCACATATTAGGGCATTGAAAACCTTCACAACCAAAGGCAGAAAAGCAAAAATTTTCAATTTTCCCTTTCCTGCAAAAGAATTACATTCAATAAAGGATTGTAAAAGCATAGATTAAAAATTAATTAGAAATGATATAACTTACTCCTAAAAAAAGGAATGGGTCAAAAGCAGTAGATACAATCAATAATTTCATTAATGAGAATGACAACAATGAGACAATATGACAAAATTTGTGGGATACAGTCAAAGGAATACTTAGGGTAAAACTTTTCTCTTTAAATAAATAAATAAAGGAGAGAACCCTAGAGAATCATCTAAAAAATCAGTTGAAATAGTTAACAACTTTAGCAAAGTTACTGTATATAAACCCACATAAGTCATTAGCATTTCTATATATTACCAACAATGTTCAGCAGCAAGAAATATAAAGATAAATTCCATTTAAAATAACACTAGACAATATAAAATGCCTAGGATTATGTCTATGAAGACGAACCCAGTAACTACATGAACAAAATTTTTCACAAAGTCAGATCTAAACAATTGGAAAAAAAATAATCACTTATGGGTAGGCTGAACCAATATAGTAAAAATTACACTCCCATCTAAGTTAATTTACTTATTTGGTGTCATGCCAATCAAACTATCACAGAATTATTTTATAGAGCTAGAAAAAAGAATACCAAAATTCATATGGAAGAACACAATGTCAAGAATATCAAGATAATTAATGAAAAAAAATTGAAGGAAGGTAGTCTAGCCATACTAGACATTAAACTGTATTATAAAGTCATAGTTATCAAAACAATGTGATACTGACTAAGAAATGGAGTGCTGGATAAGTGAAGTAAATTAGATACACAATACACAATAGGAAACAACCATAACCTACTGTTTGTTGAACCCAAAGATCCAAGTTTTGGGGGTAAGAATGTACCATTTCACAAAAAAATAGCTGGAAAAACTGGAAAATAGTATGGCAGAAATGAAGCCTAGACTAATAGCTCACAACATTTATGAAATAAGAGCAAAATGAGTAAATTGTTTAGACTTAAAGGGTCATATTATAAGGAAATTGGGGGATCATGCAAAAAAAAATACCTGTCAGATCTACAGATAATGGAAAAGTTTATAATCAAACAAGAGATAGAGAGGATAATGGGAAGTAAAAAGGATATGAAATTAAAAAGGTTTTGCATAAACCAACCAAAGCCATCAAAGTTAGAGGGAAAGCAGGAAACTAGAAGGAAAAAAAATTATAGTAAATTTCACTGATAAAGGCTTCATTTCACAAATACATAGGGAACTGAGCCAAATTTATAAAAATAAGGGTCATTCTCCAGTTGATGAATGATCAAAAGTCATGAACAAGTAGTTTTCAGAAAGAGAAATCAAAGCTATGAAGTCACATAAAAATACTCTAAATTGCTACTGATTATAGAAATGCAAGTTGAACAATTCTGAACCATCTGAAACCTTTCAGAGTAACTAACGTGACAGAAAAGAAAAATGCTAACTGCTGGAGTGGGTGTGGAAAAATAGGTACACTAATTCACTGTTGGTGGAGTTGTGAACTGGTCCCACCATTCTGGAGAACAATTTGGAACTATGACCAATGGTTTATAAAACTATACACAACAATTGACTCAGCAATACTAGTACTAGGTCTGTATACCAAAGTGATCAAAGAAAAGGGAAATGTAACTATATGTATAAAAATATTCTAGCAAATCATTTTTTGATCATTGGAAACTGAGGGAATATCCATCAATTGTGGAATGTTTGAACAAGTTGTAGAATATGACTATGGTGGAATATTATTGTATTATAGGAAATTAGGAGCAGGCTGGTTTCAGAAAAAAGCTAGAATGGCTTACATAAACTGATGCAAAGTGAAGTGAGCAAATCCAGGATAATATGTGTACATTACTAGCAATATTCTAATGCCGATATGCTGTGAATGATTTAGTGTTTTTTCAACAATGCTATGATTAAAGACAATTCCAAGATTGATAATGATAAATGCTATCTACCTGCCATCCAATGACCAAGCCCCTGTAATCTTCAGGTTGCAGGAAAATTTACTAACAACTGGATAAAGCACTAGGACTGGAGTCAGGAGGACTCTTCTTTTTTAACTCAAATCCAGATTCAGATGTTTACTGGTTGTGTGACCCTGGGCAAGTAACTTAACCCTGTTT
This sequence comes from Pseudochirops corinnae, assembly GCA_028646515.1. Lineage (NCBI taxonomy): Eukaryota > Metazoa > Chordata > Mammalia > Diprotodontia > Pseudocheiridae > Pseudochirops > Pseudochirops corinnae. The sequence goes on from CM053587.1 coordinate 280,709,495, forward strand.
GCCTCAGTTTTCTCTTCTATAAAAGTGAACTGGAAAGGGCAATGCCAAAAATCCAGTGTCTTTGCCAAGAAAACCCCAACTGGGGTCAGAAAGAATAAGATGACTGAAATGACTCAACAATAACAACAAATGTATACACATAAATTATGAACTCTTAGTTTTACTTATCTCTAAAGTTTTTTTTTTGGTGGGGGATGAGTTTTCTGATTATCACTTAATCAGTGTGCATTCATCAAGCACCTGCCATGTACCAGGAATTGTGCTAGGTAAATCAACATAGTCAGAAATTGAAGAAGCATAAACGGACTTTCGAAGATGAAAACTTCAATCCCACATGGCCTTTAAAGCAAAGTACTATTGAAATTTTCAAAAAGTAATTATTCTACTGTATCAATAATGCCTAGAATAACTATAAATATGCTTATATGGTTATTAATCACAAAACATAACAGGATCTCTACATGGGAAATATAGCTAGAACATTTATTCAAATACCAGAAAACTGAGTCCCAAAACCAGAAAGTCAAAGCTGTCATAGTAGTTATGAAGTTGGCACACATAGTTAATGTAGTAAACACCCACATTCTCAAGCCTTCAAAACAGGATAGGTTACCTCAGGCAAAAATCCTCCTCTCCTCACTCATGTGAACTGCTCAGCATCCACTCAGCTTGCTTCCAGCAGCTCTGGCCCCCCTGCAGTTCCCATCACTGGCAGTTCTCAGCAGGAGTCCTTAGCAGAGATTCTGGCTGGCTCAAAAAAAAAGGAGTTCATGCAGCTGCCACTGCTTCCAATCACCACCGACTCTAGTTTGGCTCGGCTTCCTTTTGCCCCACCCTTTCCTGCTACATCAGCAAGTTCAAGGGGCATGGAAGATCTTCAAATTCCATAACCATTGTATCTACCCATTACATTGTTTGCAAAAATTAAGAGAAAAGGAATCCTAACAAACTTTTTTTTAATAACAAAATAACCCTGATACTCAAATTATGGAGTTGTAATAAGGAGAATAAAGACTTTAGGCCAATATTACTAATAAATATTAATCTAAAAATATTGAAGACAATGTTAGCGAAGATGCTACATAAGTATCTTCATTTTTTTTTTTCACTATGATCAGGTTGGTTCTAACTAGGATGGTAGGGATAGTTGATTGTGAGAAAAACTATGAATAAAGTAGATTATATCAGTACCAAAAACAATGAAAATCACTCCAAACCATACAAATCTTGGAACAAAATACAGCACTCATTTATGTACATTATTGTATTTATATACAAACCCTACAAAGCACAGAATAATTAGACTTTAACATGATAAACAACATTTATCTAAATCCAAAACATCTCATTATTTAGAGCAGATAACAGACATCCTTTTAATAGTATCTGTGTTACAACAAGAACAAGAATGTTCATCATTGTTTCTATTATTTCATATAGTTCTCAATGTACTAATGTGGTAGAAAAAAACAAAAAAATGAGAGAGTTAAATATAAGTCAAGAAAAAAGAATCTTTATTTATAGACAATAATAATATTTACTTGGAGAATCCCTAAGATTGAACAAGCAACCAAAAAAAAAATCTGAAAAATTAGTCACTTAGTTTTTTATTTCTTTTTCCCCATTTTGGGTTAAGTGACTTGCCCAAGGTCACATGATAGTAAGTGTTAACTACCTGAGATCAAATTTGAACTCAGGTCCTCCTGACCCCAGGGCAAGTGCTCTCTCCATTGTGCCACCTTGCCACACCTAGGCACTTTGCTTTCATTGATTGACCAACAATAGATCCCAGAGCAAGCTCTACTTGGTTATTGTTTGGGCCCTGATTGACTCAGAGTGAATGTAAGTAGCAATTCTGTTTTGGCCAGAAACCCTGAGGGTCTTTCCCTCCCAGATTGATTTTTTTTTAAACTAGGTAAAAGAGGCCATTCTCTGCCTCATTTCTTACCCAGCCTTAATTACTGAATGGGTGTTGCTTCTGTCAAACAGAGACCTGTTAAAGACCTTAGCTTAAAAAGGTCAAGGTCTTCCACTGCATCCAGGGTCATATCCAGTTGTCCTGATCCATATCTGGCCACTGGACCCAGATGGCTCTGGAGGAGAAAGTGAGGCTTGTAACTTTGCAGCCTTCCATCACTTAAATCCAATTCACTTACATGTCATGGTATCACCTCCCTAATGTTATAGTCCTCTTCAAGAATGAAGGACAAACTACAACAGCTGGTTTTAGAATGAAATCATATAAGTTAATCAGGGTTTCTGTATATGACTAACAAATACTAGTCTGAAGAGAAAGAAAAACAAATTCAAAATAATTAAAGAATGAATGAAAAATTGTTTCATAAAACAGAAAGAAATAGAGGAAGACAAAAGTCATTTTAATGGGATCTGAAAAGAGATCCAAGTAAACAGTAGTTACAGAAGGTATATAAAAATGAAAAAGAAAAAGTGCAACAATTAGAAGAAAATATGAAGATATCTGTAAATAATTATATAATAATTCTTTTTCAACATAAAGGATGGTATAACAAACTCACATACCCTAATATTAGACTCTTCAGTATTTCTATAAAGGTGCTAAAAATGGAACTAAAGAGAATGAAATGGTAGGGGGAGAGGTATTATGGCAAACAGCCAGAATGGAGCAATGTAGAAGTGATCCATACTGGAAGAGGCACAATGAAAAAGTATGTAAAGGAAGAATACAGTATATTTGAAGGAAAGGCAAATACTATAGATGTAGGGTGGAAATTTGCTACTGCATCAAAAAAAAAAAAGGTAGCAATGAAAACAAACTGCCAACCAATGTGACTATTGTCTCATTTACACAAAATCTGTGAGCCAATGAACAATGAAATGATGGCATCCTTACTGATAATATTAACAGGAAATTAATAGACTTTATCGAGCAATTCTGGGGGAAAAAAAGATTACATATTTACCATAATAACTGGCTAAAACAAATAAAAATTATACAATTTCACTGTATTTACTATTTCTTGATTACAAATAAGGAAAGAATATTTGATTTAGAAGAGTGAAATGCCTCCTTAAAAATTCTTTTCCAACAATATGTTTCCTATCTATACTTACTGAAAAGTTTTGGAAAGACATTACAATAGAAGTAAACCTGTTCATTTTCCCTCGGGTCATCAATATTAGTTGATCCATAAAACTCTTGTTGTTGTCATTTTCATGTGGCCAAGTCATTTGGGATAATCATCTGAAATTATGATAGGAAAATTTCAAAACAGTATGTAGTATTTAATTGAGAGATATCACTACTAGGCATGTACCACAAAAATTCTAAAGAGAGAGGGAAAAGAAACAATATGCGCCAAAGTTAGTGATTCCCTTTGCTTTGATCTCTTTGGGATACAGACCTAGTATTGGTGGTGCTGAGTCAAAGGTTATACACAGTTTTATGACCCTTTAGGCATAGTCAAAATTGTTCTTCAGAATGATTGGACCAGTTCACAACTCTATCAACAATGACTAATCATTACCTTAGCACAGCACCTGGCATTGTCACCTTTGTTTGTAGCTAAGACAGCTCTTTTGGTAACAAAGAACTATTGTAACAATACTGGGATTTGAAGATCTTCCATGCCCCTTGAGCTTGCTGACGTAGCAGGAAGGGGTGGAGCAAGAGAACACCGGAACCAAGCTAGTCTCCATGCGGTGCGGACTGGAAGCGGCGTCAGAGGCAGTGGCTGTGGCTG
>CM053587.1:280713716-280734153 GCA_028646515.1 Pseudochirops corinnae
GGGACTCAGTCTTCTGGTATTTAAATGAATGCACTATCTATATTTCTTATGTAGAGAGCCTGTTCCATTTTGTGATTAATAACTATATCAGCATATTTATAGTTACTGTAGGCATTGTGAATACTGCATTGCTGATACAACTATGAACAATTGGAGAATGGGGGATGGAACCGTGGAATATAGATATAATGGGCTATTATCTTACTTGAAGAAAAGAAATTATGAATAATTTGGGGGAACCGAAGAAGAAAATGAATCAATACATGGTGAAATAAGCTGGATCGGGAACACAGTTTATACAATGACTAAAACAGCATAAAGGGAAACAAAATGGACAAATATCTTACCAATATAGGGCAATAATTATTTCAGATGACAAAGGGTAAAGTCTTCCTCTCTCTCATCTCAGCCAAAATGTTGCATAGAATTTTATGTGTGTAATGAAGCTTATACTTTTTTCAGATAATATGTTCATTTCTCTTCCTTATCTGTACTTATTTGTTATGAGGGAGAAGTGATGAGCACCCACAGCAGAGCCTCTAACATTTTTATTCTTCCCTAAATGAGATCCAGAATTCATAAGACTTTGACATGTAGACACACAAAAAACACAAGGGGATGAAGAACACCTATTGTCTAGACTACGATAGGAAATTGAATGAACCCCCTAAAGAGTTCATCAAAGCAAATAAATATATCTAAAATAGACACTGTAAGGGGTGCCTAGATGGCACAGTGAGCAGAGCATTGGCCCTGGAGTCAGGAGGACATGAGTTCAAATCTGATCTCAGACACTTAACACACACACTAGCCATGTGATCTTGGGCAAGTCACTTAACCCCAATTGCCTTCTGCCCTCCAAAAAAAAAAAAGCAATAAAATAAAATAAAATAAAATAGACACTGTGAATCAATAGTGGATTGACCTGAGAATTGACCTGGATGAGAAGAATGGAATAGATCGCAAAATGCTTCTGATAACCAAAACTTATCCTCGAAACGAAAGTCTGTTTTCAATACCAAGATCATTCTAATGTTGCATTGCTCTGAGTCACAGAACACTACAGTGTTTGGAGAATTCAGAATGATCAGCAAAATGGCAACATAAAGGCATACCATGGGTGTGTACAGATGACATACAACAAGAAATCATAAAGGAAAAGTAGATGGCAGACTTATCAGAGAAATGCAATGATGAAAATGAAGATGAGTTGGTCTTGCATGAAGATTAAAGAACACCTAATGAATAGATCATTCATTGGCATTTTGAGATATCAAGTAAAAGCAAGGAAGAAAGTCACCTTTGATGAGTGAACAAATGGGAGCAAATGGGCAAAAATAATAAATCCATCCATGCTTATTTTAACCATGAGTAGTAATGGATGGATACTGATCACATCACTGGAAGGTATGCCTATACTGATACAATCTCATTTCCATTCTAAAATTTGTACGGCATTCAGCAGAATGTTAATGTGTTTACCCTTTCTTCCTTCATCTATAAAATAAAGTACTCTGACTCTGTGAGTCTAATGTCCTTTTTACCCCTAAAATTATGATCCTAGATAGTTTCTTAGATATCTAACAACTCTGTTAAGTCTACTGATAAGAAATGACAAGGGAGACAGTTTCAGAAAAATCTGAGACTTATATGAATTGATGCAAAATGAAGTGAGTAGAACTAGAAGAACACTGTACATTGTAATAGCAATACTGTAATAACAATCACCTATGAAAGACTTAGCTAATTTGATTGATACCATAATCAAAGACAATTCTGAAGTACTCATGATGAAAAATAGATCTACATCAGAGAGAACTGATGAAAGTGTACAATGAAGCATTTTTTCACTTTATTTTCTTGCTTTTTTAACATGGATAATATGGAAATATGTTTTGTGTGATTTAACATGTATAATGGGTATCATATTGCTTGCTTTCTCAATAGGTTGGAGAACAGTTGGAAGGAGAAAGAGAATTTGGAATTCAAATTTTTTTTTTAAAAAATGAACATTAAAAAAAGAACTAAAAGTAATGGGGAAAAAAGGAAAAGCACACTGCCATAAAACTTTTATTATTGTGGCAAAAATAGTTACATTCTATGAATCACAGAATTATTGAATATTAGAGTGATAGAGTTGTAGAATTTAAGAATTCTTGTATGTTAGAGCTGTGATAGGGACTAAATACATAACATATTTCAATCTCCCACACAATGTAGATGTTAGCACTTTCTTTTTTAAAATTACATTATGTAACTTTGCATATATTTTGTAATATGTTTATCTTTATCCATATCGTATCTGTCCACTATGCCCACCCCTAAGTAGAATTCAAGTTCCTTGAGAATTTAGCTATTTCCCCCCTTCTTTGAGTTGTATCTCCATTACTTAGCACTGCTCTGCACCTCAAATATTTGCTTAATAAGTGTTTACTAGAATACTATTTATGACATCACTGGTAGGTCATCATCTAAACAATGTTCACTGCCTTTAGCTTCAGAGTATTTACAATGATCTGAGGAATCTTGCCAATTCCATTGCTAGGCCACTGTGAGTACTGGGAAATGATGTCTTACATCAATGCAAAATAGCTCTTCCTGGAATCTCCCCTTCCCATTGGCCCTAATTCTGCCCTCAGTGTCAAGCACAACAAATCAAACTTTCCTTCCATATGATAACCCTTCTAGTATTTAAAGAACCATCCTCCTCCTCCTAGAGGTCACCTCATCCTCACAAGTCAACCATTCCTGTTTTCCAAAAAGACTTTGAGATTGCTGAGAAGATTTGGAGACAAATTTCTGGTGGTTTTTACAAAAGTGTGAGAGATCATGTTGATAATAACTAAAAATCACAATGAGAGACATTTTCTCACAATGCCCATAGGCACTATCACCCTTGTATACAGCTAAGAGCTCTCAGCAATTCTCAATCTGTGCCTCATCAGACTGTTCTCAGCATGTCCTTATTCCACAGACATTGGGAAAAATCAGCTCAGTAGAGAGAGGCCATCAGCTCCCTTCCTGCTTTTCATTATATCTGTACAAAGGTTTGCTCTACAGATGATTCTATCTGCCAGGCTCCAGAGGGGAGATCTAGAGGTAGGCCTAGTGAATGTAGAAAAAAGAAGACAGATCTCTGCTTGATATGAGGTAAGACTTCCAAGCGGTCATTCTGGCTCTGAATCTTATCATTTGCATTACTATAAGCAGGTAACTTTGCTCCAATTGTAATTCAATTACCTTATTTTTGTCATTAGGCAGTGGGGTTAAGATGTCCAGAAATGACAGATATAAAACAAAATTTTCTTTTTTTTTTTTTATAAAAAATAAAATGATTATGATATTATAATAACAAAGCTTGGCCCTTAAAAAAAGATATGAAAATTCATCTTCCTTTCTCATTTGCAGAAGAGGTGTTCTCTTGGTGTGTAATACTTCACATTGTGTCAGATGTCATAAATGTGGTAGTTTTGTTAAACATTCTTTTTTCTCTTTTATTCCCTGTTACGTACGAGCAAGGGTCTGGGAGGGAGAGGGTGAAGGAATACATTGGGAAGTGTAGATAATATAAATGTGTAAAATGAATCTATAAAAATAAAGTCATGGAGGAATGAACATATGCCACAGAAATGAAGATAAGCAAATGCATTGACAATTTTAAAACAGAGGAGGGTCAGTGATTATTCATCCTGTGGGTCAATGAATTTGCGTTTTATTCCTGGAAAAATTCTGTAATGCATTGTTAGAACGGATAAATGATGAAGAGTAGATACTTGTAGGATGGACAATCATGATTGAATTCCAATATGAACTATTAAATTGCAGAAACATATTGATGACATAAGAGACTCATCAGAATATAGAACTATGGTTAGGATAGTTTGTGATCAGTGAGGAAAGGAGGTAGTGATCAGCAAGAGTCAATAGTCAATTAAGAAAGGGTAACAATGGATGCAAAGAATGTTCATTTAGAAGCCTTGGGTTCATATTCCAACTCTGTTCTGGCATTTGTAGACTATATGACCTTAGGCAAGTCACTTAATCTTTCTGGGTTGAAGTTTCCTTTTATTTAAAATTAGTAGGTTGAAATAAATGACTTTTAAAGTTCCTTTCATATCAAAATATATGGTACCATGATCTTATTAGAATTGCAGGTTAAGAGAATTCTTCATACATTGTAGTATATCTGGATTTCAACTAGGGATTTAATAAAGTGTTTTCCTCATATTCTCATGGACAAGATGGGGAGAGATGATGAGGTTACTATATCACATCGTTGGCAGCCAGCAAGGGACGTATGAAGAGTGGAAAATCAGGAAATCCATTGGCATAAAAAGTTGTACAGTTACATGAATGTGGAATTAGGTGAGTTACTACACCAAAGAATTGTGATTGATGTTAACCAGGAAGAAGATTATGTAGGAGAACCCCATGTTTCTGTTTCTCTCTACTTCTGCTCAATTATTTTTATGGTGGCTTGGACGAAATTATGGTTAGCATGCTTATCAAGTTGATGGATGATAGGAAGGAAGAAATTATCACTAACACAATGTATTATCAAATCAAGATCCATAAAGATCTTGTCAGGTTGGAGCATTGAACTGAATCAAAGAATCTTTGTTTTTGTTGCTGCTGTGGCTGCTGGTAGTAGTGATGATAGTGTGGCTATATGTGTATATACATATGTATTGTGTGTATGTAACACATATGTGTTATAAATATATATGTAAATATGTTGTAAATATATGTATGTGTGTATACTCAAGTTTAAGACAATATTAAATTTCATCTCATTAGATTCATCTCAATTTTCTAATCCATTATGATATCTTTTGGGGGATCCAGACTCTCTTCCAGCACATCAATTCTACCTTCTAACTTTGTACCATCTGAAATTTGGATCTATACCTTTCTCCAAGTCCATTGATCAATCAACACAATTTAACATCTATTCTGTGCCAGGTACTGTGGTAGAATCTAGGAATATAATTTTGTAGGGAGATTAGATAGAGATATAGAGATACACACATACATGTGTGTATATGTGTGTACATGTATACATATGTATGTATATCTTCAAAAATTGATTACACAAATATGGCATGGGGAAAGATGGATATACAATTAGTAATCTTTAAAGAACTTTTTATTTGAACAGACAATAAAAGTTTAATATGATTAGATTGCATGCTATGGTTAGACAAAAATATATTGAGTCAGAGTCTAGAGTGAAGGAAGTGATGATCCATTATAAATTCATATGGTATAAATTATTGAGTTCTGTGTCCCTCATTTTAAAAGGAAGAAAATTATCAAGCAGGAATATACCCAGGGATAGGGATCCAGGATTGACTAAAAGAGCATAGGCTCAAGAAAAGACTTAGGTAAACCTTCAAAGAAAACTATTATATTCTGTCTTGCATGGGGAAGAGAGATTAGAATTGTTCTGATTGACCCCAGATAACAGAATAATAACAAGTTATTATGATCAAAGAGTACAAAGTATGTTGTATATAATATTTCATTTGATACAAACAACAGTTCTGTGAAGTAGTCACTATTATTATTCCCACTTCATAGATTGGGAAACTGAAACTGAAATAGATTAAATGACATTCTCAGTCTTGTACAGCTAGTAAGGGTCCGAATTAGAATTTAAACTCAAAATCCTCTTGGCTATAAGGACAATATTCTACCTAATAAGTCACCTAGATACCTCAATAAGGAACAATGGGTAAAAATTATAGAGAGGTGAACATGGATTTTATATATGTTTGCGTGTGTGTAAATATATGTATATATATGTATATATACACGTGTGTGTGTGTGAGTGTGTATTAGGGTCATTCAAAAGTGCAAAAGTGGAACAGGCTACCTGGGAAAGATTGTAAATTTCCCTTTCCTAGAGCTATTCAAGCAAATAATAAATAATTGCTCTTCCTGGAAAATTTAGAGGGAATATCTGTTCCAGTATGAGTTGCATAAGGTGATAATTTAGTCTCTTCCAAGTCTAAGATCTTCCTATTCTCTAAGTCCATAACAAGGTTGTAAACAAAGTGTTGTTCAACATATGAAAAAGAAAATATCATTTACTGGGAAGACTTTTTTTTTTTTTTGCTTTTTTGGGGGGAGAAGGCAGTGCAATTGGGCTTAAGTGACTTGCCCAAGGTCACACACCTAGTAAGTGTTACGTGTCTGAGGCCATATTTGAACTCAGGTCCTCCTGACTCCAGGGCTGGTGCTCTATTCACTGCACCACATAGCCACCCCCATAATAGAGTTATAAACAAATGTTGCTCAAGCTATGAAAAATAAAATATCATTCACTGGGAAAACATATGATGGTTTAATATCAACATAAGGTGGTATCTGAAATTCTCTTAAGGCCTCTGACATAATCTCCTGGCTACTTTAGCTCTTTAGCTTTATAAAGGAGGAATGACCAATACAGAGATGTCAACTAAGATAGGTTGATTAGGGCTTTGTCTAGAGTGAGCTCCTCCCTGATTGCCCCCTGTTTCCTCCTTCCACCTATGCTGTGGTCTAGCCAAACTTGACAACTTGATAGTGTTGTAATATCTGTCTCATATCAACCTCTCCTATACCTGCTCACCCACTCAACTGATGGTCCTTTACAAGTCAATTTGACATGAGTCAAGTTTGTCATATTCTTCATGAGTGCAACAATTCCTGGTTTCAGTTTTGAGCCAATAACTAAATTGATTAGGACAGTCCTAGGGACACTGCAAAGTACAATTAAGTGTATTGGACAGTTGCTAACACCAAAAGGATGGGAGCTCAAGGCCTCAGTGAAGACATTGCAATCACTAGGGAAACAGCAAAGATGTGCTGTTCTGTCCATTATTTCAAGCACAGCAGCTTTTAGCAGTCTTCAGTATGACATGATATTTCATTTCTTTGTGAAGTAAAAGCTATTGCTTTGAGTGACAGCTGAGCCTTTTAAGGCCCTGGATGGAGCCTTCATCAGAGAAAGCCCCATTTAGAGCTAGACAAAGTACTCTCTCCTCCTAGTTACAGTATCACCAGTTAATTTTGTTTTTCTTCCTCCCTAGTCTCTACTCACCCTCATCCCTCCCATCTAAATTCCTCCATTTTGACAGTCAGGACAGTTGATGTTTACAGACCCATTGCTAATGTCAAGACCAAAGGGAATCATCCATCACTTTCTCACATGGGACTTAGAGAGATCCCTGCTGAACTAGGTTGTGAATGTTCATGTCTTCATTATTTCTATACTCTCTGGTATATTTGTAACCCTGATTTGCTACCAGTTAGTGTCCTCATGATTCACTACCCCTTCCCCTCCCCATGGTTACCTAGTTCTTAACTAGCTCATAGAGGGGTGTAGAGTCTACATTTTGCTCCAAAGTGAAGGTTCCTTATCAGTCTAAGTAGTGTTTCAGTGGTGCTATCTACCACATCTGAGAACCAATGACTTTTCAAACTTGACTCAGGGTTAAAATCACAGATGGGAAATCAGAGGGTTGTAAGAAGAAAAAGTGCAATATAAAGTGGGAGAGCCTCGGAGCCAAAAATCAGGGTTAAGGTTCTGCCTGTGATGCATATTGGTTGAGGAATCATGAATGGTTCATGTAACTTCTCAATGTCAAAGGTAACTACTGAAGAATTTAAGTTACAGAGGATTTGCCAATCTACGCTGGTGGGAGGAATTTTCATGATGGGAGTTGCTTACATCAGTGAAATAATAGATTCAGACCCTAAGGAAAAAAAAAAGAACAACATGGCAGCATCACTAAGGTGTTAGGTTGGAAAATTTAGTTCAAGTGTGGCTTGCCACAATGGCACTGTGTACCAGTCATTAATATTCAGTTTAAAGATTACTTCACTGTGCAAATAAAGATTTCATTTCACATACACACACACACACACACACACACACACATATGTATGTATTCTGATTTGATCTTCTTTTACTTAAATGAAAGGAGAGTCCTGCTAAGGAACATCCAAATGACCTCAACATTTGTTTAGTAATAGGCATACAAAATGAGTTAGACAGATGTGGATTTCATTAAAAGAAAATTGCAAAAGGGGGGTATTTTCAAATAAATTCTTAGGAGAATAACTTAAGTCGTTATTATTGGCAATTTGTTACTGAAATCTGAAAAATGAAAAAAATAATACTTTTTCTGACCTTAAGGAGTTTACTATCAGGGTAGGGGAGTTTGGGTTTTACATGTAGCATCTTTTTCCATGTCAAAAACTAAGGAGATGGGGCAGTTAGGTGGCTCAGTGAAGAGAGCACTGGCCCTGGAGTCAGGAGGACCTGGGTTCAAATATGGGCTCAGACACTTGACCCTTACTAGCCATGTGGCCTTGGGCAAGTCACTTAACCCCAATTGCCCTGTCTTACCCCTCTAAAAAGAAAAAAAAAAAATCTAAGGGGTTAGAAAGCTACAGGAGTCGACTGCAAAAGAAGGAGGATATAAACAACCTCTAAAAAAAATGAAATGAAGAGACCTGGATAATGAAAGCCTGGTTAGCAATCGTGTTGTTTTTAATGAAAGAAAAAAAATACTGAAGGTCATGGAAGCATTTTTAAAATGCACAGAAAACAAGAGAATAAGTCCAGGAGGAATCATGGAGAAACAGAACAGATTAAAAGTTGGATGCTGCCCACTTCATGTGCTTAAAAGGAAAAACATGTATGTAACATATTTGAAGTTTTCTGTACAATTATTTTATGCTATTCTACTTTGCATAAGAAGTTGTTCATTTGTTTGGTGAATGTTAAATTCAAAACAAACAAAAAATATTTTAAGCAAAAGAAAACTGAAAGTAGTCTTCTTTCCTATCTGAATGTGTCAAAACAATGGAATCATTTCAGTGATGGATTTGGAGAATGCCTTTAGGCTGGTCAAAGAGTGCTTGCATCTGGGAGAACCACAGGTAGAAAGATGGATAAATGGATAGGACAGGTATGTGTGTGTGTGTGTGTGTGTGTGTGTGTGTGTGTGTGTGTGTGAATGAGTGTGTGTGTGATAGAGAGAAAGAGACAGATGTACATAGAGAGGCAGATATACAAACATATAGATAGATTTACATATATATATGGTTAACAGGGAAAAGTAAATATTTATGTGTATACATATATATATATAATGGAGGAGAAAATACATACTTAAGTATATAAGAGATGTATACAGAATAAATGTAGGTAATCTGAAAGGTAAAGACATAACAGTCGGGGGAGAATAGGAAAGTCCTCTTGGAAATGGTGAGATTTGAACTGAGTCTAGAAAGAAACCAAGGAGACTGAGAGATAGAAAAGATAGAAAATTGTAGGTATGTGTGCTACCCACTGCAAAGGAATGGAGGCAGGAGATGGAGCACCACATTTGAAAATTCTACTTGGGCCAGCATAGTTAGATCAGATAAAATACATGACTGAGAGTAAGTTTAAAAGGTGGAATACAGGTAGGAAGGTAGTCATGTGGTGCAGTGGATAGAGCACTAGTACTGGACTCAAGAAGACTCCTCTTTTTTATTTCAAATCCAGCCTCAGATACTAGTTGTGTGATCCTGGCCAAGTCATTTAACCCTGTTTGCCTCAGTTTCTTCATTTATAAAATAAACTGGAGAAGGAAATAGCAAACCACTTCAGTATCTTTGCCAAGAAAACCTCAAATGGGGTCACAAAATGCTGGATGTGACTGAAACAATTCAATGACAACAACGCAAAGCCTGGAAGGAACCAGGCTTAAATGAACAAAAGTAGGAGAAGACAGTTTGACATCAAGGAATATTCCATTTGTTCAAATAGAGTATATGACATGGAACAGTGGTAAATACATCTGTTGAGATAGCTTGGAGACAAATTCTGGAATACCTTAAATATAGACTAAGGAGTTCATATTTTATCTTGAGGGCAAAGGAAACAATGATTTTGAGGGATATGAAATATTCTCCCATTTGGTTTATGAACATTGATTTTCCAACTTCAGTGATTCATAAAACTTCAACAGTTATTGTTGAGAACCTCAAGTTCAAAGAGGAGCAACCTTCACATTGACCTAAGATGCTCCATCTCTGGCCTGTCCCTGAAAGGAAGAGGAAGAAGAAATTTGGTGAGAAGCAGAATGTCCTTTTCTTGCTGTGTAGGTTTGACTTTCGTCTCCTGATCTCCGGGCTTCAGAGAGAAAAGCATGATGAAATAAGTCTTTGCTTCTAACCAGCTAACTATTTATGTTCCATCTAGTACTGTACTCTTCTCCAGTCCAATCTCTAGCCTCCCTCAGGAAGAGAAGTGGCATCTTCTTTTCAATGAATATTTTCACATACATTTCAGTGATTCTTTACCCTGCAGATCATCGTTCAAACCCCATCCTCTATTTTCCACATAGTGATGACTTATTCCCTTCACCCTCAAACCTTCCATCCCAAAGTTTCAACCAAAACTACCCACCCCTTCTATTGTACCTTCTGGAAAGTCTCGTTAATATGTAACAAATTTCCCTTCATCTTAAATCTTTTCCTCTCCCATTCCTTCCATCTTATATCTATTGTTGAAACCTGACTCTCTGGTTTCATAATGACATGACCTCCCTGGTCAGTTTTTCTGTTACTGGCTGCACCTTCTCTCATTCCCCTCAGATCACTGATAAATATGAGGGAGTTAGAATATCCATTTCTCCCCATTGCCATTTCCAAGTTTTCTCCTTATCTTCATCATTAAGTAACTCCTCCTCCTTTGAGATTCATGTAATTTATCTCTTCCATCTAATCAAAATCTTTGTAGCCATTTTTCATAGACCACCATCACCCACAAATGTACCACCTCTATGTTCAAGAATCTCAAAATCCCCTTATTTGACTTTAATCTATTGACTTTCCACTTTCTGTCTTCCCTTAGAAAAGCCTATTCTTCATCTACTTTTTTACCTCCTGTCTCTTTACTCTTCAATTCTCTCTCAGGCCATCTCAATCTCTCCTGCCCTAACCAGTCTCTCCTATTTTCCCCATCTTGACCCTCTGCATTGCCCTCTTCTCTTGAGTCCCTAACCCTCGTATCATTTTGCTGATTGTGCCCTGCCAAACTTCAGTCTTGGATCTGATCCCACCATCTACTATCTTTGCTCCAACATATGGTGCTGCCTGAAACTTTTGCTAGGCCTTCACAGTTACTGGGTAATTGTAGTATATTCCCTCATCAGCTCACTATGCCACTCTTCACAGTGTCTTTTCCAAGACTTTTCATCTCTCCTCAATTCTCCAATAGCTCCCCTTCCCAGTCTTTCAGCTGAAAACCTCGGCTCATATTTTATAGAAAAAATTGAGGACATTCACCATGAGCTCCATCTTTTCCCCTCTCTCCCACCTCTTATTATTCATAAGCCTTCTGCAACTATCTCCTCCTTCACCACTGTCTCACATGATGAAGTGGTCTTACTCCTTACCAATGCTAACCTCTCCACCTGTAAAAGCAATCCCATTACACCTCGCATCCTACAACAAAATGCCCCCCCCCAGTCATACCTGCTGTATTATTTATTTTCAATCTCCTTCTGTCTCTTGGTTCATTCCATGCTTCACCTATCCTCAAAAAACCATTGCTTGAACCTTCCATTCCTGCTAGCCATTCTCTTATATATCTTCAGCCCTTTGTACCTAAACTCCTTGAAAAAATTCTCTACAATAGGTGCGTCCATTTCCTCCCTTCTTACTCTCTTCTTAACCCCTTACAATTAAGCTTCCAACTTCATAATTCAACCAAAATTACTCTCTCCCAAAGTTACCACTTAACTTCTTAATAGCCAAATCCAATGGCCTTTTCTCAGTCTTCATTCTCCATGACTTCTCTATTTTCTTTGACATTGTTCATCACTCTCTCCTCCTTAATCCTCTCTTCTTTCTGGATTTTCTGGACACCATTCTCTCCTAGTTCTCCTCTTATGGATCAGACCTCTCAGTCTCAGTCTCCTTTGCTAGATCTTCATCCAGATCACGTCCACTAACCATATGTGTCCCACAGGGTTCTATCCTGGGCCCCTTTTCTTCTCCTACTTCAGTTGGTGAGCTCTTCAATTACCTTGTATTCAATTACCATTTTTTATATTGATAATTCTCCAATAGACTGATCCTGCTCTAAGTTCTCTGCTGATTTCCAATTTCACATCTCCAACTACCTCTCAGACGTCTTGAATTAGATATACAAAGATATCTTAAAGTCAACATGTTCAAATCTGAACTCATTATCATTCCTCCTAAACCCTCTCCTCCTCTTCTTGGTGGCTGTTGAAGGTAATACCATGTTCTGAGAACCTCAGGCTCACAGCATAGGTATTATTCTACACTCCTCTTTATCTGTTATCTCTCCTCCCCATATTAAATCTGTTGCCAAAAGCCTATCAATTTCTCCTTTGTAACTATGCTCAAATATATCCCTTTCTCTTCTCTGACATTGCCACCACTCATCACCTTATTGCAGTAGCCTGTTGGTGGATCTGGCCACCTCAAATCTCTCTCCACTCCATTTCATCCAGCTTTGAACTACCAATGATTTTCCCAAAGCACTGCTTGACCATGTCACCCTACCCTATTCCTCCCCACCACACATGCACACACACACACACACACACACACACACACACACACACACACACACACTAAACTGTGTTGGCTCCCTATAACCTCCAGAATCAAATACAAAATGCTCTGTTGGGCATTCAAACCCTTCATAACCTAGCCTTTCCAGTTTTTCTTTCTCCCCATCATGTACTTTTTGATCCAGTGAAACTGATCTCCTTGATGTTCCATGAATAATACACTCTACCTCTCAGCTCTGGGCATTTTCTCTGCCTATGTTACATGGACTAGAATGCTCTCACTCTCATTTCCCAACTTCCTTTAAGATTCAACTATAAACACATCTTCCAAAGTAAGATTCTCCCAATCCCTTTCTTGATTCCAGTGCCTTCTCTCTCTTAATTATTTCCTATTTATCATACATAACTTGTTTATACATAACTATTTGCTCTTTGTTTCTAATTAGATTGGATGCACCTTGAGGGCAGGGACTACTTTTTTGCCTCTTCTTTTGTCTTCAGGACCTAAGATAGTGCCTAGCACATAGTAAATGCTTAACATGTATTTATTGACTAACTGATTATCAAGCCAGTTAGTCAGCTAAATAGTTGTACTTCATATATAGAGATGACCTTACACAGCAGACCTTGAAGTCTGTCCAGCTGCACTCAAGAATAGTGCCTGCATTTTCTTCTACTCTTTTCAGTTTGTAATACATTTTAAAATGCCCACCTGCACTGACTCAATTTTAATTAAAATGCTTCATAAAATGGAGTTGGCAGACATAGGCCTGTGGGGGTGGGGAAAGGAAAGCATGGCCAAAAGGCTTTTCAATTTACCAGAGAGGATTTTATTGGAAGTCTTTTAAGACTAAATCGGGCCAAAAGTCTAACATTAATACACAGAATACACACATACTGTTTAACCAGATCAAGGCCAACAGCTGGTCCTATATTAAAGAGGCTTAGAGGATTTCACAGATTAAAATATGATTAAAACCACTGTCTACTTTTTAACCGTCATAAAAAATGGGGAACAAAATCAGACACCAGTATGAAGAATACAATTCAGATTTTTGAAGGCAACTCTGAACTCCACCTAGGGAGCTATCAGACAGGAGTTATCATAGTAGAGAAGTGAAATTGTTAGGACCCGAAGGAATTACTCTGGAATTGAATATATAGAGCGTATGAACTAAGGCTTAATGTTATAGATAGTCCTGGAATAGGTGACAGGAGACTGAGAGACTGTCTTTTGCCTTTCTTTGTAAGCCCAGAGCTTACCACAGTCCTTGACATACAGTCAGTATTTTTATCAGTAAAATTCTGTTGACTAACTGGTTGGTAATCCAGTAGCATCAGAATCATTTGCTCACTGTATGACCCTGAATTTCACCTTTCTGGGACTCAGTTTCTGGATTTCTCAAAACAAAGTGTTATTTATATTAGATGGTTTCTCAAGACACTTCTAACTTCATTTTTTTTATTCTAATGTCTTTCCAAGCTCTGAGTCTATGTTCTAAGGTATTTAGTTCTAATGTTTTGTATTATAATAATATTTTCCAAGATACCTTCTAGTTCTCACATTCTTTCCAACAGTCTAAGTCAGCATGGGTAGTAAGGTTTCACAAAGTTCCTATCTATCCTGATTCTCACTCCTCACACCCTACCACATACCCCACAAACTTACCTGTATATCTGCCTCAGGCTACTCCATGTCTGTTTTCAATTGTAAAAACTGTTTTACAGAAAGGAGATCTTCGTTTAACTCTTCAGGGTTCCAAATGAAGTCCATGAACATCAGCTAACATTTGCCAAGATACGAGTGCCCTCTGGGCCCTCAAAGGAAGACTAAGTCACGTGTCTCAGTTAGGAAGGATGAGAAAGAGGATTCCTGTCCAGGTAGAAGATGGACAGTGAGATAAAATGCTGGGTTTGGTGTAAGAAGTCCTTGGATCAAGTCTTAAGCTAACATTTAACTACCTAGTGATCTTAAGCAAGATCTTCACCTTCTTCAGCCTCAGTTCTCTAATCTGTAAAATAAAGAATTGGGCTGTGTTCTGTGGGCCATCAGTGGTTTCAGATAGAAATTGATCCCCGCAGGCTATCTATTGACTTAGACAGCCTCAAGGTAACTGTGCCTTCGTTGTGTTTTCTATTTATTTTGTTAAACATTTCCCAATTAGGTTTTAATCTGTCACCACCATCAAGAGTTTTGGGGTCCACAAGTTTGACACCTCTGTCAAACTAGGTGATGTCTAGGTCCCCTCCTTATAAATTATGAAACTACAAAATAACCCTTCCAACTCTAACATTCTGAGATTCTATGAGGCCCTAATATTATTTCAACATCAACAGTCAGAAATGTCCCTGGTTTTCTTTGTGGTTTATGCTTGACATTTCCACACTTTGAGTCTCAGTTGAGAGTTTGACTATATTATGATGCCTTAGCCCCCTGCACCAGCTAAATATTATTTCAATGACTTTTAAGGAAAAACTACCCTAACTTATTAAACTTTTACTATGTATGCTTTATCTTGTTGGAGCTTTACAACAACCCTGTGACATAAGTATCATGTTTTACAGATGGAGAAGCTGAGGTTCAGAGAAATTGGTCACATATTTAGGAAGTATATGAATTGGGTTTAGAGCCCAAATCTTCCTGATTCCAAGGCCAGTACTCTACCCACTCAACTCCACTACTCCCCCAATCTATAATATAAAGAAAACAAAGAGGCTGACCAACCTGCCAAAGGAAAAGAGGTAATTCACAGGTCTTGTAAGCAGTAAAGGAAACTTCTGACTCTTTTTTTTTTAACTTTCAACCTGTGCTAGCTCACTCTAATTGCTTTATTTCCTGCCATTCCACTCAATACACCTGGCCAAGTTCACCATTTATCATCTTCAGTATGAGCATCATGGGAAAGGAGAGGGGGCAAGTATTCATTAAGATCATACTATGTGCCAAGCACTGTGCTGAGAACTTTACAAATATCTCATGTGATCTCACAACAACCCTGTGAGTTAGGTGCTATTATCAACCTCATTTCACAATTGAGGAGACTGAAGTAGTTAGAAGGTAAGTGACTTGCCCAAAGTCACACAGCTAGCAAGTGTATGAGATGAACTTTGAATTCAGCTCTTCTTGACATCAAGTACAATGCTGTTTTCATTAAGCTGCCTCAAAATAATGATGGTGATGGAGATGGCAATGGCAATGGTAATGGTGATGGTGATGACGATGGGGATGGGGATGGTGGTGATGGTGGTGGTGATGGTGGTGGTGGTGGTGATGGTAGTGGTGGCAGTGGTGGTGATGGTGGCAGTGGCAACAGCAGTTCATGTTTATGTTGGGTTTTAAAGTTTATACCACACTTTCATTACTATAACCTGTGTTGGAGGAGGGACAGACATTTTTATCTCCACTTTGATGAGGAAACAGGATCACACTTACCTACAATCACATAGCTAATAATTGATTCAAATGGGATTAGAATTCTCCCCATTCACTCACTCATTTATTCATTCAAGAAGCATTTATTAAGTCCTTATTTCCTATCTGTCACTGGTATGAGAACCAATCTAATAAAGTGGATACTAAGCTGGCACTGATATCAGGAAGACTGGCTTAACAATCCAGACTCTATCAGATATAGACCATGTGATCCTCAGCAAATTTCTTAATTTCTCGGGGATGGAGATAGCTTTCTTAGGCTTTAAGTTGCAAAAAGATCATTTTCCTCAGGAGCTGCCAACCCAATTGTAACATTCCAGGTCTCTCTCTGTTTCTCTGTCTCTGTCTCTCTGTCTCTTTCTATATCTCTGTATCTGTGTGTGTGTGTGTGTGTGTGTATGTGCATGTGCCAGTCCCTGCCATTAATGAGCTTAGAATCTAGTATGGAAAACATGTTCTATGAATCCAGATCTAATTCTCTGTCCCTTAGACTACGTCCCTTCTTTTAGATTCCTTAGAAATCAAAGAGAGTTGCAGATAGGAATCACCTTAGCAATGATCTAGTCTAGCTTCTTGCCCAATGAATTCGTTCCCAGAGCCTGGTAGATGATGGCTGCTTATTAGTGTTTTTGAATCTCTAGATTCCAACTGAGTTTCAATTCCCTCAGAATCCAGAAAGCAACTGAATATCTTTTGGGAAAAGAGATGCTAAAAGAAATATAGACTCATTACACTTGGAGCTGGAAAGAACCTCAGAGGCCATCTAGTCTAGACCCTTTCATTGTACAGTTGAGAAAACAGATCTAGAGAAATAACTTGGATGATTGGAATTTGAATTAGAATTCAATTAGAATTTGAACCTCAGGCCTGTGAAAAATCCAATGATCTCTTCACTATACCTCAATTTAAAAGAGAAATAGCTATTTCCATGTTAACATTTTCAAAGAAAATTGTATCTGAAGGTGGAGGACACCTTAACATACGTGGAAAGGGGTACATACTTAAAGAACATGTTTGTCCAAGGCATATGCCATCAAAGGTAAGTCATGCTCTTGGTATTGCAGGACCAATGATGTAAACCTACTGCCCCTCCTCATCTCTAGTAAACTCGTCATTTCTACCAGATATCACTCTATTGGGTGATGTCCCACTGAACAAAGATTTCGTGAATGCCTAGTCTCTGCCAGATATAATTTGTACTGGGTACTGATCTTCTGGACATGTAACCAATTCTGAACACTGCTGTTCTTGACACATAATCTTTGCCAGACGCTGCCAGGAAATCTCTGGGCATATGGTTGAAGAACATCTCTCTGTTTCCAGCTTCCAACTCAGCTGAAATTTTTAGTTGTCTCTCCTTCACAAGAAGAGTGGGTACCTTCCATTCTCCCCTAACTCAAAAATCAGATTTTTTTTTTCAAATAACTCTTTGGAAATATAACTATACCTACTATTTATTTACTCTTAAGTCTTGTTTAGAACTTTCATCTGCAACATGAATTTTCAGTCTTGGGTGCCCGATATCTTTAGAACAAAAAGCATAGATCTCCCTAATGCTTGTTGACCTCAAGATTACTCTTTTCATTGGATTAATTTTTCTGGCCCCCAGGTATGAGTGGGATTTCCACCGATAACTTCATTCTAGCTGATGCTATACATACCGTATGACTCCTGACATATCTAGGATTCAGCATTCCCCAGTTTTCCAAGCACAAACCACTTCCATTCTCTCATGTTGACATATTGATGAGTGGGCAGAAAAATTAAAGAACCAAAACTAAGCCCAAATAGTAATATACATATATATATATATATATACATATACATATACACATACACACACACACACACACACACACATATATAACATATATGCCTGGCCTTTTACTCAAATACAACCAGTGAAGGCCTGAAATGTTCTTTGAGGTGACACTTGTATCTGGAAGCTTCCAAATACAAAAGTTTCAGATATTAAAGTTTCCAAAAGAAGGGGTAATAAAGGGATAAGAAGACCATAGTCAAGAAGGAGGTGGGGCTAGACCAGGGAATGGAGATCTTGTTGGACAATGAAAGAGTAGGCCAGAAAAATCAGAGGTTTCATTTTATTTTCTTGGGAATAAAAGAAGGATCCTCCAATCCATTCATAAGTGAGGGGACTACATGATTATGTAGCATAAGGATGCTGTGGTAGAGAAAGACCATTTTTAGTAAAAAATCAAAATAATAATATTAATACATTTATTTCCATAGCAGTTTAAGGTTTAACCTCTGTTTGCTTTAATCTACTGGAGAAGGAAAGTACTCTAGGATCCTTGCCAAGAAAACCCCATAAACAATATGGAAATGACTGAACAGCAATTAACAATAGACCATGTACATATTATTCTCTTCATCTTATAAATGAGCAAAATGAATCTAAGTGAAGTGAACTTATTTCCTTGGCATTACACAGATAATTATGTCAGAGGCAGGCATTAAACCTAGTGTCACTGACCTCTTCATCCTGCTACCGTAGACATGAGCAAGTTTAAGAAATCAAGTCATCTAATGAATAGTGAATAGATGCTACGTTTGAATTTTAGGAGATCTGGGTTTAGATCTTGCCTCAATTACCTACTTATCCTCTGATCCTCACTTTCCTTATATGTAAAGGGGGACAAAAATAAATGTAGAATCGACTTTGTAGGGTTTTTATGAAGTTTAAATGAAAGAATGCAATCATGACAGTACCATGTGGACTTTAAGGTGCTATATAAACGTTGCTCCTTGTTATTCAGACAGTGACAGCAGTTGGGATAGAGGAGAGCAGAAGGATTTGAGAATTACTTCAGAAGTCTATATGCAAACCCAGTCATTATCATAATTGGATTTGCATGCTGTGATAAATAGAGAATTGGTTAAAAAAGATTAACTAATACATTAAGAGAAAGGATTGAAGGGTGAAAAAATCCCTGCCTTGGGTGGGGGTGGAGTTCTGTAAGTTGTTTTCCTTCCTGACTGGGTTTATTTTGTCAGCATCCTTTCATCTGTCTCTCAAATCATCTTATGGAGGTAATCTATGTTTTAGCCTGAGTCTAAAGCAGAGGTTCTCAACCTTTGGGTCATGACCCCTTTGGGGGTTGAACGGGGTTGCCCAAGACCATCGGAAAACACATATTTCTGATGGTCTTAGGAACTGAGACACGACTCCTCTATTCATCTCCAGGCAGTCCGCCCACATGCAGATAGGCCCACAGACTAGTATTAATGGGTTGCACCATTAGGAAGATTGAGAAACACTGGTAAAGGTAAGAAAGTAAATTTTTTCTTGAAGACTAAATATGAGGAGGTGTAATGACTGGGTAGCACAATTATTAGTTTCCTCAGGAATTTTTACTTGAAAACAAAAGCCTGGAGGCAGGCTCGGTCCTTCCCCAAATTCAAATGTAGACACCACGGACAGAATTTCAGACCTCCTTATTGCTAATCCTTCATTGCAATTTCCTAAACAAATTAAATTAGACTTTTCATTTTTCTCTTTTTCTCTTAGTTCATCGGGTCATACAGTTATAAATCCAGAGCTAGAAGAGGCCAAAGAAGTCATCTGGTCCAACTTTTCCATTTTACAAATGGGAAACCAAGGTTTAAGAAAGTTGGGCCTTGCACAGGGCCATACAGATAATGTCAGAGACAGTATTTGAACTCATGTATTCTAATTTATGAAAGAGATTATTGTTCCTCTTCATAGCGCTCTCCTCCATTAGAATGTGAGCACCTTGAGAGCAGACTGTCTTTTCATTTCTTTGTATTCACAGTGTTTACTTAGCACAGTCCTAGAGCATAATAAACAGGAAATAAATCCTTACCAACTTGACTTAATTTGACTTAAAACTCCTTCTTTCAAACCAAATAAGAACCAGTTCTGTGGCATATAGTCCCAGAAGGCTGCTTGGTGCGACAGAGGTCGCAGAGACATTATGTGTCAGAGGTAGAACTCAGAATCTCCCTGATTGTGGGATTTGTTCCATAAGGACAACTGCAAAGCCAACAACATCAATAAACAGCATTTACATAACTCTGATGATGACAAAGCACTTTATGAGTATTAGATAATTTTATCCCCATAATAACTGTAAGACAGGTGCTATTATTATGCCCATTTCACAAGTGAGGACAGTCAAATGCAGGGATTTTATGTGACCTGCCAAAGGTCACAGAGTTAGTAGTATCTGAAGCAAGATTTCAATTTAGGTCTGATGAGGTGTAGGCTCTGGGACCCCCCTTGAGTTCTCCTTGAATCTTTGAGTTACAGGCTCTGGGAAACCCCTTGAAGTCTCATTGAATCTTCCCACTTGATGAGGCATTTGCAGAAGCCATAGGTATTTCATTGTGGCTGGGCCCAAACCTCTGTTACTAGCCTGGCCCTCCATTGTTCATC
>CM053587.1:280734653-280757745 GCA_028646515.1 Pseudochirops corinnae
AGACATTCTCATATATATATACTATATATATATACATATATATATATATATATATATAGAGACTAATTCATACTTTTCTTGGAAGCTTTGAATGTAAGAACTTTGACTTTGTTCTCTTCTTCTAAGTGTGTGTTTTGATCTTTCTTGTCACCATATAATTTTCTATGGTCAGAATGTTTTCTGTTCTTTGCTCATTTTCCTGATCTATTTCTTGACTTTTTATGCATACCTCTTCTGATTATTATTATATAATATATCACAAACACATGCATGTGTTTGTGTATACTTACATACATACAAGTATACACCTTATGCCTTTTGAAGAGTGCCACATAGGCAGGAAGGAACAGATTTTTTTTTTATTTCATTGGTTGAGAAAATTATAAATAACAAAATCCCCTTCACCCACAAATATCTTTATAGTCTTAGTGAATTGCCTGGGCATACTGAGAGGTTATACGATTTGCCAAGTTCATAATTAGTCCTTGCACCTAGGTCTTCCTTACTCCTAAACTAGCTCTCTCTCCACTCTACAATAGTGACTCTCATATGGCCTTGGTGCGTACTATTTTGTATCATATATGTATTTATTTGTGATACCTTCCAACTGGATTGTAAACTCCATGAGGCCATAAATTCTGGCTTTTACAGTTTGCTGTATTTTTTCATAATTCAACTTAAAAGTACATACATGGTAATTGTGTAATTGGTCCTTATTGAATTGGGCCTTGGTTGAGAGAAATACTCCCCATTACAGTGTTTCCCTCTGTCTTTTCATACAAAACACACCACCTGCCCCACCTTCAAGATGCTACTTAACAGAGGTTTATTTCTTCTATGGTATATTCAGCCCATGTTTTCCAATTTAACTCCACAATACATCTTGGCTTATGATTAATTAATATATTCTCCAGTTTTTATCAGGCCAAAGAGAAATTTAAAAAAGAGCTGAAGAATGAAGAGTGTCTGTACAGTGACTTGTCTGTACTAGCTTCTGACTTGCCATATTTTCCACCAGAGGAAGAGGAAGAGAACTTGGAAGATGGGATTCATCTGGTTATCTGTGTCCATGGGCTGGATGGTAAGTCTGAGGGAAAAAAACAAAAACAAAAAAAACCTTGTCATAGTTCTTAATGATCACAATACAACTTAAGGTAGAGATTTATAATTCTTAAAATATTTTCCTCAAAACTATACCTTAAAGTAGGTAAAATGAGTATCATTTATTAGTAGTATTTTACAGGGGATGAAACAGTGGCCCTGAGAGGTAAGGTGTTTGTCCCAGGTCACAGCTAATTAGTGTTAAGAGTTAGGACTGTATTTGTTTTCCACCCCAAGTGGTCTTTTCATGATCCAATACTGCCTCCTGCCTTAGTAACATAGACATCGAAAGACATGAATATGAAGGAAACTCCAAGCATGAAAACCAGAGGTTAGCCAACAGGCAAAGTAGCAACCAATGATTGACTTGAGAAAAGTTTTCTTAAGTTGGGAAAAGAAACATCTAAACATAATTTTTCCTGCTTCACTTAATGATTTTTATAATGTGGCTTTGGCAAAATCATACTTTTTCTCTGGAATTCATTTTACTTGTCCAGAAAAATTAAAGTCGGGAATGAACTCTCTCCTTATCTCTTGCTCTCCCTTTCTCTGTCTCCTGTGTCTGTTTCTGTCTCTTTCCCTATCTCCTTCCTTTATAGTACTTCTTTATTCACCCATCCAGTCCCTTCCTCTCCATTCTCCTCTCCTCTCCTTTCTTCTTTTCTCTCCTCATAACCATCTCGCTCTCTCTCAGTCTTTCTCTCTCTCTCTCTGTTTTTCTCTGAATCTCTATATATCTCTGTCTGTCTCTGACTTTCTGTCTCTCTCTGTTTCCTTCTTTGTTTCCTTCTCTTTCTGTCTCTCTATATCTATTTCTCTTTTCTGTGTGTGTGTGTGTGTGTGTGTCTCCCTCCTTCTTTCCATTTCTATGCTCTATCCTCTTTCTCTTTTTAAAGACTGGGTCACCCTATTTTATCCAGGGTGGAATTGTAGAGACTACTCTCAGAGCTAGTCCGACTTTGACCAGCATCACAACTTGGACCTATTCAGTTTCAATTGTGGGCTAGTTTGTCTCTCCTTAGGCAGCCTGGTGACCTACTACCACTTTCTCCCCTCCTGGAGAATCACCATATTAATGATAAACTTTTTTTTTTTTGCAGATACCAGATCAGCTTAGCCCTACTGCAGCAAAGAACACCACATCTTAAGACCATCCATTCTTAGCATCCCTAGTTACAGGGATTATGGATATGTACCCCTAAGACCAGTAGGACCCTATCAGCTTATAAAATTCTATGAATGTTCTGGGACATTTTTAATAACCTCTTCAAACCCGGGGAGCAGACAAAAATTAAGTTCAAATCAAATGAAAAATTCAGTTTCCAAATCTGTAAATAGTGATAGTACAGTGTGTATAGTGAGATACAGTATGAAAACCTTCTTAAGTATGTTGTTCTTGTGTATCCATTTTTCAGGTGCCTTATGTGTTTGATGAATAGACCCTTGTTTTTTAAACTTAAAGAACAATAAAGAAAAACAACTGGCTTTTATTCTTTTTTAAAATTTATTTATGGGAGATGGGGGCACGTCTTTTCCAGGTAACAGCGCAGACCTCCGCCTGGTAAAGACATTTATTGAGCTGGGCCTTCCTGGAGGAAAATTGGACTTCTTGATGTCTGAGAGGAATCAGGTAGGATGGTCAGATTGATGAGATGAGGAAGAAGATGATTAGTCAATGTTTCAGTCAGACAACAAGAGTTCATTAAGAACTTACTCATGAGGCATTGTGCTAAATCCTGGGTGTACAAAGAAAGGCAAAAGTGAATCCCAGCCCTCAAGAAGCTCAGAGGCTAATGGGGGAAGCAACATGCCAATGAATATACACAAATAAAATATGGATGGGGTAAAAATTGGAGATAACATTTACAACTAACGTTTCTATAGCATTTTAAGATAGAGAAACTTTATATTTTCCTTTGTGTCAGTCTTGAGAGAAAGGTAGGACAAATATCCCACCCATTTAATAAATTAGGAATGTCAAGGACCTGAGGCTTTTGCAATAGCCATGGGCCAGAGTTGGACATGGAATTTTTCATTAGCAGTGTAATCAAAGGAGGGACCAGAGAGCTGAACACATCATTCAGGAACATTTATTAAAGGCCTGTTACGTACTGGGCATTGTGCTAAGCATTTGAGGATACAAAGAAAACAGAAGTCAGTTCCTTCTCTATTTACCTCATCTTGTAATGGGAGAGATAATATGCAAAAAACAATGTATAATCACCATATGGAAGATGGTAGAATTAAGGGAGATCATCCACGTTGTAGCTTGTGCATCACAGGCTAATGCACTTTGGTCCTGGGGGTGTGTTGGGTCCCTGTACTGACGCCATCTACAGAACTGGGTAGACATGTCTGCTGGCCAACCCCCAGTGCCCGTTGTTTTCTATTTTTTCATTCTTTTGGTTTTGTTTTATTGTTTCTGGATTTCTCATAATGTCATTAACTTCCATTTGCTCAATTCTAGGAAAGGTAGGAAGCAGACACAAACCAATCAAAAAACATTTAACTACCTGCTATGTTCCAGGTACTTTACTAATTGCTGGGCATACAAAAAAAGGCAAATAACAGACTCTGCCCTCAAGGGGCTTACAATCTAACAGGGAGACAAGGACAACATGCAAACAAATATATGCAAAGCAAGCTATATGAAGGCTAAATAGGAAATAAATCCAACAGGGAAAGGACTGGAATTAAAAGAGAAGTAGGGGAGCATCCCATGCTTGAGGGATAGTCAGTGAAAATGCCCAGAAAGTTGAAGTATCTTGTTTGAGGAAGAACAAGGAAGCCAGGGTTACTGGACTGCAGTGTGTATAAGGTGTAAGAAGATTGAAAAGGCAGGAATTAAAGCTAAATATTCCTTTTTGCTTCAGTCCTTAAATGTCAATGAACTAACTACAGGTTCATTGCTTTTATACTTATTGATGAATGAGATGATGACCTATGAGCACTAGCTGATAGCCTGAAGAATAGACTGGGGGAAAATGGAGGTTGGCGCATGATCAATACCTTTATGTATATACAGGGCTATAATGTGGAAAAGGATTCGACTATTTTCTGCTTGGCATGAGAGCACAGAACAAATAGCAGTAGAAAGGAGGGGCAAAGAGTCAAATTTAGCCTTGATTCAGGGGGAAAATAACAAATATAACGGGCTGTTTAAGAAAGTAATATGTTCTCCTTGACTAGAGAGCTTCAAATAGAAGCCTGATGAACATTTGAGGAGGGTTTTTTTTTCCACATCATTTCAGTTTGAACCCGACTTTGAAGCCTCTTCCAGCTCTCAGATTCTATGATTCTATTATCCCACAGCAGAAACATTATAAATTACATCTGTCTCCTGCATCTGTTCATCTTGAAGAGTGCTGAGTGAATTGTCCCTAGTGGGGAATCCTTTGAGTGGGCCGACATTAGCAAGGCATGTTGACTCATGAAAGCATTCATTGATAGAGGTATATTTTCCAACAGTGTCTGCATCAGTACTTGATGATAATTTCTCGCATATCTACTTAGGTCGGAAATTGATTCTGATTCCCATTGGAGCAACAAACCCACATCTTTAAACAAGATGGTTAACTGGTGATTCCAGAAGTTAAACAATTATTTCATTCTGCCACAAATGTCAGTAACTTTGTGTAAGCTTAAAAAAAAAAAAAGGTATAGCACCTTCTTGTGGAAAGAGCAATGGATTTATCATGAGAAGACATGGGTTCAAATCTGGATCCCTCTTGTCTGCCTATAAGATCTTGGGCAAATTGTGCACATTCTGTTTCCTCATCTGTGATATGAGGGGGCTGCACTAAGTGATCAGAGAATCACAGAATCTCAGGAAGGAACCTTAGAGCCTCCTTACCTGCTTCTAACATGCAAACACAGACTCTTCTATATAAAGTACAACAAGCAATTATCTAATCTTTACTTGAAGACATCTAGTGAGAGAGAGGCACGAACTACTAGGGAATCTCATTTTTTGGATATGTAGCATATACATATATATGCATATATATATATGTATGTTTATTTTTTTTAATATCACTGTTCTTTTTCACTGATTCTTCTCCTTTACTCCCACATAACCCAGCCGTTATAAAAAGCAAGGATCGTTAAGCAAAACAAAAGTGGTAGAATTATGGTAGAAAAAGTGTAGAATTGGACATATATATTCAGACATGACCAATGTGATTCTTTTGTTTTGCTTAACTTTCCTTGCATATATGTAAAATATACATCTATTATGCATGTGTATGTATATATGTGTGTATATACACACAAATACATACCTCCTTCCCCCCTTTTGAAATCAAGCCTATATTTGAATCTTTGTAACTTCTAACTATGCTTTTGTTTTTTGGCCCTTTCAATTCAAGAACAAGTTTAATCATGCTGTCAATGGACAGTACCTCAAATACTTGGAAGGATGTCTCCTGTCTCTCATACCACACCCCCATCTTTTCTCCAATAAAATACCTTGAGTCTACTCATACCCCTATGAGGCAGAGAATATAAATATGATTATTCATGAAGCACCTGAGTCACATAGAGATGGCATGACTTGGCCAGGATCATAAAGGTTGTAAAAGGTAGAGAAGCAGCTTTATGCAGATTTTCCTACCTCCATTCTAGAACCCTACCCATAGTACACCATGATGTGTTTGTGCAATTGCAAAAAAATTTATGATCTGGGGTCCTGGCTTATTGTTGTAATTTTCATAAGTTCCCTCTTTGCTTTCTCTTCTTTCAGAGTGACACATTTGCTGACTTTGACACAATGACAGACCGATTACTAGATGAGATCATTCAGCATATCCAGTTGTATAATCTGTCCATTTCTCGAATCAGGTAAAAACACACTGCAGTGAAGAAGTAAGAAAAAGATGACTTAGATAGTATTTATTTATCACTGCTTGTTAGATATCCTGAGAGGGGCTGATACTGAAATGCACATTTATTGAACAAGATTCAATTCAACATTTACTAAACTTCTACTATTGTTCATGGCACTGTGGTAGGTGCTAAGCATACCTTGGTAGATGTGACACATACCACATCCTAGGCAAATCACAGTCTAATGGACTCATATCCTTTGTTTTTGTTTTTGTTTTTGTTTTTTCCAAATAGCTTCATTGGCCATTCCCTTGGCAACATCATCATCCGATCAGTATTGACTCGGCCTCGTTTTCGGTATTACCTCAACAAGCTGCATACCTTTCTGTCCCTCTCTGGGCCGCACTTGGGGACGCTGTACAACAATAGTACTCTTGTTAGTACAGGTAAGCTTGTACTTAGCCATATCCCTTTTGAATTCAGTGCTGACTCCATCTCCCGTGTGTTAGGTTCTACCAACTCTCTTGTTCTCTTGAAATAGACTTCACAAGCGCATGGCCACTTCCATGTGCCCTGGTGAGATATTAGAGGAAGATTTGAACTAAGGTAGTCTGAATTAATTTCCTGCCTAAAAGTCTTAATAAGCGACTGGTTAAATAAATAAATAAATAATAGCTGGCATTTACATAGACCTGTAAGGTTGGCAGAGCATTTCACAAATATCTTATTTGACTTTCACAACAACTTTAGAGGTATGTGCTATTATTACTATCTCCCTTTCACAGATGAGGGAATAAATTGCATAGCTGGGATCAAGTATTTCAAACTGCTAAGACCTTCCCCCTCCACAATTTTTTCACATATAAAATGGATATGATAACATGTGATCTACTTACCATACAGGATTGTTGCTTGGAAGGGGCTTAAAAATTCTTTAAAAATGCTACAGATATCTGAAAGTGTTGCCCCTTTTCTCCATTATTAAAATATAAAGAAATATCTCTTATATCCTGTCTTTCATAATTGCTATAAAACCTAGTATTTGTATAACACTATAATGTCTGCTTTTGCATATGTTTTTAAATTTGAATTTTATCACATTTGCTATCAAGAGGATTATGGGTAGATATTGCAGTTTTGCATCTAGGTAAATCAATTTTGAGAGGTTAGAAGATTTGGCCAAGGATAGGGAGAGCATAGTGGTATAATAGAGAGTGTGTTGAAGTAGGAACCAAAAAACCTGTGTTCAAAGCCTGCCACAGACATTTATTAGCAAACTCAGAGTCAAAAGAACTGCAGTTCTACAATCAGAGGAGTTGATATAAAGATCTTACCTTTGAAACTTATTACTTCCATGTCCTTAAGTATCCCTGAACTCAACCATTCTGTACCTCAATTTCCTCATTTTTAGAAAGAATAAGTTATACTAACTTTAGTGCATGAACCTAGCAAGCTTTCTATTTACCTTCTACTCCTGCAAAGCAAGATAATGACCTCTGAACATAAATGGTATTTCCAGTGTCCCTCACCCCTTATGTTGTAAGACCATGGAGAATGCAAAGAAATGAATTCTTTACCCTTTCTCTGTTTTGCTAGGTTTGTGGCTAATGCAAAAGCTGAAGAAGTCTGGGTCCCTTTTACAGCTGACCTTCAGGGACAACACAGATTTGCGCAAATGTTTCCTTTACCAACTGAGCCAAAAGACAGGTGGGTTGATTGTTTTTATGTGTGTCTTGGAGAGGAATTAGAAGGAAGCTGAGACCATGGAAATGAAGCCAAATGAAACATGCTTCTCACTTCTCATTAGAGAGATGATGGAATAGACGTGGAAATTCACATATGACCAATGTACTTGTTTGTTATGCTTGATCATCTTTATTTCTTATAATGGCTGGGATATGTGGGAGTAAGGGAGTCAATGCAAAAAGGTAGTCATATTAAGGAAATAAAACAATAATAAAGCATAAAAGCAAGAAAAAGTAAATAAGAGGAAGTAAGTAGTTCTAATGGTTCAATGTATTAAAAAAACGCACGAATGAAAAAGCACCTAATAAATCCTATGTAATACGGAAAAGAAACGAGAATGTATTAAGTGTCTACTATGTTTTAGGCATTGTGCTAAACACTTTACAAAAATCTCTTTTAACAAGTACTTGCCAAGTACTAATGATAAAAATAAGCAAATGGAAAGTTGAAGCAGCTTATAGTCCAATAGAGTGAAGCACACATAGGGGAGTGATAGAGTAAATAAATGATAAACTAATGTTTAGGTTTGGGAAGTCCCAGGGGTGGTGAGTAGAACCATAGGGGAATTTCTTGACACACCATTTGCAGCAACATTGGCAATATTAAATTGATTACATTTCCAGATCTAGATAGTGTATATGTGTTGGGGTGAGGATATAGGGTCCATGTATGACGACAAGTAAGAATGCAGAAAGAAAATGGCTAGTATGGAATGCAAAGCAAGGCTGCTGTTGACAGATAGCAAGGGCTCCAGATGGAGAATTCCATAAGTTAGATGTTTTAAGTCCCAATGCATGAGGTCTCTGGTTAAGAGACTATAGTGGCATACAAGAGTAGTTGGCAAAGAGATGGCTATAGTGGAAATGGCTAGGATTCAAGTATCTAGTTGTAGAGTAGAATAACAGAAAAAATTAACTACTATCTAACATAAAGTCCTCCTTCATTCGACTCCTCAATAATTAAATGCCCCAGACTCCACAAAATATTGTTGTGTTTTACCTCTCTTATTTATTTATTTATTTAGCAAGTTTTATTTTATATGAGGCAGCTAGGAGGCTCAGTGGATAAAATTCTAAGCCTGGAGTCAGAAAGCTCTGAGTTCAAATTTGACCTTAGACACTTTCAACTTATATGACTCTGTCTTAGTTTCCTCATCTGTAAACCGGGACTAATAATAGCACCAACCTTCCAGAGTCATCAGGAATATCAAATGAGGTTTTATAAATAGTACTTATCACTGTGCCTGGCAAATAGTAGGTGCTATATAAATGCTAACTATTAGTAGTAGTTTTCGCATTAGATTAGTGCAGTTATTTACACCAGCATCTCTATTTCCATACTGGCTTTAAACTGAACATGACCACAGCTTAGTAGTAGTATCCTAATACATATATATATATACACACACACACATATATATGTATATATATGTATTAGGAAGTGTGTGTATACACACACACATATATGTATGTGAGTTTTTATATATCTGTTATAAATAGAGTGAGATATATATATTGTGTGTGTATATATATATTTTGTGTGTGTGTGTGTGTGTGTGTGTGTATATGTGTATATCCCACCTGAAACAACATACACAATGCAATAGATAATTCAATATATACTTTTGAAATTGAATTCGGTGTCTTGGGTCATATACTAGCATGCTATAAAAATCAACACTCTAGACAACATGCTTTTCAAAGGTGCAATGGGTACAGAATTCTGAAAGATACAAGAAGTGTTCGATTCTTCCATGGGATTACTTAGAAGACTCTTCAGGGTAGGGTGGGGTGTGAGGATGCAAAATGGGCCCTGATATTTGAGGACTGCTCCCGTGACAGTGGACACAGCTGACCCCTCAGGCCTCTGTGTACCTTCCCCCTTGCTATGCTGTGAATAATTCAGGGATCAGTGAGGATTTTTTCCACTAAAGTCCAAGGACCTGCAGTATGGTAATAACATTGCACAAGCTCCCCAGGTTATCTTTCTGCCTTTTCATGGTGTGGAAGCATCAGATCCTTAGATGAGCAACAAGCATTTAATAATGCCTACTCTGTCTTTATAATCCAGAAAATGAATAGTATATGAAATTTTTATTCCTTCCTTGTAAAAAAAAATATATTTTCTCCACTTTGTTATAGGCCTTCAGTATTTTAAAAATGTTGTGTTGGTCGCTTCTCCTCAAGACCGGTATGTGCCATTTCATTCAGCAAGAATTGAAATGTGTAAAATGGCCCTCAAGGACAGGCATACAGGTAGGTCATGCCCCACAATATTGTCAGGTCTTGTTTGTTTTGAGTCCAAGTGTATGTTAAATAAACATGATTCTGGTTTCTTGCCCTGGAACCTCTAGCTGGTAACACAAGCAAAACCTTATTATGTGAGGTAACAAATGATGAGCTTTCACAATAGATATATAAAATAGGCAGCTTTATCTACTAATGCTCTCAGTTTTTTATTTACTAAAGAAAAGCTGCATTTAGCATTTATATAAACATCTCTGAATTGAGGAATGCCACAAATCTACAAGGGATCAAGTTTTCCAGTTACAGTGGTTCTCAACCTGTGGGTCGCGACCCCTTTGGGGGTCAAACAAACCTTTCACAGGAGTCACAGGGGTCGCCAAAGACCATTGGAAAACACATACTACCCGATGGTCTTAGGAACCGAGACACTGCTCCTCTATCCCTCTCTGGGCAGGTCCACCCACATGCATATATGCCTACATACAAAGGGTCCTGGCATTAGGAAGGTTGAGAACCACTGGGTAGATCAAAGAACAATGGCAAACTGCATGAGGATAGTTTAATTTGCAACAAACAATGTTCCATTAGTCACAGAAGAAAGCATTGATTAAGTGCCTACTATGAGTTAAGCACTGTACCAGCCACAGTGATAACAAATACAAAGAACACACAATTCCTTTTGCAATGGGCTGACTTCATTGACTTGTATCTAAGACATACAAGCAGAGAAGAAAAATAGTGGCCAGCCATGTAGTAAGAAAGAATAACTAATGAACAGTCCGAATGTTATCCTGATATCCACGAAATAGTGGGAGAACCAAGGAAAGACATTAGTCATGTTGAATAAAAGACACTTAGACAAGAATCTTGTGGAATGAGCAAGTGTGAAGGAATACACAGCTATTAGGTCATGGGTCCATTTGAGTGTTGAAATATAGATAAGCGACCATAAGGTTAATATAATATACTGCCTTCATTTTACAGATGATAAAACCATAGCCCCAGGAAGTATAACAGCATATTTTAAGTCACCAGGTTAATTAGAGGAAGAGCTTGGATTTGAACTCAGGTTCTCTGATTTCAAGTTCATGTATTTCTACTACATTAGGTGATCTCTCAGTGAGATGCATCTTCAGCAGTAATACAGAATTTTGCTTTATAAGCTCCTTTCTTAAGAAACGAAAAATGAACCAGTGGACCAAAGTCCTCTCTTTTAAACTGATACTCCTTATTGTTTGTTCCACTATAACTTTTAAAGGAGCCTAGTATAATTCTGGACACATGGTAGAAGCTTCTAAGTGCTTGGTGGTTGGTTTACAGACTGATTGAAGGAGTAGGCCCATTGTGTGGGAATTCAGTGTGTGTGGGATACCAGAATAAGAACACCCCATACTTTTCTAGTACTTTTCTTGATAAGATGGTGTCGTGTCTATTTACCCATTTGATCCTTTGAAACAACCTTACTTAGTAGGGAAAGCATTACTGAAATGTTTTTGGAATTTCATTAATGTGGATATTGCCTTTAGTAATACAGATTGCAACCCATCTAGTCCTTGACATCCTGTGAGTCTCTCATCCATGTTTCCCAATGATTTCATCACTAGGAGACCACTCTACATATGAGGGTCCTTTTGTGGTTTCTTCTAAACTCGTGAAGATTGAACATGGGTCCCATACTTCAGTTATCTCTCTCCCTGTTGTCATGGACACAATCCATCACCCCCCTACTCTTACATCTCTTTAATAACAGTCTTTGCTCCATTTCTCATTCATTGTCCTTTGATTGGCATATGTTTCATCTCACTCAATCCTATTGTCCATCTGTACTTTGCCTTTTTCATGACTGTCAATTTTGGTTCTTCAGAAATCATGGCATTTCATAACTTGCAGCCACACATTAAAAAAAAAAAAAAAAGGAATAATGTACTAAAAAATGGGCCTTTGTTTCAGGGAGAAGCTTGAAGTTACTGAAAAGAACTTTGCAATTTCCCAAGGGAAATCAGGTCCAGTGAAAGTGTTCTTTTCATTTTACATATGTGGAAATTAAACTTTAGGGAGTTTTGCTGACTCAGGACCATGCAGTTTTAGATTTAGATCTGGAAAGGTTCCAATAGTTGGACAAATCTTTTAACTACACATTTTCCTGATCAGAAACTGAGACTAAAGGAAATTAAGAGGTTCTTCCACTGTATCCTATTGCCTCTTGAGCCAAGATCTCACAGCTAGTAGATAATAGAATTGTTTCCTGAACACAGGTCTTACAGCTCCAAAATCAGGGCTCATCTCCTGAATCAAAGGCTGACTGTCTAACTGCTATACTATGTTGCCTCTTTTTTTCTCTTAATCTAGGCTAAGGTTTTATTCTACCATGTTTGACTAATTGTTCCCTCTACTTTCTTGAAACATAACATCAGCCAATCAGATTCCCAATTGCTATCCCTTGTATAGAATTTAACAGAGATGTGTAAAGTTGTGTGATGTCATAGGAAAGGAAATAATCTTGAAGTCAAAATGCTTAGGTTCAAGTTTTGGTCCGTGAGTTCAATAGCTATGTGAATTAAATTTAAATCTCTTTTCTTACCTAAGCTGGAGCTTCCTTCATTTCTAAAATAATCATAATTCTACTTCACCATCCCACCTTCAAGGTAGGGTAGTTGTGAGTCACGTACTTTGCAACAGAAGTGAGCACTAGTAGAATATTGTAACACAGTAATAACAATATTGTAAAGATACTCAATGAGGAAAGACTTAGCTACTCTGACAAATGCAACGATCCACAACAATGCCAAAGGAGTCATGATAAGAAATGCTATCCACCTCCAGAGAGAGAACCAATGCACTCTGAGTGCAGATTGAAGCATATTATTTTCTTTATTTTTTCTTTTCTCTCCTCGTTGTGGCTAATGTGAAAATATTTTGTGTGATTTCATATATATCATTTTTTTTGCCATCTCTATGGGTGGCAGATGTGGCAGAAAGAAGAGATATTTTGGAACTGAAAATAAAAATAAAAAAATTAAAATGTTTAAAAAGAAACATACTTTGTAGAACCTATGATTCTAGAGCAGGGGATGTAAACTTCAAATGCATATGTACATACATACTATCTATATACTGGGAAACTATATTTTAATATGATTTCCTTTGTAATCCTATTTCCTGGTATATTAAAAAAAATCATTAAATAGGCATGTAGCCCAAAGGGGTCCATTACACAAAAAGAATTAGGAGTCTCTGCTCACGAGTTACATTTCACCTAGTTAACAGAAGCACTTTCAATCCAAGTAGAAAATTATTAAGCAGAATTACTGTGATACTGTGAATGACCTCTTCTTATACCCAATTTTCAGGCCCAGTTTATGTTGAGATGATCAACAACCTTCTCCAACCTCTGATTGAGGCCAAGGATTGCACCGTAATTCGACACAACGTGTTCCACGCTCTGCCCAACACTGCCAATGCCCTGATCGGCCGAGCTGCCCACATAGCTGTGCTGGATTCTGAACTGTTCCTGGAGAAATTTTTCCTGGTCACAGGACTCAACTACTTCAAATAATGGCTTTATAAAAGTCAATTAGGACCCTGTGTAATACCCCAAAAAGCAAACAGTGCACTTTTTTTCAGTATCATCCAGACCCTTAGCTGAAACATAACAGCTTTTTAGACTTGGGAGGTCCATGTGAAACACTGAAATAGGAGCCCCATTTGCATTTTAGGTGGACAGTGGAAAGGAGAAGGCCATATGGGAGTGATCAGAGATATTGAAGCTGCTCCTATGCCAGTTTAGGAAAGCCAAGCAAACCATCATTTACCCAACTGTAGGTTGTCATTTGCCTGGTGACCTGAAGTCTCATGCCAGATACTTCACAGGAACAAGAAGAAAAATAAACAAGTCTTGGGAGAGAGGTGGTGGGACCAGTGTCATTATCTTAATAGCATAGAACAGTGGCTTCCTCCCCCCTTTAACTCAATTTGTCCAAAGCATTACCAGCTTGAATGTTTGTTGGTTGATACAAGTTCATAGAAACATTTCAGAACTCAGGTTAAAACCTTTTTGTGTGTGTAGAACTAAAGATTATTTATGTGCAAAGAATCCTTTATAAATTATTTTGTGCCATCTCTGTTTAAAAAAAAATGTGATTTCCATTCCATCATTCCTTTTCATACGTGGTTAAAAGATTATTCTTCATAAACCTTTTTGGGGGGATGAGGGGTGGGAATATGAGGGAGGGAGGGAGTAAGGTAGTTCATCATTGATCCTAAGTATCTAGAAAATAAAAATACCTATGAAGAGTATTTTAGGCCAGTTGGTCCAGGTACCTTTTTTCTGGATCCCTACTTAAATTGCTGGTCTAAATCATATTTTGTCATTGGTTTTTGTTTTCAGTCAGGGATATTTACCTACAAGAAATTGGAAACACTTTACTCAAAGTAGAGCCTGCTCTGTGGATTTGATGGCACTTTTGGAATCATCCAAAGAAATGCCAACTTACTACCTAATTCTACTGAATAGAATTGGAAAAAAAAAAAAGGAAGAGCATTAAAATGGCCAACTGTTCCTCCTTCATAAAGAAACAAAGGCAATCCAAACTGAGGGACAAAGAATTGAAATCCTAGCCTGGTTACAATGAGCATATCCTAAAGTGTCACCTTGCCTTCAGAAAAGTGCTAAAAACTCACTCATATGATAACAGACAAGGAGATGGCAAAGTGACAAGATGAGTTCAGAGGAGACAGAGCAATGCACTGGGTATCAGGAGACCCAGATTCGATTCCCAGTTCTACCACTGGATGATTTATAGGCAGGTCACTCAACCTCTATGAGCTTTAGCTTCCTCATCTTTCAAATAAGGACTTTTGACTAGAAGCTACTTACCAGCTCAAAAAGACTTTGAGGACAGTGGTCATTTCAATGAGAAATGAAATTTCAAACATCATTGGTTTGGTCTTTCTCCCAGTAAAGAACTGAGAATACTGAATGCTGGCTAAATTTGTGGCTTTGGAAGAGATTTAAGTGGAAGTCATTTAAAAGCCCAAGACAGAGGGTACTTCTTATGGAAGCCTATGGATATCAAAGGTTTCATGCTCTTAACTCTGAAAGAATCCCATTCATCAAAAATGAAAACACTCCTTCAAGAAAATTCAGTGAAACTAGGCTCCAAGTACCTATACTACAAAACTCTGGGACATAGTTTTAGCTTAGAGATGATTCTCCCCTCTGACTTGTGTTCCATTAATCCCCAGTAGTGAGTTGTTACAAAGAAAATAAATCATAGAATCATAGAATGTTAGAATGTGAAATAACAGTAGAAAATAGAATGTTAAAACTGAAAAGGACCTGAGTACATAGATTGTTACAGATTAAAGGGTCCTTGGAACTTAGAATGTTGAAGCATATATATATATTTATATATATAAAATGTCACAGCTGGAAAAAAAAATCTTTAGGAGCATGTGTTTCAGTCCTTTGGTTTGAGAGATGAAGAAATTGAGGCCCAGTAAGGGTTAAGTGACTCATCCAAGTATGCAGAGATAGGAAGTGCTAGAGCCAGAACTGGAGCCAACTTCCATCAAATCAGTTCCTGGTTCCATATTGTCAGAAGTTCTAAAGTGGATAACAAGCAATCATCTCCCTAATGATAATGTACAATCTCTGGCTCTCTTTCTTTTTAGAAGAAAATGGTTTCTACAAGGCCCTGTGGAGTCAATACATCTCTCTGAATGTTCAGCACTATGGATTTATGATGCATGTTCACCCCAGGAAAAAGGCTCACAATTTATAATCATGCCCCCATCTCGGCCAAATGCATCCTTTCCCATGAACACATCAGTCTTGCCATTGCATGTCTATGAACCTGTCTGTGATATGTGTCAATGTGTGATCATTTGAAGGCCCTCAGAGCCATTGGCTATAAAGCCAAGATGAATCCAACAAGTATTGTCCATTTGAATTACCAGATTTAAAAAAAAAAATATCCAATGTGCTGCCTAAACTAACTGATAAAAATAATGGCAATAATAAATAGTTCAGCAATGCAAATGATTTGAGCTCCCCCAGTGCCTCTTTTTCACTGGGGGTAACTGTCTTTGTTGTAAAGACATTGTTATTGTAAAGTCCAACTGATTTATGAGTATATATTACAGTCGTATAGAAAATACATGCTATTCTCATAAATAAGAGTGTGTGCATTGTCAGACTTCTAGGAACTCAAGGTAGGCTCATTTGGAAAGATTTTATCATATATATAAAATAAAGATTTTATATTCACACACATACATATATGTTATATATATATATACACATACACCCCAACATGTGTGCTCATATACATATATGTATAAATATATAAATGTATCTATGCTATACATATACAGACATGTATGTGTATACATTATAATTTGATAAAAATATAGAAAAAGCTCGGGATTTGGAGCAAGAATGATTTTGAATCTTGGCCCTACTATGACAACTATGACCATCAGCAGAACAGATTTAGAAAATCAATTTACCTCTCTAGGCCCCTGTTTCTTCGAGCCTAAGTAGGACATAACGTTACTGTCCACACTAAAGCTCATATTTTCATATATAAAGCGTATATTTAAAATGAGATCTCTTGAAAAGTAGGGGTGGAAGGGTGGGGAGGTGGAAGGTGTGTGTGTGTGTGTGTGTGTGTATGTGTGTGTGTGTGTGTGTGTGTGTGTGTGTGTGTGTGTGAGAGAGAGAGAGAGAGAGAGAG
The DNA here is from genome assembly GCA_028646515.1 of Pseudochirops corinnae. Lineage (NCBI taxonomy): Eukaryota > Metazoa > Chordata > Mammalia > Diprotodontia > Pseudocheiridae > Pseudochirops > Pseudochirops corinnae. Next base: position 280,751,308 of record CM053587.1, read on the forward strand.
AGAGAGAGAGAGAGAGAGAAGTATCTTGCTCATTAGGAAACTAATCCTGATTCTGGGCTATCCTAAAGTTTTATGCCATCCATTTTAGGGGGAAAGTATGACTTATATTTTATATTTGATCTTTTAAATGTGTTTATGTGTGGGTGTGTATAAAGATATATATGTAACAGATAGAGACTGGGAAAGTAAGAGAGACAGAAATAAAGAAATAAACTCATACTATAAGTTTAGAAAATGTATGAAGCAAATATCTGCCAAGATAAGGATCTAATTTTTTCTTTAGAAAGATCGTATATCATAGTGGCCAAAAGGCTGAATTTGAATTTGCTGTCAGCAAGATCTAGGCTAGGTTCAAGGCCAGCCCTTGTTACCATGTACAAGTCAATTTAATCTCTCAGTGATCAAAAATTTGAACTTAGAGATGAGTATATGTGTACATATATATATATATATATATATGTGTGTGTGTGTGTGTGTGTGTGTATATATGTATATATATATATATATACACATATACACACACTCTGTGTGCATGTGTGTGTGTGTGTGTGTGTGTATGAGTGAGAGAGAGAGACAGAGAGAGCAAAGATCATCTTTTTCTAATACTATTTTGTTTTCAGTGTCTATTGTTAGTGAAAATGGAAATTAGTTTTACTGAGAATAATTGGAATTATCATTGATCAGATTATAAGACAGATCACACAACCTATCTACACAGCTAAAGATTTTTGCCCCTATTTGCTGGAAATTTTTAAGAACTATGCTAGAGATGGAGACATAAGATGACTTTTGTTTAAACTTTTTTTTTTACTATGACTAAAAGAAATTGAATCAATTTTTTTTTTTTGGTTGATACTCCTGTGGACTATTCACTCAGGTTCTCATTGATTCTGGAAACTCATTAGGTTATAAAACAATAGGACAGCTTTTGGAGTGAATTTAGAGTTTATCAAGTACAGCACCCAGGGGAGCTAGTTAGTGCAGTGTATCCAAGCTTGGAGTCAGAATGATTCCTTTTCCTTAGTTCAAATATGGCCTCAGAATTTACTAGAAGTCTGACTCTGAACAAGTCACTTGACTCAGTTTCCTCATCTCTAAAATGAGCAGGAGAAAGAAATGGCAAACCACTCCAGTATCTTTGCCAAGAAAATCCCAAATGGAATAAGGAAGAGTTGGATATGATTGAAAAATGACTGAACAAGAACAGTACAACATTCATTTTAAAGATGAAAAACTGAGGACCAGAGAAGATGAAGGTGGGACTTGCCCAGGCTCTGGAGGTCCAGAGCTATGAATTTCTTCTTTTCACCTGGACAAATTCCCACTGTGAGGATTATTATTAAACAAACATTTAAGTATTTACTGTGAATAACATACAAGAATAATCTAATTTTACAGTTGAAAGTGACCTTCCAACATGTTTGGAGATAGAACATAGAATGAAAGAACTGGAAGAGACAGAATTATCCAGTCAATGTTCTTATTATACAGATGGAGAAATGGGGCTTTAAGGATGGGAAGTCAATGTGTCATACCATGAGTTAGTTGCAAAGCCAGGATTAACATCAAGTTCTCATGATTACCACATTTCTGCTCTTTTCTTTCTTTTTCAATGCTACACCACACAATACTGATCTTCTTTTCAACGGACTACAATTTATGCATCTAAATGATTTTTCCTTCTCAACCTAGTGCCCTTGGTAATTAGTCCCCTAAAGGAAAGTTATACACTTATTCTAATAAGCTCAATGATGACCACTTTGGTTCTTGTGACCCAAATGGTGAGATGGCCAAGAAACAAGTCTTATTAACCTTTATAGTGGAACATGATTTTTGAAGCAAAAATTACATTTCCAAATTTGGTCACCCAACATATTTGTGACACATATTTTTTGCCTACATCCAAAAATGATAACATGATGGCCAGAAGGCATTTAAGAAATTATGCAGTTTAGGAGTCCCTAACCTGATTTCAGGGGTCCTAAACAACTATCTATGGATAGATGTCAGGGGATCTATGAACTTCAATAGGTAAAAATAAATTTTAATTTCCATTGTAATCCCATGAATTTTATTTTAAGTTAAAAACTTTAAAATAGTGAAAGTGGGTCCATAGGCTTCGCTGGACTGCCGAAGGAAGGTCTATGATTTTTAATCTAGTTCATCCACTTGGTTTTACAGGTGAGCCAACCAAAGGCAGGTAAATGCAATGACTTTTCCACCTATACATAGCATACCTGGGATCCATCCAAGATATCATGGCCCTAGGTCTAATGCTCCTTCTATTACACTGCAATCCCTTCTTGAAACAAAGGATGAAGATTTTCCCACAAATGAAAAGAATAAAAATATGCTATAATCCCTGTATCCAAAGACTGTTCCAGTCATGTACTGAGTACTAGATGGCAGAGACTGCTGAACAGATGGCAACACTCATGTGACTGACTTGTTTAAGCATAACTTACCTTTCTGTGTGGGACAGGATGAAACAGAAATGCATTTATTAAGTGCTTACTGTGGGTCAAGCACTGTGCTAAACTCTGAGAATAAAAGTTACAAAATGGAACAGTTCCTTTTGTCAAAACACGTATTCCACTTGAAGAAGATAGTACATAAGAAAGAGGTCAGCTAGAGCATGAACGTATAGGCCCAATGGCCCTTAAGATATAGTGGCAAGGTAATGCCCAGAGATTTAGAGGGCATAGCTGTAGGTCAGATAACAAGGCCTAATGGTCCTTGGGGCCCTGGCAGGAGAGATGGCAAAGGTCTGGTGGACCTCCATCTTAGCACAGGGATTGCAGTAGGTGATGCCTTGCTCGTTAAACCACCTAAGCTGTCACATCCCCCCAGTATCTAAGGGCCTGTATCCATCAACCTTGGGAAGGGAAGATCCTGGTCGGGTCCAAGAAGGATTCAGATTAGTGAACTGAAGAAAGTTGTCTCACACTAGCCTATATATCTGCACTTGAGCAGGGTCTTCATCGTGATACAGTTGACAAAATACTTTCCATGTAATGCCTTGAGGAAGATAATCTCAAGTATTATTATCTTAGTTCTACAGAGGAGGAAACTTAAGCTCAGAGAGCTTCACTAAATAGTCCATATCCTGCATAACACATCAGAATTGAAGGCAGGATTAAAACTAAATCCTCCTGACTCCAACTGTCAGAGCTCCTAATGCAATAATGTTTTGCCTCTCTCATTATTATTTGGAAAGACAATCTCATTTGATTCAGTTCGATCCAATGAATATCTTTTAAGTGAATACTTAATAAGCACTAGGTATTAATGTCAGGTGCTATAAATAGACAGGCAAAATCAAAACTATCTTTGATCTCAAGGGAATTCCATTCTATTAGACACCCTGGGACATCATGTGATGTCATGGACTCTGTGAGTTGGAAGGAAATGCACAGGTCTCATGTAGATTGACTTATCCCTGAACATGAATCTCCTCTACTAAAGACTCAACAAATGATTATCCACCCTTTATATGATCTTAAGTGAGAGAGAACTCACTTCTTCCTTAGGGAGCCCATTCCACTTTTTCATAGTTCTAAGAGTTAAGACATTGTTTCCTTAACATAAACCCAAACTGACCTAATTGCATCTTCTAAGCATCGTTCCTTGTCTTGTCTTTTGGGACCAAAAAAAAAAAAATCCAATTATTCCATAAAATGGCTTTAAATATATGAAGAATACATTTGTGCCCTCACTGAATCTTCTCCAGGATAGTTCTCTAGTTTTGTTAACTGATTTTCAAAGGATTATGTTTCATTATCTTGCTTTTAATCTTCTCAATGCCTCCTAGTTTATTGGTGTTCTCAGCATATAGTCATCAGGATGATATGATATAATATTTGGCATAGTCTACCACTACTATTTAAAATATAATTTTTTTCTCCAGGCTCTTTGGGTGCCCCTGTTGTTCTCCCTAGTTCTTCAAATCTAGCTGGAACCAAAAAATGAATTGCTTTTGAAGGTAGTGAATTCCCCCATTGCCATAGATCTTCAAGTAGTTTAAGTCACCCGTCATCACTGTAGAAAGGATTTGTGCTTCAGGTAGGAATTGTAAAAAAATATTTCTGAGGTCTCTTACAACTTTTAAGATTCCATTTTATTCTATGAAAAAGCAAAAAGAAGAGAAAGTTGGGATTTAATGAGGGTTTACTGAGGAAGTTGATGTTTGAGTGCCTAAATTTGACTACCCTTTAATGCCATAGGTGGAAAGGGGCACATTTAAACTACAGGATGATAGGTTTTGACTGAAATTATAATCATATAATTTATAATTTTAGAACCACAGAAGTGCAGAGGTAGAAGGAATTTCAGTGTACATCATGTCCAATCCACACCTAAAAAAACTAATTCTTTCTACATTATGTTCCCAAAATAATCTGCCATTCTTGGCTTGAATATATTGAATGAGATAGATCCATACCTCCAAAGGAAATCCATCCTGTTCTTGGTTGATTTAATTATTAGGATTTTTTTTCCCTCAAGTCATCTAAATGAATCCTTTTGTAACTTTCATGCGTTGCTCCTGATTTTGTCCTTTGGAATCAAACAAAAAAAAAATTATCTCCTGTCAACAGTCCTTCAAATCCTTGAAGATATTTATCATGTTTCCCTAATCATGATTCTTTTCTTCTCCGGTCTAAACCTCTCAAGTTCCTTCAGATGACACTAATTTGACAACATCCTGAGACCTTTCATCATCCTGGCTACATTCTTGTGTACATATATATATATATTTGTTAATCAAAGTCTTTTCTGAAATGAGGTACCCCAAATTGAATATACTACACCAAATTTAGTCTAATGTGTACAGAAGATAGGATGCTCAAACCATTACCATGAAGCTACTTGAACTATCACGTATATATCTAATGTCTAAGGGCCAGCTATGTGGCCCAGTGGACAGGGCCCTGGGCTCTGGGTTCAGGAAGAACTGAGTTCATATCAGTATACTTCTTAGCTCATATAACCTCTCTGTGCATCAGTTTCCTCAACTATAAAATGAAGATAATAAGAGAAACCAATTCTCAAGGTTGTAATGAGAATAAAATGAGATATTTGTAAAGCAGTTATCATAGTGCCTGACATATGGTAGGCATTTATTAAATGCTTATTCCTTTTCTCCCCTACTCTCCACTATTCTTGCTCAGAACCAAGGATATGAAAGAAAAAAAATTAAAAATTGAAACATCCCCTCAATGAATGAACAATTATCCACGTACACAAAAACAACAATAACAAAATCCTCAGTCAGTCGAAGTTGGTAATATAAAATAAGAAGAGGAAGTACAGTGTCAATATTGGGAAGAGAACTGGAGATGTGAATTTTCCTTCTAGCTCTATCTATCACTCAACCGTTACTGTGTGACAACTGACAAGTCAGTTTGGCTCTCTGATCATTGATTTCTCTATTTGTCAAACTTGGAGAAAATATACATGCAGAGTTTTGAATAAACCACTTTCTAAACCTCGAAGAGTTAGAGAAATGCCAGTTTTAATAATTTCTAGGATGTAGTTCAGAACATATGCAGTGGGAATTCAAGGGACCTCTCTGAGTGACAGGGGAGCAGGATGACCTGGTTTCTGTCATTTGGGGGGTAGTTTTCATTTTGTAACATGGTAAGTAGATCAAACTCAACAAATTTCACTCCAAATTATCCTGCCCACTAAGTCACCTTAGATTTAACTTAATCCATTTAAACAAAAATTACGTACTTTCTATGTGTAAGACCCTGGAACATGGTATTAAACATTACCATATCCTAGCAAGATAAGTCAGTTCCCATTGTAGAATGGTAAGAGAAATGGATTTAGAGTCCAAGGACCAGGTTTCAAATCCTACCTTGATCAATAATTACCTGTGCAAATTTGGACAAGTAACTATTTCTTTTGATCCCAGTTTCCTTACCTGCAAAATGGGGGTCAGCTAGGTGGCCTTTCAAGGTCACTTCTAGCTGTAAATCCGTGACCCCTTGATCCTACACTCAGAATACAAAAGAATAAAATAAGTTTTTAATCACACACTTGACACAAGCTAGTCAGTATAAGGATAGCATTTTCTAATTTAGTATTATGAAGAACACTGTCATTTCTTATTTTTAAAGTTTTATAAATATGAATTATTATTGTTAAACATAAATACTTAATAAGGACAAACTGAAGATCACTTTGAGGAACCTTCTGACAATATTATTCCTGTATAATACTTTGATTGGAGTCTTCTTCTTCTTCTTTTCTTTCCCAAGGGAAATGGACAAGAGAGGTTGATTAGATCAACATGTAGAAGATACAGGAGAGAAAGTGTTTGACCTCTATATGGAAAAATCTTCCTAACAACTTTAAGTTTCCAAAAGCAAAATGACTAAACCTCAGGTGATAATGACTTCTCTATCACTGAAGGCACACACACACACACACACA
>CM053587.1:280758245-280772599 GCA_028646515.1 Pseudochirops corinnae
GATAATTTACACAGAGGAAAAAGTGTGAATAAAGACACAGAGACAGTGAAGTCTGAGGGATGTTGGGTAATGATAAATGGTCCAGTTTGGCTAGAGCATAGAGGATGTGTGGGGAAACGATGAGATAACTCTAGAAAGGTAAGATGGCAACAGATTGAATTAAAGCTCAAAGGGCTGGTTAAGGAGTACCTGTTTTATCCTACAGGTAATAGGAAATCAAAAAAGAATTTTGAGAATATCAATAATGAGCTGCATGCATAAAATGAACCTGGCAATATTGTAAAGGATGGATTGGAATAGAGGAACTGATATAATAGTGTAGTTTAGTGGCAATAAAAATCCACACTAATGTACCTCAAGTGAGAAGAGAAGAGATGATACATGTCACAGATATTTCAGATATGGAATGGATAGCACTCAGAAACTGATTGCATGTCAAAAATAAAGGCAAAGGGGGACTCAAGAAAAAACACCATGTTTGGGAGACTTGGTGAATAGTGCTGTTAACTTGCTAGATAGAAAGGTCAGAAGAGGAGCAAGTTTTGATGAAAAGATAAAATATTTGATAAAGGCAGAGCCAAAATGGCAGAGAAAAGGAAGCAACTTGCTTGAACTCTCCCCCAAATCCCCCTAAACACCTATAAATAATGCCATAAAAAGTTTCTGGAGCAGTAGAACCCACAAAAGGATGGGGTGAAGAAATTTTCCAGCAAAAGACAACTTAGGTTAGCAGGAAAGTTCTGTCACAACTGGACGAGAGTGGAGAATAGTCCAGCGTAGGCTGCACCAGTAGAGACTCAGCCCCAGAAAATCAGGAAAAGGTCTTAGGAAACACTGAATCTGCAGAAGCAGATGTGACAACTGCTTCTGGAGCTCTCAGCCCACAAATGGTTTGAACAACTGGTCAGAAGGAGATTACAGGTGACTCTGCTAGCACTGAGTTCTGCTGCTTTGCCCATACTTAGATCCTAGTCCCAGCCTTGGATGGCAGTACTAGGGCTAGGAGGGGCACCAGCACACCAGAGCTTGTGGCCAAGGTGGAGCAGAGATCCTTCTCACAGTTCCAGGGCAGAAAAGAGTGCTTGTGGTGTCTCACAGACCAGAGCACAGGCCAGGAGAGTAGTGAACACACATTTCCTTAGATCAGACCTCCTTGGAAGAACTGAAAACTTACAGGTCCCTAGAAGTATCTCTGAAAACATCTGCAGAAAATCCATGAAGCTTGGGACAGTGGGCTATCCACCCTGGAAACAGAGCTCTACTTTAACAAAGAGTAAAAAGTCAAGAAATAGATCAGGAAAATGAGCAAACAACAGAAAAAAATCTGATCATAGAAAGTTATATTGTGACAAGAAAGATCAAAACACACACTTAGAAGAAGAGAACAAAGTCAAAGTTCTTACATTCAAAGCTTCTAAGAAAAATATGAATTAGTCTCAGTCTATGGAAGAGCTCAAAAAGGATTTTAAAAATCATGTAAGAGAATTTGAGGAAAAACTGGAAAGAGAAATGAGAGTGATGGAAGAAAATCATGGAAAATGAGTTGATAGTTTGATAAAGGAGACACAAAAAATATTGAAGAAAATAATACCTTAAAATAACAGGCTTAGGTAAATGGCAAAAGAGATACAAAAAACCAATGAGGAGAAGAATATCTTTAAAAAAAAACAGAATTGGCCAAATGGAAAAAGAAGCACAAAAATTCACTGAAAAAGAAAATAGTCTTTTAAAAGTAGAATTGGACAAATGGAAAAGGAGATAAAAAAGTAGAATCGAGGAAATGGAAGCTAATGGTTTTATGAGAAATCAAGAAACAATAAAACAAAAACAAAAGAATGAAAAAAACAAAGAAGACAATGTGAAATATGTCACTGGAAAAACAACTGACCTGGAAAATGGATCCAGGAGAGATAATTTGAAAATTATTGAATTACCAGACAGCATGATCAGAAAAAAAAAAAGAGCTTAGCCATCATCTTTCAAGAAATTATCACAGAAAACTGCTCCAATATTCTAGTACCAACAGGTTAAAAAAAAAAAGTGGAAGAATCTACCTATCACCTCCTGAAAGAGATCCTGAAAAGAAGATAATCCCAGGATTATTATACAAAAATTCCAGAGCTCCCAGGTTAAGGTGAGAATATTGCAAGCAGTCAAAAAGAAACAATTCAAGTATCATGGAGCCATAGTCAGAATAACACAAGATTTAGCAGCTTCTCTACATTGAAGGATTGGAGGGAATATGATATTCCATAGGGCAAAGAAGATAGGATTACAACCAAGAATCACCTACACAGCAAAACTGAGTATAATCCTTCAGGGGAAAAAAAATGAACATTCTGTGAAATAGAGGACTTTCAAGCATTCTTGATGAAAAGACCAGAATTAAATAGAAAAAAAAAATTGACTTTCATATATAAGACTCAAGAGAAGCATAAAAAGGCAAACAAGGGACAATCAAAAGGGATTTAGTAAGGTTAAATTGTTTACATTTTTACATGGGAAGATGACACCTTAAAGTTATAAGAACTTTCTCATTATTAGGGCAGTTAGAATGAATATATATAGATAGAGGGCACAGGTGTGAGTTGAATATGGAAGGATGACTTCTAAAAAAATTAAGGGGAGAAAGAGGAATGTACTGGGAGAAAAGGAAATGGAGGAGTAGAATGGGGTAACTTATCTCACATAAAGGAGGCAAGAAAAAGCTTTCACACTGGAAAGGAAGGGGTGAGGTGAGGGAAGTGAATGAACTTTATTCTCATCAGAATTGGCTCAAAGAGGGAATAACATACACACACAACTGGGTGGAGAAATCTATCTTGCCCTACAGGAAAGTGGAGGGGGGAGGGGATCAAAGTATGGGAGGGGTGGTGACAGAAAGGAGGGCAGATTAGGGAGGCAGTAATCAGAATCAAAACATTTTTGAGGATGACCAGGGTGAAAGGAAAGAGAAAATAGAATAAAAGGGGGGAACATAAAATGGAGGGAAATACAGTCTGCAATACTAACTGTGAAAAAAAATTGAAGCAAATTTCTCTGATAAAGGTCTCACTTCTCAAAAGATATGAACAGCTATCAGATGAAGTAATCATAGCTATCTAAAGTCATTTGAAAAAAATGCTCTGACCCACTACTGATTGGAGAAATGCATATTAAAACAATTCTGAGGTACTATCTCATACCTACTAGCATGGCTAATAGGACAGAAAAACAATGACAAATGTTGGACAGGATGTGGGGAAAAATGAGACATTAATATGCTGTTGGTGGAATTGTGAATTGATTCAACCATTCTGTACAGCAATTTGGAACCATGCCCAAAGAGCTACAAAATCCTGCATATCCTTTTACCTAGCAACACTAAGTCTGTTTCCCAAAAAGAGATTAAAACAACAACAATAACAACATGGAAAGTTCCCATACATACAAAAATATTTATAGAAGCTTTTATCTGGGGGCCAAGAACAGGAAATTGAAGGGGTGTCCATCAACTGGGGAATTGCTGAACAAATTGTGGTATGTGATTATGATGGAATATTATTGTGCTATAGGAAATAATGAGCTCTCAGAAAAACCTGGAAAGACTTATGTGAGCTGATGCAAAGTGAAATGCACCTTGTACAAAGTAACAGCAATATTACAAGATGATCAGTTGTGAATGATTTAGCTATTCTCAGCAATACAATGATCCAAGACAACTCTGAAGAATTTTTGGTGAAAAATGCTGTCTATCCCTAGAGAAAGAACTGATGCTGTCTGAATACAGATTGAAGCATACTTCTCTTAATTTCTTTATTTTTCTTGAGAGTTTTTTGGGGAAGATCTATATTTTCTTTCACGATGACAAATATGGAAATGTTTTTGCATGACTACACATCTATAACCTATATACCAAATCACTTGCCTTTTCAATGGCGTTGGAGAGGAGAAGCTGGGGAGATAATTTGGAACTCAAAATTTGAAAACCAAATATTAAAAATTTTTACATATAAATGGGGAAAATACTAAATAATTTTTAAAAGGAAAAGATAATACATTTTATTGTGATACTTGTTGAATTTTGAGTGCTAGTTGGACACCTAGGGGTAGGGGTGGATATCTAGTTGATAGTTTGTCCTGTTGTAGTGGAGCATGGTTAAAAAAAAAAAAAAAGGTAGCTACAGATCTGAGCCTTATCCAGAGGGAGTCAATAGCTGTAGCTATAAAATTGAATGGGATTACTTGAGGAGAGATTTTAGAAAGGGAAGGGAAATAAACATTTATTTAGTACCCACTATGCACCAGGCATCGTGCTAAATGCTATTTTTTTTAACAAATGTTATTTAATTTCATTCTCACAAACACTTTGTGAAGTAGATGCTACTAATTATCTGATTTTTATGTTTTAGGAAACTGAGGCAAAGAGCCATTAAGTGGCTTGCCCAGTATCACACATCTAATTATTGTCCAAGCCTGGTTTTGGACTCCTCCTCCTGATTCCATGCTCAGAATTACATCCACTGAACCATCAGCTACCTCCAGAAAAGCACGAAGGATTGGATCCTGAGGAAAATGAACTTTGGGGCATGAGAAAAAGGAGGAAAAATAAGTAAATAATATAGAGAAAATTAGGCAAAGCAGAGAAAATTGTGCTTCAGAATCAATCAATCAACAAGTATTTATTAGGTACTAGTGTTGATATTTGAAGATCAGCCAATAGTATCAAAAACTGTGGAAGAGTCAGGGAGGATGAAGACAGAGTCAGTTCTATTGGATTTGATGAAAAAGAAGTCACAGTGGCTTTTCTGAGGATAGTATGAATATAACACTGGAACTAGGAAATCAGACTATAGAAATCTAAGGAATAATGGGAAAGCAGAAGCAATGGATGGCATGAATATTTTCAGAAAACTGTGGCTATGAAAGGGAAAAGAGAAACTGGATGGTAGCCAGATGATATATTTAAACCAAGGACAAGCTTTCTTAAGATGGGGGAGGCCAGAGTTTAGGAAGAAGGAATCAGTGAAGAGAAAGTGATTAAAGGCAACAGAAAGAATGACACCAAATATAGTGAGGGACAGAAGTTATCAAAGGGATATGATCAAGAAAACAGGTATAATAAATAACCTTCTAAAAGGCCAAGGGCACTCCTTGCCTTAACATAAAAATGAAAAGGAATAGAATGGGTGAAGATATTGAAGATTAAGTATGGAATGCAAGTCACAATGCAGAAATAAAAAATCTATCTTTTCTCAAATTGGAATACCCCTACATGATTTCTAAAATATATGGAAAATTGGACTAGATTCAGGATTATAGTATTACAAAACTATTATTTTAAGACGCTGTGGATAACCATAGAGTCTTAAAATCATAGTGTGTGTGTATGTGTATACATATATACATAAATACATTTATATATATGTAATATACACACACAGACTAATATATATACAAATATAAATGTATATATACACACACATGCACACGTATAAATATATTAATCTCTATATCTAAAATGTTAAATATATATTAATTTATATGTGTGTTGGATTTCTCTGCATTTTATTTTGATTTATATTTGCATTGCTGTATCTGTCTCAATAATATGAACCCATCAGTATTTATTAAGTTAATATTATCTGCAAGGTATTATTATAATTGCCAGGGAGATAAAAATGAAACAAATACTGGTCCCTAATATCAATAAAATTACATTCTACCAGAGGTGAGGAATTACTTAGCCCGAGCAGATTAGATGGTCTCTTACCTCTGTTAAGATCTAAGTTGGGGTGGGGAAATTATGGCCTTTGAGGCCACACATGGCCTTCTAGATCTTTGGATATGGCCTTTTGATTGAGTCCAAGTTTTACAGAACAAATCCTTTTATTAAGGGAATTTTGTTCTGTGAAGTTTGGATTCAGCCAATGGGCTGCACTTGAGGACCTAGAGGGTCACATATGTCCTCCAGGCTACAGGTTCCCAAATCTGATAAAGTCTTTACTCACCACACTGTAGCAGTCTAGGAATATTTATATTTGTAACTTTACTCCAAATGAAATTCTCCAGGTAATAATATCATTTAACTTAATGTTGAGGATTTTTTTAATGAAACCAATAAAAGACATTATAGGTGATATGTCTGCATTAATCTATCAATCAATAAGTATTTATCAAGTGACTTCTATTTGCCAGGTTCTGTGCTAAGTTCTACAGATATATACAAAAGTAAGATAGTTCCTGGTCTCAAGAAGTTTACACTCTAATAGGGAAAACTACACATACACATAGAAGTATATTGACAAATTTGTACAAAGTAAATACAAGCCTTTTTATTTATTTTATTTTTTTAGAGAGGAGCAAGCTGAAGTCAGGAGCGGAAGCAGATCAGGAAAGGCTTAGATTCCAACTCCCAATTGTGAGAAACAAAAGAAGGAATTCTATTTCCATGTGACTGACACTATTCAGAGGTGACTGATTCTAATTGGAGCTGTGACCTAGAAGAACCAGGCTTCTGATCCAGTAAAAGCTTGTACACATCATTAACACGCTACTTAATATTATCCAACACAATCCCAGGGCAGAGCAAGCTAATTTAAATGCACATTTGATGCAAGACAAGGGAGGAGATACCTGTCAGGGAGAAGAACATGGAAGAGGTGGTTCAGGAGGTTGCATCTAGCCAATGGGGAACAAAGAGGGAAATCCGAATTGAGAACAGGAAATAAATAGCCTTGTATTTGTCTGAGCAAGTATTCTCCTTTAGGGAGCTACCCATTCACAAGGAATATAAAGTAAAATGAGAGCTTTCCTGGCTTCAACCATGAGTATTGTTCTTTCTAGAGCAAGCATGCTTCTCACACTCTCAATTCACTTAAGAGCTGTTCAACAAAATACTCGGGTGTCTCATGAAGGAGCATACTTTCTTATACCCAGAGATATTTAAACAATGTTTCCTGGAAAGTTGCTTCAAAAGCTCTGTGCTGGGTAGGAGATAGATTCTAGTATGGACATCTATGATTGTCATTTTCCTAAACAAAAGGAAAGCTCCTTGTGCAAAGGGACTGTTTACTTTTTGTCATTGTTTTCCCAAGGACACAGGGGTGGCTATCTTCCACAGGGCCCCTTGCAGAGTAGCTTCCTTGTAAATGCTTTGTGAACTTGAACTTTTATCTTTCATAGACTTGGAAGAAACCTTAGACAAAATCTACCTGAGTTCCTTAAATGTGCAGATAAAGGCACTAGATGGTTTAAGTGATTCATCCACAGTTACACATTTTATTAGAAGAGCTGGAAGTTTAATCCCAGTTTTCTGATTCTGAACATAGATTCTTCCCACTATGTAAGGCTAGAAAAGCATCAGATACAAGAAGACAGTCTGATCAAATGGATCTATTCTACTCATTGTCTTCCCAAATAGCATTCTTAACAGGTTTTCAGGCTAGGAAGGGTGAGATTCAAAAAACTGATAAGAAATGCAAAGGCTGGGAGAACTCTGAAAATGTCCACCACCCAAGCTTACCTAAGCATTCTTTCATTGACTTCTTCCTCCAAATTTCTTGTATCACATGAGACCACCCCAAAGGAGCCCACAGGCTGGTGGGTAATTGGGAAAGTGTTTTGTTTAGAAGAAAGTCCAACCTTGGCAGGAGCTTCCTTAAGCATTGAGGAGAAAGGAAGACATGTAGCTGTGCAAGACACAGACAAATTAACCACCTCTACAGCCTTTCTTGCATCCAATGACAATGCCTCAGCAGTGGTCAAATGGAAGTTGTTGCTATTGGCAATGGGTTTAGATTCAAAGTTTTCAAGGCATTGATAGTCAATGTCATGGACCTCTGGGCTATGGTTGACCACAATGACTTCATTTAGATCTACATCCTGCAAAATATGGGACCCTTCTTGGTTAGAGGCATCATCACTAGTGGAAGAGCCCCTACTTTTCTCTGTGTTTGAGTCTGGCCTGGAAGTTTCTGTAGAGGGACTACAGGGAAATTCAGGCACCTGATGGATGGATTTGGGGAAATCCTCAATGGCTGAGATGTTGATACTAGAAAATATATCATTCTCAGTCTTTGAGACCTCAGACTCAGCCTTTGGATTCTCCAGTAGATTTTCACTGGCAACATCATCCTGGATAGTATCTATTTCAGAGACATGCAGCATGTCTAAAGTCAGCTCTTTGGTTTTAGCCAAGGAGGAGTACTCAGCTCCACCAGCATAAGATGTTTCATCCACCACTGGTTCACTATAAGTGAAACTACAATGCCCAAAAAGAAAATGTGGATTATCATTAACTTCTGCTAAGTCCATGTAGCCCTTATCTTCCTGTGGTGGATCTGTGTCAAAAACCATCTCCACTAATGAATGGAAGACTTCACAGTCACGCTTTGGGGGGTCATTCTGAAACCCAGGAAAGTTCCTAATAGAATCTATGTTTTTGCCCTCATCCTGGTTTTCTTCAAGGTATTTCTGAAAGTGGCCATCCAAGGTCTCCAAATTCCCCTGGTCACTTCTGGGTATGTCACTGTCCTCTGCCAACTCCTCTGGGCTACTTATCTGAGGAGCCGAAACAGATTTAGTTAGCTTGTTAAGTGCCACCTCTCTCTCCTCTTCCTCAAAGGGCAAAGAGCTAATGGAGGTCAAGGAAGCTTGGATACCGCTAGGCAAACTTGTATTGCTTTCTGTGTGACCACCTTCTAAGGAATTTCTATGAATGGCATGCCTTCTTACAAGCTGATGCAAGACCTCTCGGTCACTGGGTAATTCCAGAGCCCTGCTACGGGCCTCAGACCAAGCAACAGAGCTTGGTTCACTTTCAATGCCTGAGTCAGAGATCACTGAAGAAGACCGTTTGATGGTCCCAGACAATGCCGATAACACTTCACGTTCATTACTCTTTGGATCCCTTTGCAATGACTTAACATCCAATGGATCTCTTGCTGTTGGGCTTAGTGGATCAATCAAGTTCACTGGATGTTTCAGTGACAACAATGTGATCTTATTCTCTTGATTCCTCTCTTTGCTTAATTCACTTAATACAACTTTGTCTGTGGAGACAACATTCTCAGGGTTAGGCGATGCAGCTGCTTCATTTGATACAGTCCTGATGTAATTATCTAGAGGTGTCCTGGTCTCATAATGAGTAGCAATGACTAGCCCAGGTTCACCATTATCAGAGTGCTTATTGCTGGGGTTCATTTCAATATATGTCAAGCAAGACGCCAGATTACTATCTCCAGCCACAGTCTGCTCAGATCTGCTCGAGTCTGGTACGGATTGGGTTAAAAAAATGGGACTGAAGTCAGTTGCAGGATCATCTGCTGAAGTTGTTGGAAGCTCTTGAGGTAAACCCATTTCATCCTGGGATTCGCCAATTGTCAAGTATACCTGAGATACTGAACTAGGAGATGAGTATCTGTCCATGGATACTTCCCCACCTGTACTAGGACACAGATAGTCCACTTCAAAGTTGCACGGTAAAGAAACATCTTCCCTGAAAGTTGTTTTCTCAGATGTTGCATTACTATTTGATTGTTGACTCTTCTCTTTTTCTTTTTGTTCCACTTTCAGGGTACTTTTGACAGGAGCAACAACATTTGGGGAAATCCCCAAATTATACCCTGAAAGAAAAGAAGTGAAATGTCATATTTTGTTTGGGTGAATTGTAGAAACTTTCAAACCTTCAAAAAATCCCTTATCAAAAATGTCTACATCATGGCTTCAGTCAGAGTGGTTGGTTCAATTCAATTAAGTTCAATTCAATTGAACAAACAAGGATGAAGAACCTACTAGCGAAGCCTTTCAACAGGGCAGGGAGTAAGCTTTGATAATAGAGGGTTCTCTTCCCTCAAGAAACTAACTGTTCTATGAGTCAGAAGACCTAGATTACAGGTCTGGCTCTCAAGCTTCTTAGTTCTGTGGTCTTTAAACAAGATGCTTCATTTCTCTGTGGCTCATTTTCCTTATCTGAAAAATGGGGCTAATACTATTCACACAGCTGACCTTACATGATTGTTCTGGAGTAAAATGAAATAACATATAAGAACATGCCATGCAAATATAAAGTGCTAAAGAAATGAGTGCTCTTCTCCAAAACTGTGTCGGAGCCAAGGGGAGCCGATTGTTAGATTTTCAGTGCAAGCAGCTAACCCTCAGAAATCAGCAAATCAGGGATTGATTTATTGTTTTGTTAATTTTGTAATCTTAAGAAAGTGATGACTAAAATGTTATTAATCTTGTTGAGTATTCTTTAGCCCTACTTCCCCACCCCTGCCAAAGAGTTGGTTTGTTAAACATTTACCAGAACACTCCAGGTTACAGATGACATTGATGTTGAAAACTATGAAGTATTCCTCCAAGTTTCCATAGGGTCAAGAGCTGCAAGTGACTTTCAAGATTATTTAGCATAAACCTCTCACTTTAGAGATGAGGAAACTAAGACCTGGAGAGATATCTTTCTAGATTTATTCACATTACATCCTCTCATATAATCTATGCTCCAGCCAGACTTCCCTATTTGCTATTCACTTTCCATGAGGTTCTGACATGATTTGAGGGGGGACAGGGACCCCTCAAGGACCGGAGTACTTGGACAGTGTTGTCTGGAATGAATTCATGGACTCAAGCATTCTTTAAGTCAAGCTGGCAAAGGTTTATTTTTATGTTTTTCAGGGAGCAAAAGTTCTTAACGAACCTGTGACCTTAGAAGGTTACAGGTAAAGTTTATATGGGATAAATTATAGTAAAACAAGTGCCAAATATGCTAACTAGGTGATTCAGAGTGGGATTAAGGAATAATTGACGAGTGGTCAATTCTTAAAGGAACATGCACTTTCTGTATCTATCACTCAGGTGTTTTGCCCAGAGTTCACCAGAAAAGCCCAACAGAGAGGTCACAGGGAGGTATGGTTTTAGGTCTGCTAGGTCACTAAGTTAACTAGCAGTCAGAGCCAACTGAGGATTGCCCAATCTGCCATCAATCAATGTCTTGTTTGACAAGATAGATGTAGGGAGTATATAGATGTCCAAAATCTAGGATAAATACAATGAGGTAGAGCATTAGAATAAATAGTTCAGTGGGTATTGAGCATCTTTACAAGTCAGTACAAAGCCATTACATAATAATTCCTACAGGTGCAGTTTGTACCAGAGAGAGAAATAAGTGTTTGGCTGGGGACCACTCATGAGTAATTGTTAGGCACAGTGTTCTTAGGCTGGGAAGAAATTGCCAGGGATGATATTTTGAGGCTAGTGAGAAATCTTGGAATAGCACCTTAGTTCCATTGCCCGTCTCTTGTGCTTTTAACAAAGGCTGTCCCCTTATGACTGCAATGCACTCCCTCCTCACTACTGACTCTTAGAATCCCTATCTCCTTTCCAAGCTCAGTTCAAATGCCCATTTCCTATACTTGACTTTTCCTGAACTCTCCAGTTTTTAATATTCCCTATTAATTATTTTCTACATTCTGTATTTATTATAAATGTGCAAGTTCTTCTTTTTCTCCAGTAAAATGTGAGCTCGATAATGGCCAAAATGGTTTCATTTTTCTCCTGTTTTTATGTGTGATGATGACCACGGTACTTGGTGCATAAAATAAGCTTGGTAATGTTTACTGAAGTAAAGTTAAATGAAATTAATTAATCCTTCCAAGGTCACAGAACTGGGATCCGAACTTTGGTCATGGGACCACAGATTTAGAAATAGAATGGACTTTAGACATCGAGTTCATCTCTCTTTTACAAATGAGGACAGCAAAGCACTGACACATTAAGTGATGTGCCCATTGTCACATATCTAGTAAATGTCTGAAGTGGTATTTAGACCAAAGTCTTCTTGGCTCCAAATCTAGTGCTCTGACCATCGTTTCCCACTACCTTCTCTTCCATCTCCGTTCCAAATTTGAGTTTTTCATTCCTGCCCTTTACACATTACATTGGTTACATGCCTTCTACATGGAAAAATCTCTAAAAATCTAAAAAAAAAGTCCTACTAAATGATGACGACACATGGTCATAATTTTTACAGGCAAGCAGAAGAACTCACATTAATAAGGTCCACCAGTTACACACCAGAGCAAGGAAAAGAACCAGTAGGCTTTATTCCAGGCATTGCCACTAGATGTCAGACAAGCACAGAGAACCACTAATTGATACTCCTTCCAATGATCTCAATAAACTCTAGAACGCATCTCTTCTCTTCCTCCAGTGCTACTTGGCATACTTTTTAAACTATCATTTTAATCTAACCATTGTGGTTGCACCACTATTCATTTTCTTTTAAATGGAAATGTTCGGTATTCCTATTGCCTATAGGATAAAATACAAAATCATCCTGACATTCAGCAGCCTCTTAAATATGGTTCCAATGTAACTTTCTAGCTTTATTTCATACTACATTGTTTCATTCATTCTTTGTTTTAGCTGAACTAGCCTTCCCATCCCTAGATCTTATCCTATTCACTCCCACCTTTCTAAATTTCTTCATACTGTCTCTAATAACTAAAACAATTTGAGACCCTAGGTTCAAATCTTGTCTTTGATGTTTGCTACTAATGTTAGTAGGCCTTGAGCAAATGACTAAATTTTCTTCACTCTGGCTCTTAATAATTGGTCGATAATAAGTCCTAACCCAAGCATCACTTGCTCATTGTTTGGATTTTGATGGCTGAGTGAATATAAATAGCAATTGTTTCTGTTTTTGCCAGAAACTCTGAGGGTATTCCCCTCCCACACAGAGTCTTCTGTGAAAGCAAATTTAGTCATCTTTTTTCTCCATTCTTACCTATTCTTTAACTAGTGAGTGAGTGTTGCTTCAGACAAAATGAGATCTGGGAAAGACCTTAGCTTAAGAAGGCCAAGGTGTCCCACTACAACTCAAGGCAGGGTTAGTGATCCTAACTTATGTCTTGCCACTGGACTCTGATGATTTTGGAGGAGAGAGAGAGGCTGATGACTTTGGATAGTTGTTCCTCAGTTAAATCCAATTTCCTTGCAAGACATGACATCACCTCCCTGGAATCATTGATCCTCTCAGAGAATAAACCATCAACAACAACCATCACGGCCTTTCATGGAGTTAAGTTTATTCAACTATAACATGAAAGGGTTGGATTAGAGGACTTCTGAGGTCCCTTCCAGTTCTAAGTCAGTAATGTTATATCAGAAGATAGAATTTTGTTCCATGAGCAGATACAGTTAAGTCTTTTCTCATCATATACACTACTGTTTGGATCTTTGTAATTTGCAATATCTTTAGCTCTTCCTACAGTCATTGAAGCTGTCCTATTAACTTTGATGAATATTTTGCTCTCGATCTGACGTTGTAACAAAAACCTTAAAGTAAGAGAAAATTTTGAGAACTTTCATAATATGTAAGCCCCAGACTTTCTAAACTAAACATGACCACTTGAGTGGTAGAGAAGTTACTCCATTAGATATTTTACCTCTGAGAAACTGCTTAACAAAATGAATAAAATGTGTTTGTAACAGAGCTGAATCCTAAACCCCACACTAAAGAACCCGGCTTATTGATTTCCAGTGTCCTTGGCTTATCCTACACCAACACTGCGATGACCTAAATGGCAGAGACTGTGTTGGTTTTCGTCTTTGTTTTACTAGTGCAGTGCTCTTTAATAGTAATATGCAGCTGATAAATATTTGTTCACTGAAAATGAAATGAGTTTCCATTTAATGGCATAGAAATAATGACTGATGCTGATGATGATAAGATGAAGAGGATGCGTGAGAATATGGCTATACTCACAATCAATGAACTTAAATGCCAGTCTAATTCTATATTCTTGCTAATTGCTGCTCTAGAAAAAAGCTTTCTTTTCTACCTCTATCAAAACTATTGCAAAGGACTCATGATAGATCTTCTTACCTCCCACTGTCCTCACTCTAATCTATTTATCTGTCTTTCATTGGATATGACCAAATCAAATTTACTCAAAAACCTTCAGAAGCAAGGAAGCTAAGTACCCTCCAAAGTCTGGAGTCACTGTGTTTCCATCTTTATTATATACTAGCCCCTTCCATTGGACTGGATGGCCTTGCAAACATGCTCTACCCTTTCCTATCTCTATGCCTCTTCTCATACTATGCTCATTACCTGGAATGCCTTCTCCTGTTTCCCTGCTGAATTACTACCAGTCCTCTAAGGTCCAACTCAAATTCTTCCTTGGCTTCCTTGCTTAGATCAGGGGTGGGGAACCTGTGGACCTGAGGCCACATGTGACCCTCCAGGTCCTTGGGTGTGGCCTTTTGATTGAGTCCAAGTTTTATAGAATAAATCATTTTATTAAGGATACCTGAAGGGTGGCCTCAAGGCTGCAGGTTCCCCACCCATGACTTAGACATTAATGTCTTTC
>CM053587.1:280772699-280814436 GCA_028646515.1 Pseudochirops corinnae
CTACTAGGCCCAACCAACATCTAAAAGACATTGCTGATCATAAGACTGGGTTTATTTTCTCTCAGTCTTGTTTAGAACCCAATGAGGGAGGAAACCCATTGTGTTCTACTCAGGTTTGAGTGGGGATAAATTTTTTGATTAGATTGTGCTAGGTTGGGAGTGGTTTGGAAGTAAATGACATGATCAAAGTCAGGACCCCTAGCCTCTCATTAGAATAGGCCCACATCTCATTATAATATTCATTCCCTCTCCTTACTTGTTAACTAAACAGAGTCAACTGCCACCCTCAGGAACACTTATTCTTCCAAGGGCATATGAGCATTGAGTAGGTCCCATGAAATGCCTTTGACATTCCAGAGTGTCACTAACCCCTTTAATGAATTGTTGCTAGCAGGGTTAACAAAATGATTAACTTCCCACAAATTATATCTCTAAAAGTTTTTATACATCATGACTGCAAGCTACAGAACGATAGGAAATAAGTCTCATTAATTTTTAAAAATATCTTCTCCACTATTTTGTACTTAGCTATGCATTTAAAAATGCTTAATAAATATATGTGGATTAATTGCACAAATTACATGACTGATTCCTTGTTCTTTCATTGTACTGACTAGTTATTTCAGTGACTTGTCCAGAGTTCATTGCTTGGGGTTGTCAGAAAAGTAGCACCTTTGATATTTGCCCTTTAAATCATTTAAATTTAAATCTTTGTTCATTGTGCCCTTCTAATATTACTAACCTTTCCCAGGATGTTCCATGTATCTATCCTCAAAAATGACTGGTAGGGTGTTCCAGTCTCCATCAATATCTAGGCATTCCGCTGGGAGCGGAGGCATGCTGGTGAAGTATTCAGAATTCCGGACATCCAAAGCAATCTGATTCTGTCTTTGGATCCTAAAAAATGCATTAGAAAGATAGGAAAGAGGTAAACAATTTTTCATAAGCAATTCGCAGTTGACATATTATTTTCCTGTCTGCTGTTCTTCAAGGTAAGTAGTGAACATATCATTATCTGTATTTAACAGATGAGGTAATTAAAGTTCAGTTTTGTGAGCCCAACACTCATCTGTGATTATGTTGTTTTGGAAGTTGTACCAGTGATGCCAACTGCCACCTATCCTTGTCTGCCCATCCGGTGTAACTCTCTTCCATGCCCTCTTTTATGTTCTCCAGAGGAAATCCTCTCTGTGTACTAGATCTTCCTTACTTTCTCTTGACTTGTAAAACTATCAGCAGAGTTGTCCACTTCTCACTCTTCACCCCCACCTTGTGACCAGCCTACCTTTTCTTTCTGTTATATGAACATGAAATTAATAAATGAAATCCTATATTCCTGTCCTTTTAAAAAATTTTCAATTCGTTATACACTGCTACTTTCAGAGCTAGGTGGTAGAGCACACGCACCATGAATTTCTCCATTGTTCTCTATGGAACATTCATTTTTAATTTTTCAATTTATTGTATTTAATTCTTCAGTTGTTATTGTAGTCCCTATCTCCCTCTCATATGGTAAGGTCAATGGTATTGTAGAATTGAGAGTCAGGAGAGACCTCAGAAGTCATATGACCCAAACTCTTCAATTTATAGAAGAGAGAAATGTGGTTCACAGAGGATAAGAGATTTCTCCATGGTCTGAAAGAAGTAAGCAGTAGAGCCAGAATCTGAACCCAACTCCTGGTTCCAAAACCAACAATCTTTGTGCTATCTCATTGCTGCATTAGAACATTAGAGGTCATTTATATTAATCTCCCTTATTGTTATAGATGAAGAGGCTACAGCCCAGAAAGGTAAGGCATTAGGCCAAGGTCATACAGAAAATAAGTGGCAAAGTTGATATTCAAACCTAGGATCTTTGACTCCAAATCTAGTACTCTTTAAACTTGACCAAGATCACATAGTGAGTAGTGAATCTGGACTTCAAATTCAGGCTTCTGACTCCAAGTTCAGTGTTCTTCCCAGTATATCACATACTGTAAGAATGGGCTAAGTAGGTTTCATTGCCACCTCATCAGTCCTGGAGGGAAAATTCTGAAAAGCCTCTCTTGCCACTTGGTGAATTTCAAAACCAACAATTCAATATATCTCCAGAATATTAAAAATGTATCTTGTCCTGGTCTCCCTGACCACTCCTACGCATTCTAATTATCAAGTAAGTTTTAGGAGGAAATAAAATTCCAAAGGGGAACCTAGAAATCATGTATAAGCTATTGCTAAGATCAAAGGAGAATTATTTACAAATTGTATCTTATATTAACTAAATTTTGTTGCTACTTCATAACTGTAATTTTGCTACTGTTATGAATCGTAATGTAAATATCTGATATGCAGGATGTATTTTCATTGTTACAAACTGAACGTAACCCACAGGTTGAGAATCGCTGATTAGATACTGCTTGCCAAGGTTTCTGGTCCTAAGATATCTAAATTACAGATAAAATTTATCCTCCAGCAGACCAGCAGAATATCAAAAAGATGCTAACTTTGGGATGATGACTTTGGAGTTTGACCTATAATTTTGAAATGATGTGAATATGTTAATCAACTAACCACAAGATGGCACAGATAGTTTGTCTTTTTTTTTCCCCAATATGCTAGAAAAATAAGTCCTCCAACTCTTGCCCTCTGAGCACTCTTCCATTTTCTAAAGTCCATATTGCTCAAGTGCTCTCAACTCTAATGCATGGTTATGTGAGTGCTATCCTCTGCCTCTTCTCCTCCCCATCTTCTTCCCCTTGCCACCTTCCTTCACCATCCCATTTCCTATCTCCATACCACATTCTGCCTCTATAGCATTTTCACCATTTGTCTCTGTGCCTTATCAGAAGGGCAATTTCTGCCCCATTTCCTGCTGTCAATCATGGTCTTTCCTGGTAAGTACCCAAAAAACTGGGCATGTCTGTCCCATTTCATAACTTCATAAATTAATTATCAATTCATACAGAAATGAAGGCCATTTTCTTTTTTTTATAATTTTTTTTCCCTGAAATTTATGGTGTTTTTTTGGGAGGCACTCAGATCTGTGAACCAAACTGATCCCTACATTAGGAAATGAACAGTCATGCCCTCATAAACCTGTTCATTCCTTTCTTTTGAAAAATATGTAAAAATTATTTTCCCATCTAATTATTGGAAGGATTGGACTTTGAAACACATTTTTGATAGTGGGGTACTTTTTGTACTTAATTACCCAAACATTGTGCCTCTCAATTTGATTTGCTAACAACTACATGCATTTGTGAAATAATTCCTTTCCATATAGTGACATGGCCAACAGAGGGAACCAATATACCTACAATGGGTACTCAAGACCCTATGTGACTTAGTCCCAGCCTTTTTTCCTGTCCTTCCTTTTTCACTTCCCCTGTACACAAATCTTTTTCTTCAGCAATACTGGACTAGTTACCTTTCCCTGAAAAAATATAATACTGTCTCCCACCTGCTTCCCCCCTTTTAACACACATGATGTTCCTTTGCTTCCTCCCCCTAAAAGCCCATTTTCTCCCTATTTCTCCCTGTTGGATTTCCATTCATCCTTCAAGGACCGGCTTCCACATATATAATTCTGACCTATTCTTGAAGATCCAGATCTGACTTTCCAATTCTTAGCTATCCTTAAAAGCCAAGATGGGCATGTATTATGTTTTAAAGCCCAACTCAAATGCTACTTTTTCCTGGATGCTTTCCATGATTCTGGCCAGAAGCGATCTCTTTTTCCTTTGCATTGCCAGATAATATTTTTACCACTCTGATCGGACTTACGTGCTATAACTTCAGTCATAGCTATTTGTGTCCATATCTTAGTTCCCTTACTGTACTCTAATTTCCTTAGATGAATACTGAAACTGTGGCCATCCATGCCCACTTTCCTCCTTCCATTTTGTCCCACCCCCACTTCCAGCTTTTTAGTCTTACCTTTGCCCATCGTAATATAAGCTCCTTTGGGGTAAGAGTTGACTTTTTTTGCTTGGATTTTTATTCTAAGTACTTAGCACATGTTCTGACATGTAATAAATGCTTGCAAATCCTCTAATAATCTATCTAGATATTATTTATCCACTCATCCATCTATCTTCAGCCCTATGCTCTAATCCAGTGAAATAATGACCAGAGTTTAGGAAAATTATATCCTAGCTTTCCTGCTGCTCCTTCTGACCTAATATGTTCATATAGACTAGATAGTACTTTTGGACTGAGAGAATATAAAAAAGACTCATTGAAATGAATGAAAGCAACAGTGTAATGGAAGGAGAAGTAGATCGAGAATTAGAAGATCTTGGTTATTTTGGTCACAGTGAGTCTGGAAGGACTGTCTTCTGAACAGATATTTAAACAGGAAAGGGCTCTAGTTCTCTAAAGATATTTGGACCTTGGAAGGCCAAAGTTCCATCATCCCTCCCATTCTTTTTTTCTAATGGAGAAGAACATTCAGGCATTAAAAAAATAATAATAAGTAATTTGCCCAAGGTCATAGAGATACTTAGTAGATGAGTTAGGATTTGAACTCAGGTCCTCTGGTTCCAAAAGCAATATCCCTTCCACTATATCATGATGCTTTGCCTCCTCTGAACAAAGCCCATCGACATCATTGTTTTAATATTAATTTCATATTTTTAAAGCTATTTATCAAGTGCTTATTATGTGTGGAATTAGAGACAATGAATCAGAAAATAAAGGGCTAACTTTAGAGTTGGGAAGCTGTGGGTTAAAATTCTTCCTCTGACATATTCTCTCTGGGTAATACTTTGCTGTTTACTTAAATACTTAATGGCCAAGGCAAATCTTTAAGACTAAGTTATAAGAGAATTGGTGATCTGCCTTCTTGTAAACAGTCTGAACCTCAGGCAATTTCTATCTATATGAAATTATGTATCTGAACAACCTAACCTTCCTCCCCCAGCCCTTCCAGAGATAAAATAACAAAGTAGACTACTCTGCTCAGTGTTGGAGAGATTCCAAGATTAAATCAGTCATTCTGCCTGTCCTTATGGCACTGAAAAATCTCACCACAGGATAGAAAACATAAATTCATTTAGCATAGAGTCACAATGTTAAAATCTTAGCGCTAGACGGGACCATAGAGAGGATTCAGCCATTTTAGAGGGGCAGAAACTGAGTCTGAAGAAAAGACTTCTCTAGGGTCACACGATGAATTAGTGTCTGAGCTAGAAGTAAAACTCAGGACTCTTATTCGCAGTCTTTATATTATTGCCTCTGAATCTGATCAAAGAGATTACCATTGTTGTTGCTGCTGTTGTTTTCAGCATCACTTTTCTTATTGTTGTTACTGTTCAAATTAAATTGCTTAAAATGCAGTGTGTACATAACACATCTTCTCTTTTTTTTTTTATCTGGTAAGTTGTTGTCCCTGCATCTTTCTCAAATATTCTCCAGAAAAATAAAAGACATTTTTTTTTAAGAAATCAAAGCCTTGACACTAAAAGATTGATAGCAGCATTTTTTTTTTTTGTGATAGCCAAGAATTGGAAACCAAGTAGATGGCCATTTATTGGGCTATGGCTGAACAAACTGTGGACCAGGGATGTACTAGAATATTACTGCTCTGTAAGAAATGATTAATGAGATGAGTAGAGAGAAGCATGGAAAGACATGTATGAACTGATACCATGTTAAGCAGAGCCAGAAAAACAATGCATACATGAATACAAAAATGTAAATGGAAAGAACAGTCACCAAAAAATTAAAAAAAAATGACAAAAATTTAAAGAACAAGGCATTGAAAGAAGAGATGAGAAGACACTGCCTTCCCCATTCCTTTGTAGAGAGATGGGACTTTTTTCAGTCTTTTACAGTTATATTATTTTTTTCCCTTTTCTTTTTAATTTTTGTCTTTGAAAAATAGCATTTTTTTATATGTAATGGTTCTCTGGGAGGGAGGAAAACTTGGAAAACTATTTGGATATTAAGAAATATATCAATAAAACTCATTCTTAAAAAGATCAAGGCCTTCTGCTATTAATTTTTTTAATTACATGTCTCCTGACTCTAATAAAATTGTAAACCTTTTAAGGGCAGAGTCTGTCCTTTATTTGGAAGTTTGGTTGAACACTGACTGGATAGCACACTGGACCTCAGACAATTGCTAGCTATGTTGCCTTGGGCAAGTCACTCAACTCCAACCTGCCTCAGTCTTGTCATCTATAAAATGGATATGATAACAGCACCTATCTATCTCCAAGGGTTGTAATAAGAATAAAATAATATTTGTAATGATATATGAAAAACTTGCAGCACTATACAAATTACAGCTATTAGTAGTAGGAATAGTTATTGTTCCTTTTTTTACTCTATTCTTTGTATCCAGCAAAATTTCTTGAGAATTTCAGTTAAACAGATGTCCATTCTGACCTCTACCTTCTCCAAGCACAACCAATGCAATCTACCCAATGAGTGATCATCAAGCCTTTGATTAAAGACTCCTAACAAGTGCTTAATAAAGTTTTGTTCACAATGTCTTCAACTTCTTATGCTGGAGAGCACATGGTAAGTATTTGAGGATGAAGATTTCTTGACTTGACTCAACTCAGCTGAACTCATACCATTATTGATAATAAATGATTAATTAGTTAACAAAAATTTCATCTTTATTATGATATTGTCCTAGATCCCTTTGGACCTTTCATTGCATTTTGTTTGAACTCTGCGGATGGATTTAACATGTGTTCATTTGTATTAAAGTGATTAGTAGGCATATAATATACCTACTAGGAAGCAAACTTCACAAAAGTGAGAACAATGCCTTTTATAAACTTTCAAACCTCCCTCCAACAATCACCTTATTCTTTGCATAGTAGAAAATTAATTTACACAATTGAACAAAATTAGTTCACACCTATATAGCTCTTTGTAAACAACAAAGCACTTCATGTCGCTGAGATGTAGTTTTTGAAAAAAAAAAGCAGTATTATCTACATTTTAAAGAAGATATTAAATGTGAAGGGATTAGAATTTTTAATGAGGATTAATCCAGTTCACCCATAAGATCATCTCTACATGCAGACATACCATTGCCGTGTTTCAATTGTTCTAAGCCACTGCCTGCTGCCTTACCTGCCTGATGCCTGAAATTCTATTTGCATGCAAATCTCCACTTATGCATGCAGAACAGATGAGTTTGGTAAACTCAAGCTGCTATTCATGAATGCAAATAGGGTAATTATATACATCAGTCATGCAGAGAGCTATGTATGCAATTAAGGTATATGCAGAAGGTCCTCACCAAAGGGACTGCATTAGTCTTAGTTGGCATATTCAAAAGCCAGTTTAGTCAGAAGCAGAAACATATACTGTTTGAAGGTGTGTGTGTGTGTGTGTGTGTGTGTGTGTGTGTGTGTGTGTGTGTGTGTTGGGGGAGGGAAAGGTGCTAGCGATACATATAGAGTAGTGGTAAGCTTTACAACTTTGAGAAGACATGTCAGAGCACTTGGCCTGATAATGAAGTCTACAGCTAGGTAGGCTGGATAAAACTGATAAAGCACTGGGCCTAGAGTTAAGAAACCTGAGTTCAAATCCAGCCTCAGGCACTTGTTAGCTATGCAACTCTGAACAAGTCACAGTTGCTGACTGTCTCAGTTTCCTCATCTGTAAAATGTAGATAACATAGCAGCACCTATGCCACAGGGTTATTACGAAGACCAAATGAGGTATTAATTTTCTTGGTAGGCTTTTAGTAAATGATTGTTACTTTGTTACCTGTGACTTTCAAAAACCAGAGTCATCTTTGCACTACAATGAGCTATGGAAAAAATGACTTCGGGAGTAAACTTTAGAAGTTACTGCGTCACGGCTACTTTGGGGTTAGGAGCAAATTTGACTTTAGTTTCTTTTGGTTTAAAAGCTCATGAGGGCAAAGTTCTGGGTATCTTGTCTTCATGTATTTCATAGAAGACAACATAGTACATATAAGTTTGCCTGTCTGCACTGGAAAGAGGAGTGTCCATACCAGGAATCACAGAATCAAAGATATGGAGTAGGAAAGAACCTCAGAGGCCATTCGGGTGAACTGACTCCTTCATTTGATAATTTAAATCTACAGAAGTTAGACAACTTTCCTAAAGTTAGTAAGTGGTAGAGCTAAGGATCCGAACCCAGGTCGTTGTACTTTAAATTCCAGAATCCTTCTGTGTACTTTGTACTACAACACGGATCATGGTTTTCCCTGCACTGATAAAATCACAGGAATGTCCATTCATATAGATGGATCAATGGCTCAGTGGATAGGGCACTGGGCCTGTATTTAGGAAGACCTGAGTTTAAATCCAATCTCAGACAATTAACTAAGCTGTGTGATCCTGGGCCAGTCATTTAACTCATGCTGGCTTCAGTTTCCTCAACCATAAAAATTAGGATAATAACAGTACCTACCTTGCAGGGTTGCTATGAGGATAAAATGAGATGCTAATTTGAAAAGAAATCAGTATAGTGCCTGCTATGTAGTAGGCATTGTGCAAATGTCTCTTGACTCCCCTCCCCTCCCCTTCCTTCCATTCCTTTTTCTTCCTTTCCCACAGATAAGGACTTGAAAGTAATTGTAAATACTCCACCTTTAGATAGATAGATAGATAGATAGATAGATAGATAGATAGATAGATAGATAGATGCACATACACACACACACACAAAGATACATGAGTATAATACATATATATATATGCATATATGTATATGTGTGTGTGTCATATATTTTCCCCTACTCCAATGTTCCTTCTACTTCCAACACACACACACACACACACACACACACACACACACACACACACACACACACACACTAGCTAGCTGAATGACTGTGCAAACTGCAGAGAAAACGGAGACCTGTATTGGTGGAGGGAATTTTCTCATCCAGATATTCTCTGTATCAAGGCAATCACAAGTCTGATTCCTATCCCAAACCAATGGAATCATAAATCTAGGGGTTAGAGCATAGAGGAGAGCTTGTGGGAAGGGGGAAGAGACATTATGGGAAAAAAAAAGAAGGAAGGCAGAAGGTAGGCAGCAGGCATCGTGGTATAAGGGGAATAGCTTTGGAAATGGGAAAATCTCAGTTAAGTCCTGCTTCTGACACCTACTGCCCATGTGAAGCTGAACATATCAGTTAATCTCCCGGTGCCCCAGTAAACACTTTAAAAACCTGACGTGGCAGATAAATATACAATTCAACACAACCTAACCTAACATATTAATATGCACACACTATTTAAATATGTGCGTTTATTTATATGTGTATTACAAGCGATAAATTGTACAATATAATATCACAAAGTATATATATCTATTTCCTATATATGCTCTAAAGAATCATGGATAAAAAATGGAAATGTTATCTCGACTACTATAACCCTAAATATGCTTGGCATAGGTCATAGTCTCATTGCATTGGGCCTGGTTTATTTAAGGTATTTGGGGTATATAGCATTTGTTCTAGCTCTTGGAGCATGTTTGTTTTTCCAGTAAGAACTAATCCACTGAATGTCAGAATAAAGACCTCCTCTCCTATTTCCCCCAAGTTTTAGCAGGTGTGAACCATGGTCTGGATTGAATAAGATTAAATATAATATGCACAAATGTAAACATCTCTATTTGAGTTTAAAATATGTTGAATGCAAAGGCAGGTGATGGAGGAAACAATGAAGAGACAATGATTATTATAGGGAACACGGGTATTTTAGTGGATAGTGAGCTTAATTCTGAGTCAACAGCATGATACAGTTGAGAAAAAAATTAGTATTGCCTTCACAGAAGCATGACAACCATATTGAGGGAGATGGCAGTCCTGTTGTAAGCTGTACTGTCAGACGAATTCTACGTGCCACACTGGGGTTGTGGGGAGACACTGACAAGTAGGTAAGTACTCAGAAGATGGAGAGCATGAGAGAAATGGGGCTCAAACCATGAGTTGTGATTATCTATGGAAGCAGTTAAGGAGATTTCACCAAGAGCAACCGTTCTCAAACCGTGATAGAGGGATTCCTGAGACTCGTTCAGGATTGTGAAGTTAAAACTATATTCATCATATCATTAAAATGTTTTCATTTCTTTTTTTTTAGTTTTAAAATATATTTTAATCCAAAAGTTTTAGGTATTAGTATATCTCAATTATTTACAATGATATGTACAATGACTCACAGCTATTCTATGGAAGACAAATAGGGTGCTAAAACACAATGAATTCTAAGGCAATTTCAGTCAATTCTACTAGATACAAGCCACATTGTGTACAGAAAAGGGCTGAAAGACAGATGAATATGTTAAAACTTTTATAATTTAAAACCAGGGGGATGAAATGTCATTAAGTGTTTTTGTTCACAAGTAGGTGGCTTCAATCAGAGACAAAGGAAAGGCCATTGTTGTAGGCAAGCACATGCAGGCCCCATGTCTGACTGCTTCATATCCTGGGGCTGAGCTCACTCTGCTCTAACCCAGCTAACACATCCACAAGAAATGTTTCTAAGATCCTTTTTTTTAGTTAAAGGATTATCATTTGTTCATACAGTACGCTGACAGCTTTTAGTCTGATCTGGTAATGAGCAGCTGCTTTGAACAAACTGAAGCGGCAGGGAATGTGGTCGCCCTTTAAAAATGTTTCTCACTAAGAGAAACTACCATCAACAACTAGCCAACTTAACCACACCTGGGGCACTGTAAGGACTATTCCTAGGGTTGCCTGGAATAAGCAAAGAAAGGCATCAGCTCAAACTTTGTTGGACAGCTTTTATAAAAATATCTGGTGTGCCCCGGGTACTCCCCCAAAGCCCTTCTACTGTGATTCTAGCTACCTTATTAGTTTTAGGTAATCTTTACAATTCAGTAATACATACTCAATGTATGTCATCATGGGATTTCCTGTTTAACCTGTGTAGATATGGTTATGTTCATTTCACAGGGCATGGCATAGTGTCACTACTTTAAATATAATAAAATGTTTATAGTTTTCTATTTGTCTTTATGACATGTTGGTCAAACTAAGACTATGACTGGGGTCCAAGGACTGAGCATCAACTAAGTAATAATACTTTGGGATGGGAAGCTAGCATCCGCATCATCACACTGATGGTAGGAATCTATCCTATGAAAAGCAGGGGCCACCTCCATCAGAAGCTTCCTCCACTGTAGCAGAGCCTAGCTCAGCACAGGAGGCACGTGCCCTATCCTACCCCAGTCTATATAGGTACCTCTTCAGAATTATTCCAAAAGAAGATTGATTAAAAATGACTGAAGAAAAAGTAAACTATGTCCAAGAAGATACTGTCTGCCCATTTGGTAATAATGAAAGGTTTTTTTAAAAAAGTTATTTCTTCAGCTGGCCAACAATTTCAGTAAGGATATCCTGTAATGGTGTGCATAGAGGATAGAGGAAAATTGAGTTTTAACCTAGAGTGTAGAAGGCATGGGGCACATGTTAGCTCTCTTCAAAAGGCTGTTTTGTCAATGAGGGTTGAATCTTATTTTCTGTGAATCAAAGGCATTATCTATTGGGCAGAAGGCTGGAAATAACAGGGGGTCTTGTTGTTTGTTCATTGTTCTCAAAGAGGACTGAGACATCAGGAAGGTGACACCATAACTAGCAAGTGAATAGGATTTAATTGAGGCAGGACTGCAAAAAGTCACCAGCCTCACTTTCTCCTCCAGAGCCGCCTGGGTCCAGGGGCCAGATACAAATCAGGGATACTGGAGAAGGCTCCAGATGCAAAGAGTGAGGCAGATTTTGACATAAGAAAGAATGTCCTAACCAATGAGAACTGTCTTTTATTATTCATCTTGAAGAAATAACTTCTGTATTACTGAAGATTTTTAAGCTGAGTCTGGGTGATCATTTGTCCAGGAAGTTATAGAGAGAGATTAATGCTTCAGGTGTTGAACCAGACCTTTCAGATTCTTTCCAATTTCAAATTCTATGATTACCAGAGGAATAATATTGTGGTATCTTGTTTATATGAACATTGTGTAACTTGCTAACATGACATCACATTTTCAGTTGTTTTTTCTACATTTTTTCCCCATTAAGTCATTCCAACACTGGTGACACAAGCACATTCACACACATATGCACACGTATCCACTTAAATACTTATGCCTAAATGTCCCGTCAAATGAATTGAATATAACATGTAAAGGCAAGATGTTTTACTATCTAAACATTCTCTGTGGGTACATGGGCACCAGCTTTGCTTTTTTTTTCCAAGCATGGGGTTTCAATCTAAAAAGTCATTATACGAGAGAGGGAAAGAGAGAGAGAGAGAGAGAGAGAGAGAGAGAGAGAGAGAGAGAGAGAGAGAGAGGGACAGGGACACAGACAGAAACTCAGAGACCAAAAGATACAAAAACACAGACAAAGAGATAGGGAGAGGCAGAGAGAGGCAGAGAGAGACTCAAGGAAAAACAGAAACAGAGAGTGACAGAGAGAAGCAGAGATGCATAGGGAAACAGAAAAAGAGAAGGAGAGAGGGGCAGAGAGGGACAAAGATAAAAATAGAGACAGATGGGGAAGAAGAGAAGGAACAAGAACAATTAAAAAAAGGAATGGGGATGAAGAGAGAGAAAGAGAAACTGTGAGTATACTTACAAGGTGAAATTAATGTTTTAAATATCACTTTAGAGATTTGGTTTTAAAGGATGGAGAACTATCCGTATTTTCTAAATTGTATTTAGACAGATTTCATCTTAATTCACTTATAGATGTGATTGAAGCATACTGGAAGAGGAAAACAATAGATATTTTTTATCCAGGAGCAAAACCAGATACACTTTTTAAAATGATCATCTATCTCTCACTGGATAAATCATCAAGAAAGAATGATGTTCTCTATTGTCAGATTCTTAGTTTGCAAATTGTGGTGGTGAAAGGGCATGGGATAGAGTCAAGGGGTCTGAGGCCATCTTCATGATCTGATCCTAATATGATAATGTGACCCTTTGTATATCCCATAACTACTTTTGGTCTCAGTTTCCCCATTTTTTAAAAATGAGAGAGCTGTACCACATGAGAGATGGTTAAGGTTTTTCAATAGCAGGTGACATAAACAACAATCAATCTATGTGGGCTACACAACTCTTTTTTTTTTGTTTGTTTTCCAACTAGAGTTTAGGAACCAATTTCAGTTCACTGGTAAAGAGAACTACTGTTTGAGAATAATATCAGTTTCTACTTTTTCTTCAACTCATAATCTTAGAAAATCGCCTACAACATTCAGTAATTAAGTGGTTTGCCCATCATCACAAAGGCAATTTATATCACATGTGGGACCTGA
Source organism: Pseudochirops corinnae (assembly GCA_028646515.1). Taxonomy (NCBI): domain Eukaryota; kingdom Metazoa; phylum Chordata; class Mammalia; order Diprotodontia; family Pseudocheiridae; genus Pseudochirops; species Pseudochirops corinnae. The sequence continues at coordinate 280,785,968 of CM053587.1, forward strand.
ACTCAGGTCTTCCCGCCTCTAGATCCAGTTATCTATCTGCTACACCAAGCTGTCACTCTTGTTATAATTATCATCACTAACCGATTTTCAAGTTTGCTAAAATATTCTTGGTAATAGTCAATTACACAACAGTGGTAGAAGGCAGGTGGTTAGTCTCCCCTGAGATACTAATTCATGTATGCACACCAATTAGCCTTTTTTTTTAAACTGTTAAAAATCTCAAGTGGGACATACCCAGCAATTAGGTATGCTACACTTGGCAAAAATTTTGCATAGTAGGGGCCGAGATTATCTCTAATATCTCTTTGGGCTCTAATATTCCAGGTACTAACATGAGGATCTTATATCTAGATCTTGAAGAGAAATCAGAGGCCATCTAATTTAACTCTTTCATTCTACAAATGAGAAACCTTAGATGTAGAGAACTGAGATGATGTGCCCAAAATCACACTGGTAGTAAATGTTAAGGGCAGTTTTTGAACTCAGATCCGATGTAGAGCCAATGCCTTTTCCATTGTACTTTGTTCCTCGCATTCTATATTCCAAGGCTCTTTCTCCTTGTATTATTATAAGATTCCAGGATAATAAAAAAGGGAGAAAAGGAAGAAAAATAGAGGAATGACAAAAAGGAAGAATAAAAGGAAGAGAGAAGAAGAAACCTTTATTTTGGGGGGAGGAGTAAACATGGGAGGGGAGGAAGAAATAGGATAGAATTTGGAACTCAAAAATTTTAAAAATTTTAAATAATGTTTTTGTTTACAATTGGGGAAAATAAAATATCATTTTTAAAAACATATCTTAACTGAGCATCTAATTAATTAGTTAATTAATTACATGTTCCTTTTGGATGATTCATGCTGAGTTGAGGAGTAAGACCAGTACTTAGCAGAGAAGAAATGCATCTTTGAGAATCACCAATATTCTGATTCCATTCTCCACACTATTCCTTGTCCCACCCTGAAAACTTAATGATGTTTTCCTTTTTTGTTTTAATTTTATAAAAGAGAAGAAAAGAGGAGAGTTATTTGCATTCATACTTAGGAGTCTTCTCAATTCTTAAGCTAAATTAGTTTAGCAAGATACTGAGTACTTTAATGCTAGCACACAGATAAATCTGCCCCGCTACTCGCTTCTAAATAATTCTTCAAAGAACAGTGGGTATGATTCTAGGGATGGGAACAATTCTTTTTGATTCAGTTCTATAGAATTATGCTAAATTTGATAAATATGTTTGGCTTATATGCCACCCACTCAGTTTCCTCCTGTGAAATGTTTGTTTGAATTTTTCCTGGAAAGGAAAGAAAGACAGAATACATGGAGGAGGGAGGGCAAAATCAGCCCTTCCATAGTAAGAGATGAAGAAACAAATGTCCTTGAAGAATTAAAACTGCATCTATTTTGGATGCACCTAGTTTAGGTTTTCAACATTTTTACTTTGGACTGTCTTAGCTGCCTTACCAACCTCCTTGCCTCCAGGCTCTGCGTCCTTTGATCTATCATGCATATAGTTCCTAACCTATAGCTCTGTTTGTCTCCCTCTAATCTAGAAATGTATAAATATACGGTTCTGACATTCAAAACTCTCTCCAGTTTGGTTCAATGTACCATTTGATTTTTATCTCATGTTATTTGCATTAATATTCTCCTGAACTAGAACATTCACCATTAAGTCCCTTATTTTGGAGTCTTTGACTATATCATTTAAATCACATGTAATCCTTTTCCTAACTATCTGCATGTATTAAAATAATTGGTGTGCTTGTTAACAGTTAGTGATTCAGGAAAAAAAAAAGAAGAAAAAAACATATATATACTCACATACACACACATATATATATACATATACATACATATACATATATATATATATATACACAAACATACTGGACATACTTTTAAGTTTAATCTGCACTATTAATATTTTCTCCACTATTTTCTTAAATCAAGACAATCAACAAAACAATAAATCAAGCCCTGATTTATAGCTTTTGCTGATTTCTGAGGCAACAATCTTCACACTGAAAATTTAATAATTGGTTCTCACGAGGTGGTTTGAGCTGGACCCAGCACACCCTTGACAAGCCACCTCTTCCACGAAACCTTCCCTGACTTCCTTCTTTAGGCAGAATTAATGTATTCTGCACCTACTTCTTTCACCATAGTTAGTCTTTTCGTTTGTACCTATGTTATTATAATCTATATTATCATTTTCTGCACACATGTCTTCTCTCCTGTACCAGATTATAATTTCCTTGAAGGTAAAGGCTATACTTTATTTTAGGAAGCTATGCTCCCTCAGTGTGTAGGACATTGGAAAAACATACAGCAGAATCTTGGTATAAGTGTTTTGGATGAATTAGTAAATTAATATAAATAGATATGTACATGTTTATATATAATCTTATATATTATACATAATCTATTTATGTTATATATGCTATACACTATTTACATTTATTTGATTTGTTATATCAGCTATGTGTATATATGTGTACCTATACATATATACAAAAATACTTATGTGTTTATACACAGAGATACCTATATACAAATATGTATATATGTATCTGTGTGTGTGTGTGTGTGTATGTGTGCAATTTGAGGCCATAAAATTACTTACACACTTTCCTGAAATGTCAGGACGGAAATTTTTTGGTGTTCCATGTAGAAGAAAGCCTCTGAAAATCTTCTGACCTATGAAAAAAAATGATAAACCATTTTAAACCTAGGAGTTATCCCAAAATGGATATTTTGGTTGGCAAACCCTTATCATATGACTTTTTATTGAGCATTTAAATGTCCCTAATCAATTATTTATGTTGATTTGAGGAATAATATCAGTATTTAGCAGAGCAGAAATGTATCTTTGGGAATCACCAATAACTCCATTTCATTCTCTACCCTTTTCAACCAGGGTGATGTAGTGATATTGCCTTTTTTTTCTTTGTACACAGAAATATCCCTGTACCAGGATTTATGAAAAAGGGGTCCTGACTCTAATGTTGGCTCATTGTATTATCCTTATCTTTCCCTCCCTGGATTTTTTTTCCCTTTGTTTGCTAAATCAGGGTGCTGACTCAGCTGAAGTCTGGGCTCTAATGTTCTGTGTTCTACACTCCAAGAGGCATTCTCTTTCTTGGAAGTGGATGAGAGCAGAGAGTGTCTTTAAGAATCTAGTTATATTATGAACATATGCCTCTGTGATCTCCTTTCTGAGGGGCAAACTGGTGTTGCAAGCATGTTCTTTCTCCAGAGCAGTGCCTCTTTTTGTACTTTTGATTGTTCTTTATTTGTTTTTCTTCTGTTTTTCTTCCCTGTGGGTTTGGGGTGTTGGAGCAGTCTTTATTCATTAACCACATATCACTCAAGTCCCTTGGGATCCAAGAACAATGCTTATTTATACCAATCTCCATTACACTGTAGATGTTAAAATATTACAAGGCAAAAGGACTTGTTTTCAGCTATTTTAAGGCAAAAGGAAGACCAAAGAAGGATAAAGATGGAGTGATTTTAGAAGTCAGAACTGCTCAACTATTTCAGTTTTCTGTATGAAGTAGAACAATATTCAAATAGGAAACAAAATTAATTTAAGTGTTTAGCAAGGACTTGAAATCTATGATAAATGAGGAGATAGTGGAGAGACCATCTCCTTTTCCTGTATAAGCCATCAGGCCCGGACAAGCTATATATCCTAGGGTACTGAGAGAACTAGTGGATATGATTATAGAACCACTATCTATAACCTTCAAAAATTTCTGGAAAATAGGAAAAGTACTGTGTAACTGAAGGATAAAAAAAAGATTTGTACTTGACCTTAGCTATAAATAGAGACTGAATAAACATATGCCAGGGAAGCTTTAGAAGAAATTCATTTTAGGGGGCAGAGCCAAGATGACAGAGTGAAGCCAACAAGTTTGCCAAGCTTTCTTAATACATCTTCTCTACAACTAAAAAGAAGTGCCAAACCAAATTCTGAAAGAGAAAACCAGCCAAAAGTCACAATGAGTCAAAGCACAGTACAGTTTAGGAAGACAGAAAGAGAAGTGTGCATACACTGAAGGGGCCAAGAATGTGGGGCTTTCATTTTACCCATATCATTTAAAACCCAGCAAAATAAAGTGACTTGTCCAAGGTCCCAGAGGTAATGAGCAGCAAAGTCAGGATTCAAACTCTACCTTCTGACTTTTTAATTACTGTTCTTAAAGTTACAATACACTCCTTCAAACCTCCAAATAGTCCTATTGTCAAAAAAGGAAAACACAATAGCTAGCCTAATGTTTATCTATAATATCCCATATCCTTTCTAAAATGGAAGTCCCCAATTATATTTCACATGCTGGTACAATGGATTTGAAAGAGACCAGTCCAATGTGTCTCTTTTCAGTTTCTAGGACCTAAAGATTACTGGTGGATACATGGAATGAATTTACAAAGCTATTTTCTATCCTTACCCTTAGTGCATGGTGCTCCTTGTTGAGATATGTTGTGACTTCAGGGTTCAATGATACCACTTCTAGGAACCGAGTCCATAGTTCTAAGAGGTGGGAGCAAAGCCAGGTGAGATCCTTACTTATCTGCTCAGCTATCTTCTCTGGATTGTTCATTAGCTGGAGGGGGAAAAGGAATCATAAGTCAAGACACCAAATCCTACTGCTCCCAACTTTGCCATGAAGTTGTCTCTTACTGAATCCTTAACTAACTTCTCCAAAAATCAAAAATCAAAACAAACAAAAACCTTTATTCCATTATTTCACAAAGACTGGTAAAGTGAAAGAGTCCTAAGTTTGGAAGTCACAGTTTATAAGATTTAGGTGGCACTGTGTAGAGGTGAGGGTCATCTCACTAAGTCCAATCCCTCCATTTAACAGAAGAGGAAGCTGAGAGAAAGAAAAATTAACCACGTAGGATCTTAGCATCTTAGATCTTGAATTTGAAGGGACGTCAGAGGTCATTTCATCCCACACTCTAATTTTAGAAATGAGGAAACAGTGGTCCAGCAAGATTAAGTGATTTGGCCAAGATCACACAGATAGTAAATTTTTATATGAAGACTGAAACCCAGGTCTCCTAATTCCATCTCCAGCATTCTTTCTATTTGAAGGCAATATCCTGGAGGACAGGGCCTGCTTTCTTCACATTCTGTCTTTGTATCTCAAAACCAGCACATTTGCTTTATTTGGCCACATAGCTCAGGTTAAAGCAGATGCCTGGGTTTGGGATTTCTAGAAAATTTGTAATTAGGAAATGATACAATCATATCCTTTATTGTAATGTGATGCGGCATGTAGGCAAACAAATTATGTATACATGCTAAGGCAATATAAACAGACAGAGAGGCTTGGTCCCACATATGTGAAATTCACCCCAGCTGGAGGGTGAAGGAGCCATGTTGGAGAGGGAACATATCAAAAGTTTTGGGTGGCAAGATTATAAAACCTAAAAATGGGTGTGGTAATCAGAACCAGATATATGAGGTAGCATTCTTAATCAGCCAAATGTGGTAGAAAAGTTTTGTTTTTGCTTTTTGGAGAGGAGAAGGCAGGGCAATTGGAGTTAAGTGACTTGCCCAAGGTCACACAGCTAGTAAGTATTAATATCTGAGGTCGGATCTGAACTCAGGTCCTCCTGACTGCAGGGTCGGTTCTCTATTTACTGTGCCACTTAGCCATCCCTAGAAAAGTTCTTAAGTTTCCATACTGATACCAGGTTTGGATGAAGCTTGGGAAGGGGTAGTTTCTTTATTGAGGGCACAAACTGATGCGATGCATAACCAACCCAGCATAAGCAAAAAAGCCCCTGTTGTAGTCAACAGTTCATCCCATCAAACAGGCAGCCTCATCTGCCTCGCATAGAATTAACAGTGGAAAAATGTAACTGACTGTTCTTCCTATGGGTTTCTATGGACATCAGGACTATTTAGCTTAAATGACTCCATATTAAAGTCCTTTCTTTACCAAATGTCATCAGATTATGATTAAACAGTAACATCAAACACTATGTTTATAACTGTCACAACCTTACAAAATGCTGTGCAACTAGCAAGGGCTTAGTAAATGTTTGTTGGATGATATCACATTCTTCCAGTCCTTGTCTGCACAGAAATCCACCCTAGAGCAAACCCAACAAAGGATTATACATCTTCTGTTTGAAGATCTAAAGGGATGACTCACTAAAGAGCCTCAAAATCACATTTAATGGATGTGTAACGTCAGCCAAGTAATTCCATATCTTTGAGTCTCAGTTTTCCAATCTGTAAAATGGATGGAGGCTGAACTAGGTGACCTCTAAGGTTTCTGCCAGTTTAATAGCAGCAATAACAAACAGCAATTAGTAAACTATGTACATTCTTTGACCCAGAGATCCTTAAACCAAGTCTACACAACAAAGAGATCAAATAAGATGCAAAAGACTCATATGTACAGAAATATTCATAATAGCTCTTTCATGGTGATTAAGAATTGGAATCTAAGGAGATATACATTAAATGGGAAATGGTTGAAAAAGTTATGGTGTATGAATGTGATGGAACAATACTGCATTATAAGAAATTATGAAAGTTAGGGTTTCAGAGAAGACATCTATGGACCAATGTACAGTAAAGTGACCAGAACCAGGAGAATAATTCATACAATAACAAAAGTATTGTAAAGACAAACAATTGTGAAAGACTTAGGATCTCTGGTCAACATAATGACCAAACACAATTTCAGTAAAGCACTGAAATTTAGTGCAGCTTGAGCATATTTTAAAAATTGTTCGTGGAGTATGGCCAATATGGAAATTTGCTTGACTGTGCACACATTTAACTTGTTTTTGTGTTTTTCTTTCATAAATGGTGGGGAGGACAAAAATTTTGGTACTGAAAATTATAATTAAATTGGCAAATAAAATGTCTGTGGTCCATATATAGTAAAAATAGTGGAAAGGACAATAGTGGAAAGAACATTGATTTTCTACTCAGAAGACTCAGATTAGAATCTTAGGTCAATTACTAGTGTGACCTCAAGTAAATCATTCCATCTCTCTAAGCTTTAGTTTCCTCATCTGGAAAATGAAAGGGTTAGATGTGGTGGCCTTTAGGACCCTTCCTCCTCTCCTTCCAGAGTCTAGAGTTTATTTATCCTGGCTTTATTAGTGAGTCACCTTGGCGAAAAATACCTTATCTCTGTAAAGTATATCTGCATGGTCTACCTTAAAGGTATGAGGAAAGAGTTTCAAAGCCTTTAAAGTGCTAGGAAAATGATTTGGCTTTATTGTTTTGACCAAACCTGTGCTTTCACTGTCATGGAAAATTCTCCAGAAGGAAACTCCTATTAATGCAGATCATCAAAACTCTTTTGCAAATACCAGTATTAGACCACTCTCTGGGGGCACTGAGAGACCAAGCCATTTGTTCATGTTACGCAGCTAGTATATGTCAGAAGTAGGATTTGAACCCAGGCCTTCTTGACGAAAGTGCACTTTCTGTTAACTACAGGGTGATGCCTTACTCTCAGAACAGAAATGGCTTCCTCTTACCATTGTTACTCCTGTCCCTACTTGTTGCAATCTAATAGTTTCATTTATATCACGTATTTTCCCAGTGAGATTCTTGGTTGTAACTCTATGATGACGTTGATGATGACAATAACTAGAATTTAGGCGCACTATTTCTCTTGTCCCTCCCTCCATCCAATTGGAAGAGGTGGAATTGGACCTTAAAGAGCTCCTCCCAGATCCTTCCAAGGCAGTCATCTCATCATTTCCCATCTGGCTGCCCTCCTCTGGACTTCATCATGCCCTCTGCACATAGGCTGTCCCCACCCATACAATTTCTATTTTATGTGCTGTCTTTTGTCCATGAGACTGTGCCCTCCCTGAGGGCAGAGACTTTTGATATCCTTGTATCCCAGGCTTAGCACAGTGTTTGGCATACAGTAGGTATCTGATATTTACTGACAACTAACTCGTGGTCTCCACAGATTATGGCAAGGAATGAGCAAAGGACAAATTTTCCATAAAACGATGACTGTATGACCTAAGAACTCCAAATATTGAGAACTTTTCAAGAATGAGGATAAAGGCTGTTTTCTGAGGTAGTGACTTCCCTGTGAACGAAAGAACTCAAATCAAGACAGGGCACCTGTTGTTTGTCAGGGATGATGATTAAGGCATTGTTGCTTCAACTGGGGTGGAGGGGCATGTCAAATACATAACAGTGTACATGATTCTTGACATCACTAAGATTCTGTAAGACTGTCAATGCAGAAATACCTCCAAGTTTCCTGAATTGTCCTTAGTGTGCCAGCGTGTCCCATCTTTTGTTTCCGGGGAGGCTACATTCATGTTTGTGAATAGCAAATGGTGCCTATGCTTCTGAGATATTCTTATTTTTCAATCTGCTGGCCAACTCCACATTTTTTCCCCTTTATAAGTTAACTTTGACTGTGGGGAGAAGAACTTAAGACTCAAGGGAGGCATTTCAATAAACTCCCCATAAATCTGCCTAGAACACCACTGTAGACTTTTATGTGTTTGTAAAAACGACCTTAAATAACCATAAAAGATTTTTTTTTTCCTATTTTGGAAACCGAAAAGGAGTCTTGAGAGTATTCATTTATTTCTTGCTCAACATCAGCCACTAGGTGGTACTCTTCTACCTACCTGCAGCCTATGTGATCACTTTCTGGCATGGGGTAGGGGGAAATGCTTCTTCCAACTTCATCTGTACAGTTGGCTCCTCCACTGAAAGGTGACTTTTAGGATGAGTGGCTAATTCATTCCATCTCTATCCAAACTTAACCTCCAATCACTCTTTTCCTAGGAATCCTGCCTGACCCAGCTTTTATCTTCCAGTGACAAAGGAATGGAGCTGATCTCTGCTAGGTTTTCTGCTTCTTACAAAACAAAGCCAACTACCCCAAATCTTGTCACCAAAATCTTCTGAACAATATAAATCTTATGAACAATTTCCTACAGGCTGGGTTTTCTCTGTCTAACTGTGAGCTATGTTTAGCCTTTTCTTTTAAAGAAAATCAATTTTGTAAACTTTATTGCCTGGAATGTTTTAAATAGAATTATAAGACCAAAATTTCAGAGTTGAATAGGAACTTAGAAATCACCTAATCCGAGGCACATCATTTAACAGAGAGGGCAATGGAAGCTCAGGGACCCTTGCCAATGTCCACTGTGGGAATAATGAACAGAAACAAGAGTAGAACCAAAAAACTCCTGACTAAATCTAAAGCTATGTGCTCCTGGGCAAGTTGCTTAACCTCCCTCAGCCTCATTAATAATAGCATAGATAGATAGGTAATAATAGCACCTACCACCCAAGGTTGTTGTAAAGATTGAACAAGACAATATATATCACTGTTTTGCAAATCTTAACGTTCTGGGTAAATGCTAGGTAGTAAATAAGCATTCTTAGAGATCATTTAATGTAATTCCATCATTTGTCAGAGACTGAAACTGTGACCCAGAAAGGGTCAATTTCCCCTTCAGTATTGCATCCTGATAACACCTTTCCAGTTAAAACCCTCACCAATCCAAGCACACTGGAGTACCCAGGGATCTAAGTGATAGGGATTGAACTATAAAATGAACTCTTGTTTTCTTCCTGTCCTCATTTCTTTATTTCCTTTGTTGTACCAAAAGAGCTCTTTCATCTCCTAGTATCTGATTTCATCCTTGGAAATGGCACTGCTGAATGCAGCAGGAAATACCCTCAGTTTGTGGGAGCTGCTAGAAAATTATTCATTTGTCAGCCACTGCCTTTGGAAGTTCAGATGCATTCAACTGGAATGCTATTGTGTGTTTTAAATTGCGCAGGCTAAAAGCATTTCCAATTTCTAGAGATCAAAACATTGTAAGCAGCTTCTTTGAATGAAATTGAGTTGTTCCTACTGGCCCAAATGCTGTGGGTGTCAGGTACGCATCATCTTTTATCTTAAAGTCAAGTTAAGTGCTTATAATGGTGACACACTGGGACACAGTGAGGCTTCCAGTGTTTGGGACTTAAAATATGAATACTAAAGGTAAGAGTTAGGACAATAAAAGAGGAAATAAAAAAAGAGGAGGGCTCCCTTTAATTATATTTTAGCATTATTATCAATATGAGTTCATAGTAATAATATTAATGATTAGCATTTATGCAGCTCTTCAAGTTTTGAAAAGCATTTGCTTTCTCATTTTATTCACACAATTTTGTGAATTAGGTACAATGATCATCCTCACTTTACAGATAAGCAAACTCAAGCAGATTGTGGTTAGGTAACTTCCTCAGAATCACACAGCTAGTAAGTATCTGAGGGTGGTTTGGGATCTTCCTGACTCCAAGTCTATCACTTAGTGGCGCAATTTGGAAGCCAAAAGAACCAACACGATTTCATTTGACAGTCATAATGTACACCACATGGTCAGATAATCTGGCTTGTGCATTCTAGGGAAGGTAGCAGCAGATTACAAAATATCCAGAAGGTTGCAAGAATGATGAAGAGCTTGGAGATCATGTCATATCACAACTGATTCAAGAATGAGGGACATTCAGTCTGAAGAAGAGAAGCCCCAGGGGACACCTTATAGCTGTGCTGAATTATTTGGAGGGTTGACATTTGTAACAGGGATTAGATTTATTCTGATTGTCCTCAGAGAGCAGAACCAGCAGCCTTGATAGGAAGAAAATTTTTTCTAATGGTAGAATTATCCAAAATGGAATGGGCTGCATTAGAAGGTAGTGGTTCCCCCTCACTCAGTGTCTTCAAAGTCAAGTCAACAAACATTTATTCCTTTATTAAGAACATACTATGTGTGAGAGCTCTGTGCTAAACAATGACGATGTTTTTTAAAAAGCCAAATGAATACATACAAACATACATACATACATATATATATACATATATATACATTCCACATATACATGGATACAAATATTACATAGTATATAATCCATCATATCAGTATATTATATATAATGATTATTATTGTATTCTATATATCATATTTTTGTGTTTACCCACTCAATATACCCCTGGTCTCAAGAAGTTCACTGTCTAATGGACTGATGACCATTATGTTACAGAGGAAGTTCTTGTTCAGGTATGGGCTGGACTTTAATAGCCTCTGAGATTGAGTGGTTTTTATAAAAAAGCTCTGTGTTCTAGCAACTTTCCTAAATCTTGACTGCATATGGATAAATTATAACTGCACACTTTCTTTTTTGTGCAGAGTTAATATGTGTGTGTTCCTATTAAAATCTTCCTACTAAAAAAGCAAGGACTTTCCCCCCAATGCCCCATGTATCTTACTCAGAAAATAAAAACTGTGGATTGACTTACTGAATGTGGAAGGATAATTCTCAGTTTAAGGTCAAATGTGAAATTTTGCAGTGTTTTTTTTTACCTCACTCTTCTCTTTGTGTTTCCTTCTTTTTGACCTCAGTACATGACAAGAGACCGTGACTTGACTTCCCAATATATCTATTGCCGCAAAACATTAAGAGAATATAATACATCCAAGTTACTAATTACCTGTAGCTCTGAACACAGAAGAGATAATGTTTCTTCAACAGCAAGTTTCTCTATGAGGGAAAAAACAAAGGCAGAAGATGAAATTGAGGTCAAAAGTGAAGTTAAAGACTTATTAATTAAACTGAAGAGTCTTCCATGTGTCCATCAAAATATCCCCATTCAACTCTCAATTCCCAAACTCAGACTTACAATCAAAAAATCTTAGAGCTATAAGAACCCCATGGAGATCAGTGAGACCCACCACCTCACTATCTCATCCTGAAAAGTAAGCCGCACAGAAGTAACCTGATATACACAGCAAAACTGGCTAAGGAGACAGGATCTACAACCATGTTTATTGATTCCTAATTCAATGCAGTTACCACCTCACTAGGTTGCTCCTGTGTGGGGATATGAATCGAGTCATGTTACAACTATAGTAACCAGGGAGCTAAAATGGTATAATGGACAGAAAATGGACTTTGGAAACAGAAAAAAAAGGTGGTTGATTCAAGTCTAGTCTCTGATATGTGCTGCCCCTTTGATACTGAATAAGTCAATCAACCTCCCATTTCTCTCAAGCTAAATATAAGCCTATAAGCAGCAGAACAGGTTCCAATTAGCAATGACAGAGGTAGTTCCTTACTGGGAGAACAAAGGTTTTAACCCTAAAATAATATTAATTCTTATAAAAATTGTGGGATCTTAGGAAATAGATTAGTTACTTGACCAAGACCTTAGTTGTGGATGTACAATTTAAAGAACTTAACAACAGGAAAAAAATACTCTCAATATCCCAGGAATAAGCTTAGACTTTTTTTTTTTAACTAGACACCTTGATTCCAAGACCAGAAACAGAGCTATTGGCCCTTCTTCTTTTCGTGTTCTTGAACCATAATCTAATCAATGTTCTTGTTGTTCAGGTGTGTCTGACTTTTCATGACACCATCTGGGATTTCCTTGGCAAAGGTAATGAAATGGCTTGCCATTTCCTTCTCCAACTCATTTTACAGATGAGGAAACTGAGGCAAACAGGGTTAAGTAACTTGCCCAAGGTCACACAGCTAGTAAGTATCTGAAGCCATATTTGAACTCACGAAGAGGAGTGTTTCTGACCTGGACTGGGGCACACTGGTGTCTTCTCATTTCTGGGGGATCAAAGTACTGATGTCTTACAGTGTAGACACCCAATTGGTGTAGCCCACTGCAACTGTGAATTTCAGCCTCCTTGGGAATTGAGAATATAAGAATGGGCCACTACACCCAGCAATATTGTGTGATCTTAATATTTTTGTGAGAAATAACTTCTCAGAGAATAGCATTTAAGATACATTTTATTCCACCAAACTTAAAAAAAAATGTTTGCAGTAATCAACAAACAACAAAAACTCTATGCACCATGAATGTGAAGTAATATTTGTTAAAACGCCTATATATTAGGCATTGTGCTGGGATCAGTGGTTCTCACCCTTCCTAATGCCACAACCCTTTCGTACTCATATGTGGGCATATCTGCATGTGGGTGGATCCTCCTGGAGACGGATAGAGAAGTAGTGTCTCGGTTCCTAAGACCATCGGAAATATGTGTTTTCTGATCATCTTAGGCGACCCCTGTGACCCCTGTGAAAGGGTCGTTTGACCCTCAAAGGGGTCATGACCCACAGGTTGAGAACCACTGTGCTAGGTACTTGGAGTCTGAAGACAAACATAAGAAAGTTCTTTTACTCAAGGGACTTACATTCTATTGGCAGAACACATGTACACAGAATATTGAATACAAAATATATGGAAAATTGACAGAGTGATTTTTGGGGAAACAGCAATAGCAATTTCATCCAGGATTCGCTTCCTGTAGAAAGTCAGACCTGAGCTGATCCTTCAAGGGAAGTCGAGGATCCCTTAGGACTCAGCTGATAGTGCTTCCCAGGTAAGCAGGTGAGGAGATGAGTGCCAGTTTAAGAAGATATTACCGTCCTTCAGTTAAGAGGTGAGTAAAGATTGAACTAGTATAGTGGGGATGCAAAAGGCGAGAAGTAAACAGATGTGAGATATATTGTGGAGACAGAAATGATTCAACATCAAGGGTGAAGGAGAGGGACAATCTGAGAATTACTCCAAGATTATGAACTTTGGTGACTGGAAGAAAGTGATGTCTTCAACAGAAATATGAGGTAGCTTAGATGGCATAACAAATAGAATTCTAGGCCTGGAATTAGGAGACCCAAATGTAAATCTAGCCTCAGACACTAGTTATGTGACCCTGGGCAAGTCACTTAACACTGTTTGACTCAGTTTCTTCATCTGTAAAATATGCAGGAGAAGGAAGTGGCAAACTTGAAAAGACTCCGAGCCAAGTCTAAAGTAGAGGGAAGAGTTGGTGCACAACTTTTTATTCACTGATGATCATGCCCTCAATGAAGCCTTTAAGGCTGAGACACAATAAAATATGGATCAGTTCTGTCACTTGTGCTAATTTTGACCTAATCACATCGAAAAAACTGAGGTTCTCTACGAGTTAACACTGCTTCGTTCATACATGCAACCATCAGTTACAGCAAATAGAGACATTTTGAAAGCTGTGGATAAGTTTGTTTATCTTGGCAGTATGCTTTCCACATATAGACAATAAGGTTGATGCACACATTGCCAGAATTAGATCAGTGTTTGGGAGCTCCAAAGGAAAGTGTAGAAGAGAAGTATTAGGCTATCTAAAAAACTGAAGGTCTACAGAGGCATTGTGCTGACCTCACTATTGTATGCCTGTGAAACCTTTACGGCATACTAGTGCCATGCCAAGAAATTGAATCGCTTCCATTTGAATTGTCTTAGGAATATTTTGAAGGTCACCTGGTAATTTAAGGTACCAGACACTGAGGTCCTTTATCAAGGTGAACTGCTGAGTATTCAAACTCTGCTGCAGAGGTCACAACTCCAATGGGCTGACCAGTTTTTTAAATGTCAAACACATATTTGCTCAAAAGATTATTTTACAGAGAATTCACACAAGGTAAACAGTTGCATGGAGCTCAGAAGGATACTCTAAAGGCCTCTGTGAAGAACTTTGGAATCAATTGTGAGACAAAGGAGATACTGACACAGGTCCATCCAGTATGGTATGCCTATATCAGAGAAGGCCCTGTGCTCTATGAGTGAAGCAGAATTGTAGTAGTTCTAAAGAAATTTGAGATGTGCAAATTTAGAGACATCTCCATTTAAAATGTTCATACGACTATTTCTGCCAGACCCGTGGTAGAGCCTTCCAAGCTTGTATAGGTCTGATGCACCTTTCAGACACACTGTACATTGAATCTGACATAGTGATGCCGTTTGGGGCCTCTTTGAGTACAAAGGACAGCAAACCTTGAAATCATGTAGATTGTTCTCATACAGATTTTATGAAGATAAGAAACGATACATGCCTTAGTAGTTATTAATATTGTCTCAATCACCAGGATTTTGATTCCAAAGGAGAGGCAGCCAGGGCATGCCTGATGAGACACTTGGTCTTGGAACCATGAAGATCTGGTTATAAGTTCCACCTCTTCTTCATACTGTGTCTCTTATTCTAAGTAAAGTCACTTAATATCTCAGTGCTCTACAGAAGCATCAAAACTATATGGGTTTTCTCCTATATCAACAATAATGATAATATTGAGAATCATTATTGTTATAACTTTAGCTAGCATTTATGTAGTTCTTACTATATGCCAGGCACTATGCTAAGCACTTTACAATTATAAGCTCATTTGAGTCTCACAACAACCCTGGGAAGTAGTTGTTATTATTATCCTCATTTTTCAGAAGATACAATTGAAGCAAACAGAGGTTAACTGGCTGGCTCAGGGTCATGTAGCTAGTATAAGTGTCTGAGGCAGAATTTGCACTCAGATCTTCCTGACTCATGATCTTCCTGAAACATGAGCAAACACCTAAGTCCCCTGAGCCTTAGGTTTCTAATGTGATAAGAAAAAAAAAAAAGGATGTGGCATTCACTGGTCTCTAAAGTCTCTTCTAGTTCTTAATCTATGATCTTATGACCTCTCATCCTAAGTAGATTTGGAGCCCTAGATATAAGGGACATGTTCTATTCATCTTTGCATTCTCTCTTTAAAACATTGTCCTTAAGTTTTTATGGATCAGTTTTAGGTCTCAACAATTTCAGGCAATAGTTTGGTCTGTGATAATAATATGAACCAAGGAAATTAATAATAATAACAATTATTATAATTATAATAAATCCTCAAGGACATTTTGAGGTCTTTATTTGTAGTAATGGAATTTGTTAACTGTCATTCCATGAAAAATAGCAAGCTCCAGATGCATAATTCTGGCCACCTGATAGTGTCTTGCTAGGCATCTTGGAAGGTGCAGGATTTCTGCAACCTGCAGTGATGTACTGCTCAATTTCTTTCCACTCTTTCCTTAGACAACTTATACTGATCAATAATCTTAATTTTCCTGTAATGTCTGGTAGGAATGACCTGATCCCTGATGCTGATGTTGGCAATGACGATTATGATGCCTCTGACAAAAATAACAATCATGGCTTGTTTTACTTGGTGCATAGTAGAACTGGTAGCATGATAAGTTCCATGTCAACATCCATAATATAGTACCCTGGGGACTAAAGTGTTAGGACTGAAATATGATGGTTTTTCTGACATCAATGAGGAAAAAATATTTTTATAGAAACTGTCTACTCTGCTATGTTTCTATAATTTTCTTTTATGCAAGTTCTATGAATGATGTGTGTTAATAGGGTCACACATCAACCTTTCTGTAGCTTTGATTTCATTTGAATGTGTTTGTGAAGTTCTTGGTACCAAAACTATTCATAATCATTCTTTGACCTCTTTTATCATGTTCAAAAATAAGTTTTTATTCTGAACCAATATTGTTCTTGTGGTTACCATTGGCACTACAATGTGAGAACATGAAATGATTTTTCTTATTGCCTTTGGTCCTTTTATAAAATCAACTCCTCTAACTCATGTCTGCTTTGTTAGAACTTTAGAATCATCCTTCCCCTTGACTAGCACTGTTTTGGTCATCCGGCTTTGTTTAGAATGATGATGTCAATATTGATGTGGTTCAGACATTCCAATAATACTTTTATTTACTGGTTATTACATGAATGGATGAATGAATGAATGAATGAATGAATGAGTGAGTGAGTGAGTGAAAAGTCACCTATTAAGTACTTATATGTTCAAAGCACTGGGGCTATAAATACACAAGTAAGATAATCCCAAATCTCAACCAGTGTTCATCTTAACAAGAGGAGACAGAACACAAGAATGAGTGATGACCAGAGTAGATTGTTTTGATGGGGGTGATGAATATAATAGTTACAGTGCTGTTCAGTCACTCAGCCACATCTGATTTTTCATGATCCTGTGGATCATAGCAGGCCAATGCTGTCCACAGAGTTTTCTTGGAAAAGATACTGGAGTGGTTTGACTTTTCCATCCCCAGTAGATTAAGACAAAGAGAGGTTAAGTAACTTTTTCAGATTCAACTCAGCTAGTGAGTGTCTGAGGCTGGATTTGAACTCAGATCCTCCTGACTCCAAGCCCAGAATGTCCTGCTGAGCCACCCAGCTGCCTTGACTATAGCAGTAGGGTAGCTCATTGACCTACCCTTCAAGTGATGATGCTGATTGGATTATATCCCTCAGAACAAGAAGTGGGAAGCAAGGCATGTGGAGAGGTAGAAGGTGTGGTTATAGTGGCAACTACTTGCCTAGTTTTGGTGAATTCATAAGTCAGTGGCTTTGTACAGGTCTGGGACAGGTCTCTGAAAGTCTAATTCAGGAGTAAAATGCTAAGAGCAGCAGGTATCTGGAACAGGTTGCGTGATATTTGGACATTCTAAGCTGGGAGGCTTCCTTCCTCCTGCTAAGTATGGTCTCTGAAGGTCCAGGAAGAAGAGAAGAGCAGCCACAGAAGCAGGCGTGTTTAGGCCAATTTGCCTAAAGTCTACAGTATTCTTAGCACAATTTGCCTTCTTTTGTAGCATTACACTACCATAACTACATACAGAAGTATATAAGGTAGCTTCCTAAGACTGAGCACTGTATTTATGACATTTTTTTAAATCACGAATGACCAAAGCCAAATATCCCATCACATATCCTTTATGGGCCGAGAAATTTACTATGTCTTTTCTGAGAAGCAGAACTACAGAATGTGAGCAGTAGAAGGGGTTTTAGTGATTACTATTCCAATGCTCTTATTTCACTGAGGGAAAGTGATTTATCTAAGTCAAGAGCAGAGACTCGGGTCTTCTGAATCAAAGTTCATTATTCTTTCCCCATACTACACTGCTTTCCCATTCTAAGTGCAGAGGCTTATCATCAGGAGGCTGTCTGAATGGTAATGGATACAGTTAGTCACCAAAAGTCACAAAACCCACCATGCAGGAAGGAGGAGACAAGACGATTATCATAGTATAGAGTGGTGGTTCTCAACCTTCCTAATGCTACAACCCTTTAATACAATTCCTCATGTTGTGGTGACCCCCAACCATAAAATTATTTTTGTCGCTACTTCATAACTGTAACTTTGCTACTGTTATGAATCGTAATGTAAATATCTGATATGCAGGATGTATTTTCATTGTTATAAACTGAACATAACCCACAAGTTGAGAACCGCTGGTATAGTGGGATAAATGTTGAATTTGGAGTCAGATTATCTGCCCCTGTTCACTCTCTACATGCATGACTTTAGGTAAGTTACTGTATCTCTGAATCTCAGTCTCCTCAGGTGTAAATTGAAATAGCTGGACAAGGGCCTGTGAGGTCCCTCTGAGCTGTAGGTCTATGAACCTATGATTTTATACCTGCATTGGTGGAGGGATTCTGGTAATGTCATGGACGCTTGAAGAACTGAAGTGATATCTTCTAATATCTATAACAGGATTGGAGTGGGGATCAAAATTAAATGAGATATGTATAAAGTGCTACATAATCATAAATACTGTAAGAGGCCATTTATTCTTATTGATAGTGTTATTATTCTTTTTCACAGAATCAAAGCATTTTAGAGTGGGAAGGTATTTTTAAAAGTCACCTAGTCTAAACCATGAAGGGCTCTAATGGAAAGGGACCCACTACTTACTATGGCAGTCCATTTGATTTGAGGGAGTTCAGATTGTTGGAAAGTTTAAATCCTTCCCCTTATATATTGAGAATAAATTTATCTTTTTGCAAAATTCATTCATTGCCCTTGAAAGTGGTCAAATCCCTCTTCAGAGTGATACATTTTCAAATGCTTGAAGTCAGCTATCATGTTCCCTTTGAGGAATCTCTTCTCCAGGCTTAACTTCAACTGATCCCCATATGGCCTAAACTCAAGTGTCCTTTTCACTCTGGTTGCCCCCTTTTGAGTTCTCTTTAGTTTATGAATATTCTCCTTAAAGTGTGGCCTCAAGACCTGAACATAATAATAAGGCTGTGATTTGAAGAGAGCATTGTGGACTTGCAACTTGGTGGGGCTAAGCTGTCTAAGAACTGAGTTAAGCTGTGAACCTAACTCCCTTCCCCTCTCAAGAGACTGAGCTGGTAGAGGACGGAATTTTGTTTCTGAGGTGCTGGGGACAATATTTTTTTTTATTACTACATCTTTTAAGTAAATATTGAATACTAAAAAGTTAACCTGTTGAGTGCAACCTAGGTGCTTGGACCCCTAAAAGTAGAAGGAACACAATCGGTAGGGCTTGAGCCAATGGCAGAAATGGGAGACATATCCCTGGGAAAAAGTGAATCGTAAAACTGGCCTTGAGCAAGTATAAAGAGAATGATTCTGAATAACTACCAAGTATACTTTCAGATACAATACATCCCCTTTATCTTTACCTGTGATAAATTCTTCCTTTTTTTCTTTCCTTAGTATCATAAAATACAGTCTTCTTATCAAATATCAGACCCGTGATCTAATCAAAAATGCCTGCACTGTAAGTAGAAATACGAATTTACTTACCCAGCTTCATTCGTGGGAAATCTGGGATATCCTTCATGAGGATGAGGGAGTAAACATACAGTTCTTGGTATGTGTTCAAGAGCAGGTGACATAGGTCCCGGTGCCATTTGTATGCATGTTGCATACAGTTTTCAGAGGGTGTATAAAAGCTTCCCTGCAGAAGAAAAAGGGGACATCTTCAATAATCCCAAAGACATAGCACAGCTCTCTCTATAAGCTTTCCCTGAAGTCTCCATTTAGATCAACAACACACTTTTCTCAAGTTTCTGCTACGGGACCCTGATGGAGTGGAGAGTAAGTGGATATAAAACTAAATTAAATAAGACAGGTCTCCTCCCCTCAAGGAACATCATCATCACAATTGTCACCACAAAAAATAATAGCTAGAATTTATATAGAACAAAGCATTTTGCAAAGTGCTCTGTATACCATTTTTGCATTTAATCCACACAACAACCATAGGAAGTAGGTGTTGTTACTAGCCTCACTTTACAGATGGGGACACTGAGGCAGACAGGTTAAGTGACTTGGCGAGGGTCACACAGCTAATAAGTACATGTAGCCAGGTTTAAATCAGGCCTTCTTGATTCCAGGAAACTTTATACAATATGAGCTGCCTCTGATCTTGGATGGAAACTTAGAATGACATTTAAGGTAATATGAAACATCTAAAGTACATAAGTGAGGTACAAGGTGCTCTATGAGGTCTAAGAAGGAAAGAAAATTTCTGACTGGGGGATGAAAGCAGGCTTTGTGAGGGAGTGGCTTTTAGTCATGGTCTTGAAAGATGAACAGCATTTCATCTAGAAACAGAATGACATTTCAGCCACAGGAGAAAGCAACTGAAAAAATGAAGAAATGGTTAAATCTAGGATGTGTTTAGGAGAGGATGTAGAGTCTGATTTGAAGGGGAGTAGAGTGAGAGATGGCCTGTATATAGAGAAGTGCCATACTGAAGAGGGCTTTAAATGCCAAAGGAGACCATTATAACTTTATACTTCTAGCAGGTACAGTCATTAAAAATCTGTGAACGTTGGGAACTGACTGATACATAGACAAAGACTTTCTATCCATTAAAGGCTGGGAGACATAGGCCAGGACTGACTTTCTTTCTACCTTGCAAAAACTCTAACGTTTGTGAGGCACTGTATAACGATTGCTATAGTCTGTTTTTTTTTTTTCTCCCCTCCCCCAGTTTTGTTCAATAACTGAATTTTAATGTGAACAAAGGCATTTTTT
Source organism: Pseudochirops corinnae (assembly GCA_028646515.1). Classification (NCBI taxonomy): domain Eukaryota; kingdom Metazoa; phylum Chordata; class Mammalia; order Diprotodontia; family Pseudocheiridae; genus Pseudochirops; species Pseudochirops corinnae. Next base: position 280,806,675 of record CM053587.1, read on the forward strand.
TCCTTGTTAAGAATAATACACGGGCAGCTAGGCGGTACACTGAATAGAGCACTGGCCCTGAAGTTAGGAGGACCTGAGTTCAAATCCTACCTCAGACACTTAACACTTACTAGCCATGTAACCTTGGGCAAGTCACTTAACCCCAACTGCCCTACCAAAAAAAAAAGAATAATACACAAGAAAATGATATGAGCAAATCATTGCATAAAAGCAGTTCCTCTGAAGGCATGTATGAAACTAATTGGAGGTTAGAGCAGTAATTAGAATACAGTAGTTCAGGCATAGGATAACAAGGAGCTGTGTATCAGGGTATTCACCAGCGTGTACTGAAAAGAGAGGCTGCTAATTGTCTCAAAGGCCCTTAGAAAGATAATGAAGATTTTTAGTTACTTTTTCTTCCTTTTTCCTGACTTTCCCCACCCTTCTACTCAAGATATCAGAATAAATAAGCTTGAACCAAACTCTGGCCCCTCTGAGGAAAGACAAACAGAAGCAACATGCCAGGTTTCTCACAATCAAGTAAGACATGAGCCAAAACAAAAATGGATCACCTATTAGCAAGGTGCTTTTACTGGGCTATTGTCAATTCTATTTTCCTCAAGTGCCATTTGGCAGGGCTTTATATTTCTTTATTCTGGCCCCTGGTGCCAGTGGATAATTCCATTTTCATTTCACCTTCACTTCACCCTGGAGATGCTTAGGGATGTAACTGAGAGGATACAGAATCTATGAAACCTGCTATTGAGTTTGACTTTAATATTAGCCTCTGGTACCGTGTGGCTTTCCAAGGAAAGTTTAAAGCAGTAGCTCATCAAATACATTTGTGGGGAGGTGAAAAGATAAACCAACTGGAGGTAGAAAAAGGAAAAGGTGGAAATAGATTTTTTTTTAAAAAGATAACTTCTCCTTCCCTAGTTAATATTAATAACATCATCATCCTCACCATTATCATCACCATCATCATTATTCCTAACAGATACATGATTTCATTGATATATGGATTTCCTAGCTAAAAAAAGCTTCCAGAAATGCAAATCATCAAGAAGCATAAATAGAAAATGCATACATATATGAAAGATATACAGGGGAAAAGTACCTTAGTAAAACAAATGAAATGGTTCTGATAATATACATACATGCTGTTTCCTAAAGTGCTTTCCTGTACCAACCTTCTAGACTCTGTAATCCTAGAATTTTATATTCTGAAGTTTCTTTTTGCTCTTACATTCTAGTGTTCTATATTCTAACATTCTATGCTGTAAGGTTCCCTCCAGCTCAGAGGAACCCATGAAGATCAAATTAGAATTTCTTGAGTTTGATGGAAATAGTTCAGGGACTCTCTTCAGCACAATAGCAGAGAATTTTAGCAACTAACCCTTTCAGCTTGTCCTGATATAATACATTAAGCAGAGGAGAAAAATGTACTTTAGACTATTCAAGCATCAGCTAACTGCACTAAAATATATGGATTAACTCAGGTTTGACTGTGCATGTGGATATAATGATCATAGGCTAAAATTATTTGAAGTCCCTCTATATTGTTAGGAAACCAATTTTATTCCAAATAAGAATCAGATATTCTGATCAGGATCTAAAGAGTCAGATCAAAATCTCGATTTCATTTGATTCCATAAATATTTTTAAGTGCCTTCTGTGTATATAGGACAGGGTTGCAAGGGATCTCAGGGGTTATCTATTATACTATTTGGGTGAAGCACAAATCCACATTAAGATATTGCCTTGATATTTCTTAAATCCTGTGATAGGAAACTCAATAACTTCCAGGAGACCAGTTATTAGAAACACAGAAATTTATTTTAAATAAAGTGTGCCAGCTGCAGTTTATACCTACATTCTATACGGTATACAACATGTGTGTGTATGTAGAGTCACACACATACACACATACAGAATCACAGGATTATAGGAATTAGATTTAGGTTATGAAATATAGAACTTAGAAATCATCTCATTGAATGCCTTCAGTTGACATATGAGCTTGCTGAGATCCAGAGAGATTGTGCAGCTTGCTCAAAATGGCTTATGAAGATTGTAATGGAGTCGTGATTCAAACCCGAACTCCCAGACTGAATCCAATGAACACTCTTTCCACCATCACTCTGCTTTTGACTACAGTTGGATTGATAGTGTTGAAGAATGGAAAGAATACTGGAGTGAGAACAGGATCCAGATTGGGGGCCTAGGGGAGGGAAAACGCATTTATTAAGCATATGATATATCCCAGCTACTGGAATTTTTTTTTTTTTACAAATTTTTACAAATTTTTTTTTACAAATTTTATTTTACAAATTTTAAAAATATTTTACAAATATCTTATTTGACATTCCCAATAACCCTGGGAAGAAGGTGCTATTACCATTCCCATTTTACAAATGAGGAAACTGAGACAGAGGGGAGGAAGGGAGAGAATAAGCATTTATACGAGGCCTACTATATACCAGGTACTGTGCAAAATGCTTTACACATTTTATCCTCACAAAGCCCTGAGAGCTCGGCGCTCTAATTATCATCATTTATAGATGAAAAAAACTGAGACAGACAGAAGCTCAGTGACTTATCCAGGGTGACACACTATTTATGTATCTAAGTATTTGAAGGCTAGGTGTGCAAATCTATACTTCCCATGTGTTGCTATCAGCTGAAGACTCTAAGCTTGTTAATTCATTCAACCTGACTCATCAGAGTGGAAAAGGGAAAAATATATATTTATTCACATATATCATCCTAGAAACATATATGCATATATACACACATGCATGTATACATATATTACATTTACAAATAGGAACATATAATGTGCACATAAATGTATACACAAAAGGACAGTCTGGGCAGTCATTCATGTATTTGTGTGTAAACATGATATATGTACATGCATATATATATATATGTATATATATATATATATATATACGTGTGTATATTATATATTATGTTGTACAGTCATTTTATCTCTTTGAGCTTCAGGTTCCCCATCTATGAGATGATGGTGGTCATATTTGTAGGCCAATCAGCATATAGGTGTCCTAAGGATCAAATGAGACAATGTACATAAAGCAGGTTTTTTTTTTAATCTTGAAAGCACTTTTATAAATGTGATATTTTATCATTATCATTACTGCTGCTCTATAAGCCTTACACTGGAAAATTTTTAAACTCTTATTACTTTACTGCTATAGAAATACTATAGTACAACAGAAGAATGTTGAATCTGGGACTATGATATCTGGGTATCTGGTTCTTTCTTTGAGATTTTGGACGAGTCACTGCATCTCTTGGAGACATAGTTCACCCATTTGTAAAAGAAGGATGATAATGTCTTTTATGACCTTCTACCTTAGATTATTGTGAAGAAAGAACTTTATCAATCACATTTTGCCATCAAAATAGGAACCATCATTGCTGGGTAAAAATACTGGATTCAGAGTCAGTCGTGCTATATGTGAATGTTGGTCTGGCCATTTTCTGACTTTGGGACCTTGAGTAAGATACAACTTTTTTTTTCCTCCCATCTATAATAATCATCTTCCTCTCCTTCTTTTCCTTCTCCTTTTTTCTTTTTTCTTCTTCTCTTCCTCCTCTTCCTCCTTCTGCTTATTCTTTTCTCACATTATTATCATGAAGATAATAAAAATCACACCCACCATTATGTAGCTCTAAAACTTGTGCAAAACACTTTACCTCTATTGTATGAGGTAGCTAGCTAGTTTTGCTGCCATTAAAATCAGGAAGACCCAAGTTCAAATGTGACCTCAGATACTCTTCATAGTTGTGTGGCCCCGGGCAAATCACTTAAACCTCGTTTGTCTCAGTTTCTTCTAAAGTGGCAGTAATAATAGTACCTATCTCCCAGGGGCTTTGTAAAGAACAAATGAGATAATCATTGTAAAATGCTTGACACGGTGCTTGGCACGTAGTAAGCTCTATATAAATGCTAGTTATAACAACTATTTTATTAATATTATTTCTTTATTAAATATTACTTTAATTAATATTTTAATTAATTTTAATATCTTAAATAAAATATTTATTAAATATTATTTGTTAATTATTGTTATCATTATTATTATTATCTTACTTTATCCCCACAAAAATTCTTGGAGATCAATGCTTTATTATTCTCATTTTACAGATAAGGAAACTGAGGCTGAAGGAGGGTAAACAACTTGACAGGATAACACAGGTATTAAGTTTCTAAGAAAGGGTTCAAACTCAGGTCTTCATGACTAAGTCTAGTGATTTACCTAACACGTCATCTATCTGCCTATGCTCTCCAAGGTCCCTTCCATACTTAACATTCTATGATATGATTCCTATGACATTTATCTGATAATAATACTCTATACCTCTGCTGTCCCATTCTCATTGCCAACCAAAACAAGCTTGCCAACTTTCTTGTATTAGTTAGAAGAGACTCCTAAGCAAAGTTATTTGCTGTGAAGAATGAACTAGATGGATCCAAGAGAATTTCATATATTATCTTGCGGGAAATCATCACATATCATTCAAATAACATCTGCTATGTAAAGGACATTTTGCTAGGAATGAGAAACACTAGCACTGTAGACAACAGAAGTCATAGAATCACTTTCTGCACCCCCTGTCACCTAAAATAGGAATATCTTTCACTGCAATATTGAAGGTCATACACAGGAATAGATATATAGGTAGATAGATAATATATATATGCACATACACATATGTATGCATGTATCATGTATGTGTATGTATGTATACATGTGTATCTGTATGTGGGGAGGGAGTTCTGAGTGGGTGTAAGGCAGATAGGTTACCTACAACATCTAGAACACACTCTTGGGAGTGGGGGAGCCCCTTTTTTCAGTATTTAAAGGATTGTCAATAAGGAAAAGGATTTGACTTTTTCTGTTCGACTCCCAAGTCCAGAAGAGGGACCACGGGTAGAAGTCGAAGAGTGAAACTTCCCAATAATCAGAGCTTGTGCACCATGCCGTGGGCTGCCTTATGAGGGAGTCTTTAGGTAGAGATGACACTATCATTTCTCAGGGATGCTGAATAGGGCTAGTAAATCACAGGAAGAAGGGAAGGATATAAGCACTGATTCATAGGAGAAAATATCTAAGAAAAATGAGAATAATAAAACTCATGGTTTCAGATATCTTTACACAAATGTTCAAAGAATGGATAAAAAATGAAGCAAAGTAGAGTTCTTAACATATGGAGGTAAGTTTAACCCTAGAAGTATACATGGTAATAAGTGTTTCATGATGAAAATATGGTCTTAAAAGTGTGTATCTTTTGTAAGGAAGAGATTAAAAGAAGAAAAATAGTGTTGAAGAAATATTATATTTCAAGATAATAAACTCATATAATGGCACCTCTGAACCAGAGTGGGAAAACATGAGGGTGAGGATTAATAAAGGGAGAATAGAAGTAATATTTTAGTGAGAGTTCTATATAGATAGTACTGCTTTAAGAAGTCAATGCATGGCAAAATCTAGAAGCAGATCTTAAAACTGACAGAGATAAGGGTTATAGTACATAGGGGTAATAATTATTTGGACACCTGCTGGAATTTTTTTTGATTGTTCACTTATTTGCCTCAAAAAAATAACTACATAAATTCTCCTTTACATCATTACTAATGTGAAAATATGTTTAATATGAAGGTATATAGAGAGCCTATATCAGACTACATGCCAAATTGTGGAAGGGGGAGGAAGGAGGAGAAAATTTAATATTCAAAATTTTATGTAAATGAATATTGAAAACTAAAAATAAATAACTATATTTTTTAAAAAAGAAAAAATAAAGTAGAGATAAAAGGGGGAAATAAAACACCATATCTATTAATTAGCCAAGCCAGGATTTAAATGAATTCTTATAAATCCAATAAAAACATCCTTTCCCAGTTATTTCTCCTAACATCATAGAAAACGTATCTACATGAGCATGGAGAGTTAGACTAAATCTCCTCTCCTGTCCCTGTTTCAGTGAAATGTATTTGTGTATCCAACTCCGTGTGTATACTTCCCTTCTTTGAAAAGTTCCTCCATGTTTGAATAGACTTTTACTTGCAAACCCTGATGTGAGATAAATTTCCCTAAATTTTTTCTGCCTTCCTTGCCTAGCTTATTTTTCCTTCACTTCATAATCTTGTAAGATTATCAAAATTCAACACAACTATTCTCAGTTTCTTTGTCTAATTAGAGTTCTTCTATGAACTCTGATGATAGTATGGTTTTTGAGGGGAGTCATACAATCTTTCCATATTAGAATATTAAAAACCAATTCTTGTTTACTCCAAAAATGACTGTTTTAATGAAGGAAATGGAATATAGTATATGCTGAAGGAGATTTGTTTGAATTGTAAAGAGCTTAAAGGAGAGTGATACTTAATAAGGATGGAAAGGGAGTTTGAGAACAGGTTGTGGCCAGACAGAAAACTATATCAATGGACTGAAGCCACTGACAATGGTCTAAAACTCTGATAAGTCTTATAAAAGCAAAAGATTTATTACAGGACAGACTTGGCAATAAACTAAATCTATGCTACAGAATGACAAATTAAGTAAAGCTAGAAAAGATTCATTACCAGAAGGTTGACCATTCTGTTATATAATTGCTGACCATAACAACTAAAGAAAGCCACATGATAATGCAAGGAAGTTATGATGTATATTGTTGGAGAGAATTCTCATGCCAATGTAGTCATGGACTTTTGAACTGAAGCATGTACTATTAAGTATCATGTCATTAATATTAAGCGTGGATGTGTGTATTTATTTCCTGGCAGAGAGATCTCATTTTAAGGGTATTCCTTATATTTAGAATCATCTATATTCAAATAATAGCATACAGAGCAGTAGAATATAGTATAAAGAATGCTAGATTTGGACTTAAATCATGTGGTTTTGAATCCTAGCTCTGCTTATTAATAGGTTTGTGATCTTGGGCAAACTTTCACCTCTTTTGGTGACTGTTTCTAAAATGAAGGAACTGGATGATATTCAAGTTCCTTTTCCCTTTAAATCCAAGATCCCAGTTCGTTGTGTATTTATTCAACATAATGTCGAATTGGGCTAATTTTTCTTATTCAAGAATAGACCAACATATGCATTAAAACAATGCTAATGTGTTTCAGGCTGAGTTTCTAAGAGTACTCAAACTATATCTCCAGTGATGGATTGTCACTGGACCAGTCACACTCTCTAGCCTGGCCACCTGGGTCATCAACTGATATATACTAGCTAAATGAATACCTGGAGGGGGCAGAGCCAAGATGGCGGCGTAGCAGCAGCAACATATCGCAGCTCTCACATAGCCACCCCAAAATATCCATAAAATAGGACTCTAAACCAATCCTAGAACTCCAAAACACAGACAAAGATACTTCCCACTAAAGTCAGCTTGGCTACGAGGAACAATATCAGCACTGCGAACCAAAACCAGCCTGGCCTGAAGTCACGGCTGTGCCCAGGGGGCAGCTGGGCGGGAGGAGCAGAGGAGCCTCTCTGGTGAGTGGATTAGCGGCAGCTGCGAGTGGGGATTGCGAAAGGGGGAGATAAGCAGTCCAGCCGAAAGGCCTCCAGAGCAGAAAAGCAAAAGGCAGAGGTTTTGCACCCGCCTCCACGTTGTAGCTTCCCGCCGGCAGCCTGCAGACAGCAGAGGGACTGAGCGATTGTTCTCAGGCCAGTGTTCTTGCGTTGAGCGGCCTGGATCTGGATCATTGTCTTGGGCCTCGGTCTTGGAGTCTTCATTA
>CM053587.1:280814936-280831463 GCA_028646515.1 Pseudochirops corinnae
AAATTTGAAACTCAAGGGATTCTGAAACTGAATCTTGTAAACTAAAAGTAAATAAACAAGTCAATGAAAAAAGAAAAAGAAAAAAACAAAAAAACAAAAGAAAATACCCCATGATTATTCCAAACCTTTTTCATCAGAAAGGAATCATAAGGAAATACTGACAAATATGAAGAATAGCTAGGATACATGGCTGCCATATTGGATCATGGTGGGAGTGAATTGTAGAGGAAAGATTATTTCAGTCTTCAGTCTGACTAATATTTATGAATTGTAGGCTTTGGGAAAGTCACTTCACTGTCTGAGCCTCAGATTCCTTGTCTATTAAATGACAGTTTAGACTAGAAAATCTTCAAGTGTCCTCCCAGTTCTGACATTTTGTTTTCTATGTTATAACACTATGTTCTGTACTATGAACCTTTCCAACTCTAACATCTATCATTCTTTCTATGAACATTAAGATTCTAGGGATAACAATAAATAATTGAAATCCATAAGTAATTTGGAAAACATCACAGCATCTAATACATTTAAATTTCTCTCCTTCTAAACCTTTTATCAATGCCATGGACAAATGGATTGGTAACATGCTATCTGGCCTTTCCTCTCTTTCTGTTGGCAGAGCACAAAAGGCTATACTAGCCTTGTGAGTTTGGGTGAGTGATTAAAATTCTTCTTGACTCAGTTTCCTCTTCTGCAAGAGGGTGATAATAATTGCTTTGTCATCTCAGAGGGCTGTTGTAACAGTAAAGAAAATAATAAATGTTTAAGTAGGTTAACAACAATAAAGTTAAAAATATGTGAGCTGTGTTTTATTAATTACAACATTTTATATTCTTTGGATAGAGAAGAGGTTCTTGAGTCTAGAAAGTCGACAACTAAGTGAAATGTCTGAAGATTCTGGTTATCTGAAACCTCATCAAGTCATTGAAACTTTGGCCTAGGCAACTCTTTCAGACTACAAATTGAAAAATGGTTACAGATCTGCATTAGTGGAGGGCTTTTCCTCACTGTTAAGCTACCCACACTAATGAAATCACACTGGTGATTTTACCAGGCATGCAAGTGTGTATGTTACAAATTAATTATAATGTTTTATGTAGAAATTGATGTATAGATCTATAAACTGTTAATGATATTGCACATAATTCTTTGTGATATTTATTAATATTAATAGTAAATGAGAACAGAAGAAAGTATATAAGTTTCTCAAGGGCATGAAATCATACCTTTTCATCTGGTATCCTCAACACTGCCTTGCATAGAGCTCTTCCTGCACACTTACTGAATCAAACCGAAAACAGTTACAGCTTGTGGTAAATCCCCTGCACTTATTTTCAACACTGAACAAATACACAGATGACTCATTAACTGAGATTAATAATCACTGTTTGAAGAATAGTGATTTTTGCCTCTTTGGGAGAAGAAACCAATATCTTTTGCCCCTTCCTGGATGGGTCTTTTATTGTTTCAGTATCTGAAAAGCTATTTTTCAGGTTGATAGAAACCATCAAATGTATCAATTATAGATTTCATTTTACACGTAAAGTTAATGTGGGTCACAGGAAGATAAATTCTTATGTTGCTACTAATTTGTCATGGAGGGGGAAAAAAAAGTTCACTGATGTAAAGGATTTTTTTTTTTCCATATCGTAAACCATATCAGCAATGAAGTCTTCTGTTGCCTAAGTAGAATAGGAGTTTTGTTTTGATGGACAGATTAGGAAAGTACTCCAATTACTGGGTGATATTATGCCAACTGCACCAAGATTTCCTTAATTCCTTACTCAATTGAAACTGATTGGCCTAACCAAACAAAACTTGAGAAGTTGTATAAAAATGTGCACTGCCCAACCTATGCTCTACAGTTGAAGGGCCCCCTCCTTGAGGGAGCATAGCAGCACAGCTATTTCTTGGACAAATGTCAGAAGTAGACCTAGGTACTACCAGTTGGAGCCATAGTTAAATAAAGGAAGGACTTTAGACTGGAGTGAATTTAGGAAATCCTGTAACGCTTTAAATGATCACAAACTACTTATAGCCACAAAAGTCCATCTTTTTAATATCAACATTAATAATAAATAGCATTTGTATAGTGCTTTAAAGTTTTAAGTGAGAGTGATCACTAAAACACAAGATGGTAGAGCCAGGATTCAAAAAGATCTGAAAGTTAGATCATTGGACTGAAGCTAGTAAAGCTACTGGTATTTACTGTGGTTTGGACTTCACAAGTAGAAGAAAGAGAAGGCATGGTGAGGTAGTAGTTGTTTGAAAATGACCTGATCATTTCCACACACTCTAAGCTCAAAACGGGCCCACAAAATTATTTTTTCAGCGAAAAAAGTCTAATTCACTCTTGGACTACATTAAGACAGCATACCTTCCCAGAACGGGGAGGTGATAATGCTACTGGACTGTGTCCTGATCAGCCCTTTTTGTACAACATTCAGTCTTCAGTGGCACAGTTGATGGACAGTGATAAGCTGGAAAAGAAGGCAAATATGATCATTAAGGGCCTGGAATTCATATCATATAAGCAGTGTGAAGGAACTCAAGAAGAAAAGACTGGAGTTGTGTGCAGTCTTTTGTGAACTGTCTTCAGGTATTTGAAGGTATTTGAAGGGCTGTCTCAGAGGAGAAATCAGACTTGCTCTTTTTAGTTCAAGAGGATAGGACCAGGACCAATAAGATAGGAAACTGAAAAGAGTTCATTTAGGCTTAATACCAAGAAAAACAAAATTAGAGAAGTCCCAAAGTGGAATTGATTCCCTCAAGAGGTGGTTGGCTTTTCCCACTGCCCTTCGAAGGGCTTTGAGGACAGACTAGATGATCCTTCATTGGGCATGTTACAATGGGAGTTCTTTGGTGTACTGACTGGACAGATTGGCTCAGATCCCTTCTAGCTCAAATATTTTGATCGAGTATATGAACAACTAAAAAAATGGAGTAGGCCCATACCAGGTGGGGCAGATATCAGACAAAGTGCACTAGGACTATACAGGAAATGTTGACAAAAAAGGTTGATTAAAAAGTAGTTTCTGTTCAGTCCTGACTCATCATAAGCCCATTTGCAGTTTTCTTGGCAAAAATACTGAAGTAGTTTGTCATTTCCTTCTCCTTTTACAGATGAGGAAACTGAGGCAAATAGGGTTAAGTAACTAGCCCAGGGTCATACAGTTAGTAAGGCTAGATTTGAACAGAAGTCTTCCTGACTCCAGGCCAGGAGCTTTATTCATTTTGCCACCTAGCAGTCCTGATAAAAAGTAAAGTAATGTAAAAAAAAGTGAATTGATATTGATGTTTTGTTAAAAGAACTGGAGGAAGACCTCCAGAGTATTAGAAGGCAAATCCATTTCTTTTGTATTTCAGGAAAGGAAACCAAGAGAATTTATGTGACTTACCCAAGGTCACTCCAGTAATTAGAGGCAAGAGCCTGAATTCAAACTCCAAATATGTGGATAAAAAATCTTGTAGTATCTACCTCAAAGTTTTTTGGTGGGGCTCATAGAAGGTAATAGATAGCATGTCCCAAAAGTCTTAGTGCAGTCTTAGACCTTGACTAAACTGTGCTGACATTTTAGACACCCTGTACATGAAGGTGTTTCTAAGAATATGAAGTTATTTTCCTGATTCTTCCAGTTTTCAGTTCCCCATTTCCCACATAATTTGTGTTTGCATATAAAAAAATCTATGTACATGGTCTTTCCACCTACCCATTTCCTAACAGTATGGCTAGTTCCATGAGAGCCAAGGTTCTTTTGTTATGTCTTTGTAGTACTTGTGGCTAGTAAAATTTAGGCATGTAATAAATGCTTGTTGAATTGTTGGGAGATAAAAAAGATGGTTGCATTATGGAAGCAATGGAAATGGAAAATGGAAAATATACTGTCCTATCTGCTCAACCTAAGTAAATAAGTGCACCTAAAATTAGTTTGTTATCTATTTTCTCTGGGACAATATAAAAATTGTCTCCCACCAAAGCAAAATAATGTTATATAAAATGAGAGTTCGGGCTAGATTATCCCTAAAGCCCCACTCTTTGTTACACTATGATATTTTCATAAATCATATCATGCTTTCATGGGCATCTTTAATCTGTACTAATATCAAAATCTGAACTAAGTTTTGTATATCCAATGAAGTTGCCTTTCAAATCCCCAGTTCAACTTCTAAAATAAGATTAGTTCAATTCTAATATACTTGAACTAGAAGGAATCTTTAAGCATAAAATGTTAGTATATAGCATGTTGTGTGTTAGAACTGAAAGACTTAATAGAATGAATGCTAGGGCATAGAATCATCAACCTCAACTTTAAGCCAGAAGAGAATTATCACAGTGATATGTCAAGGGGAAAAAGAAAAAACAGCTATATTTTTGCTTTTTTAGGGGAGGGGGTTCTGATAGGAACAAACGCTACCCATCTCTTTTCACCTATCTCCTCAAAAAAGAGAGGAGGGAGGTGATATATAAAAGGGCTATTTTCTGATTTCTTATCCAGAAAAAGACTTGAGGGACACTATGTTTCTTTACAGATTCGCAATTAACTGAAAATAGAAGATTTCTGATTTCTCGATATAAAACACTATATCAGAATCAAGGGAAAGACATTCCTACTGGTAAATATTGCCAAGTCTTTAAATTTCTGATGAATAGATTTCCCAAAATTACCCTACTATTTCTAAAATGCAGATTCAGGCATTTGTGAATAAAGTTAGGGTGAATTAGTTCTCCTGCTGTGCTTCAAAAAAAGAAATGTACTGCACAGGATGTAGATGACAGCCATACAATGGATGTGTATGGGCTCAGGAATTTTTTGGTCCAAATCAGTTCTAAATTCAGATTTTAAAGAAATTTTGATGGGGGTGAAACAGGGTTATTCATGCAAGGTTAACTACAGGGGAACTCTGGTATACTCACAGATGTAGAAAAAAAAAAATCTTAGAGATTATATAATTTTCCTGTCTCTCTGTCTCTGTTTTTCTGTCTCTGCTTCTCTCTATCTCTATCCTGTTTGTCTCCATCTCCATGTCTCTGTCTCTCTCTGTGTCTCTTTTTCTGCCTCTGTCTCTTTGTCTGCCTGTCTGGCTCTTTCTCTCTCCCCTCTACTAGGTTAATGCTAGCTCAAAAGTTAATCTTATTCATGTATTTCTTCTACAGTGGTTGTCCTGATTTTATTGCTGAGGAAAGGACATATTTGGAAAACCACGTGGTGACACCAATCAGGTGGGATAGCACGTGTTTTGCAGTAAGTAAAGTGTGGCCTCATAAGCAGCTCAAATCAAAAATCTTTGCCAAATGAAAGAGTCTGGGAACTGGTTCTTCTCTGCAAATGATCACCTAACATTCTGTGTTCCAAGATTGTCTCAATTTTATGAGCACTTGAAGGTGAAAACGATCAACTCTCTTCTGAGCAATTAATAAGCAATAGTCAGCCCATGTGCTTCATTGGCATCCATGATACGTTCATCTAAAGGACATTTCCTGTCACACTGGCAGAACCCTTTGTGGAGGATTTATGGAAGGACATGAATATGCTTTTTACACATAAGAAGACATGCCATCTGTCCCACTGAAAGAAACACTCACATCAGTAAGATTGCAGAACCATATAAGTATCATTGATTCATCTACTGCTATATGAGTGATATAACACAGACTCATTATTGGAGAAATTCACTATCTGATGGATGCTACCACAAGAAGAGTTGTAAATTTGCTGTCACTAGTGGTCTTTAAGTAGGTACTAAGTGGTCACTTATCAGTAATGCCTTTTTGGGACCAGATTAATTTTGAAATCCTTTCCAGTTCCAAGTCTATCATCCTACAAATAGTAATGACAGTGACAAATGGAGTTCAGTGGTGAGGCCATGGGACTATCTATAAGTAGTCATTGTAGTGATAACTGTGGTTAGGTGGTGAGAACATTAGGAAGTTTGGGTTTAAGAACAATTCAAAGGACTGACTCAGGAGGTGATAATGTCATCATCCCTAGAGCTGTTTAAACAAAGGCAGCTCTATGGTTGTAATGGTAATGGAAATTTGAAGATCTTCCATGCCCCTTAATAAGCCTAAGGGAAGTTGAAAACTTTCCCTGCTTTGAAGATATACCCTGACCCCTAATAGGCTGAATGTAATCACATGGGGCCTGTGGTGGGAGGAATTTGCTGAAGGGCAGCAGAGCCCACAGGAAACTGGGAGTCAGAGCAAATAGACAGTGGGAGAGAGAGAACACACCCAGGAAGACTGCTAGACTTGTGACTGTTGGTTTGTGGGAAGGCTAAAGGATGGTATGGTTTCATGCTGTGCTATAACGTATTAACTTTTTGCTACTATGATGGATTTGACTTTTTGGTGTTGGGATTTGGTTTTCTGGCATCTGAATAAATGTTTTGCTTCAATCTTCTATGTGAAGAGTATGTTATATTATGCTATTGAGAACTCTGATGGTATATTTATAGTTGCCATCAGCACTGTGAATATAGCATTGGCATTACAATGGTAGAGAAGATAAAGTGATGGACTAGGATTCAGAAAGAATTCAATTCAAATTCTGCCTCAGATATTATGTGCCTCTGGGCAAATCATTTAACCCAAGGGTGAGGAAACTGCAGCCTCAAGGCCACATGTGGTCCTCTAGATCCTCAAGTACAGTCCTTTCACTGAATCTAAACTTCACAGAATAAATCCTTCTATTAAAGGGCCACACTTGAGGACCTAGAGGGCCACAGGTGGCCTTGAGGCTGCAGGCTCCCCACCCCCAAAACGTCTGTGAACATCAGTTTCTTCATCTGTAAAATGGGTATTATAATAATAGTACCTAATATTGTGAGGGTTGTTGTGAGGACTGAATGAAATAATATATGTAAAGCACATTGCAAACCTTACTACGGCTTTATAAATGCCAGCTAGTACAGGCTAGGTAATGTCACACATAGGAAGTTTTAGAGAGAAATGATGGACCTAAGAGGGTGCTGTTTTCTATCTTCTCTCTTTATCATGAAAATTCTATCATTCTATAGTTACAGCTTTATCCCTAAGTAGCTGAATGACCCTATATAAGACACTTTATCTTGCTAAAATTAGATTCCCTCATTTGTAAAATAGTTGTGTAAAAAAACTGTGTTTCAATGCTCTCTGCTTGGTTCCTTCATGTTAACAATGAGGAGAGTAAATGACCTCAGAACTACCTTTTCATTCTAAGTTTTATGACTTTATGCTGTACTCTATGGAAGGATATCATTCTCTTCATCATGTTTCTAATCAACTATTCAATTAACAGACATTTATCAAGTACCCATTATGTGACCTTCCCTTGCCTCCAAAAAAAAAAGTCAACTGTCAAGAGAACTAAGTATATATTCTCATATGTAATGGTAATGGAATTTGGAGATGCTCCTGTATTGGCTTGGTTTGGGGGGTGAGTGTTAAAACCCAGAGCTTGTGAATCCCACTTGTGGGATGGGCTTGTTGATGTGAAGAGAGAGGGCTGAACTGAGAGGAGCCGTGAATTGGAAGAGAGGCCCAAGTCGAGAGGAGGTCAGAAGGACTTCTGGGAGAGCAGTATCCAGTATCGTGGAGCCTGAGTTGCTAAGAAAAAGACTGTTGAGAGCCCGTTGGAACTGCCCAGGACTTTTGAGAACTGCCACCTGGAGCTGCCAAGAACTGAGGAGGCATGGCTGTGATGCTAGTATTTTGTCTGTCTGTTTTGATGTTGTTTTACCAGATTCACCTGCTAGTGAAGGACAGTGCTGCTGTTGTAGAGGTCCTGGAATCTGGCTGTTGGTTCAGAAGCCCTGAAGAAGGATTTTCCTGTTTTTTGTTTAGAGAAATTCTGGAAGAGGGCCTTGCTGATGTTTTCAGGGGTTCTGGGACTGTTCTACAGGTAAAGAGTGACTTGATGAGGACACTGGCTATGGCTTTGTTGAGCCTTGTCTCCCCAGGAACTGAGATTGCTGAGGGCTTGCCCTGAGTGAAGATGAAAGAAGGGTCTTTTCTTGAGTATTCAATGCTGAGATGATATCTTAACCTTGTTGTAACTTAAGGGTGGATGGCCTTTTGTGCTCTCCTGCCCCTTTTGAGATTCAGGGGTGGGAAGCCTTTGAGTTTTTTGTGCCCTGTGATTGACCAGATGAATGTACTTTGTTTATGAATGGAAACTAATCTCCATTTGAGAGGAGAGACTTTGTTGACTGACTAAATGTACTGTCCAGGAGTGGGCTACTTTGACTAATGTACTGGCCAGGGGTGGGATACTTGGACCTTGATACTTTACAAATGAATTGAGAACTTACTTCCGAAATGAACAAGTTACACTGTATGTTGACTTTCTCTGTTCTGTGAATGTTTACTGAATCAATGGGGTTTGCTATGCTGGTAATCCAAACCTTGGAAGTTGCCTTTGTTTGGCATTACATCATATACCTGAAACTCAGAAGATTCAGAAAGTCCTAATCTGTTTAGAACATATCTATGAATAATTCAGAAGTTCAAAGTTCTTAATATGGAGTGTCATACACCTCCTGGTTGGTGGCAAATTGATGCCACCTTCGGTACTCTTCAATAACTTAATGAGGTAAAAATTTCAAGATATTTATTAGTGCCCATCTTTCTCTCAAGGAAGAGCCTAATGACTTTTAAAGAGCTGAGACTTTTGAGAATGGGCACAGTTGGAGAAACACTAGAATATTACTGTGGTAAATACATGAAAGATGTATGACAAATGGCTAAGAGATCCATTAGAAAGCTATTATAATATTCAGAAATTTTTAAAAAAAGATGAAAAGGAAGCCAATTAGTTTTGATAACTTTGATTTATTTTTAGTTTTTTTATAGGATTAAGCTCCCTTCTTTAAGAAAAGCTAGCCCTAATAGCTAAGGTAATATTTATATTCTCTTAAATCTGGGTTACCTACAGATTTAATGAATAGATTATAAGACTTTGTCATTTAGTAGCAGATAATTTAGAGTAAGGCATATATTTCTGTAGGAATAAAATAATCATAGGAGTATAAGACTCTTTTTAAAGACCAAGTGCCCCTTTCTGGGAGCTGGAGAAAAGGGGGATGACTAAAGGTTAAGCTCCTCTGATCTTTTTTTTCCCCTTGCACTAGAGATGAAGTCTAAATTGAGAAATGTAATCTTGGCACCTGGAAGATTGGGGGTTGGGGTGGGGGCTGACTGCTAACTATAAACTGTAAGTTTCACTTTAAAGTGAGTTTTCTGGATGCAAAAGGCATCATCACCTTAGGACAAGGACTTCTGGGATAATCTCACTTTGACATCTAAATGTCAGCAACAAGATGAATTTGGGTGAAGAAAGCTGGGAGAAGTGAACTAGTCAGATGAGCTGTCTTGTTCAATTGAATTATATTCAAAACACATTTCCTATTTCTTTTATTCCTTTTTTCTATTATAAAAATAAGCTCTGTAATTCACTCCTTTGTCACTAATTACTGATGAATTAGTTTACTTGAATTAATGGTAACCTGTAAGCATTTGACAACACAGGAGTAGGCCTCAAAGGCGAGACTGCCTGGGGGTACAGATGCATAGTCATATGCATAGAGATGTCACCAAGAGAGTCTAGAGAGGGGAAAAGAGAGAGACTAGGATGGGGAACTGGAGTATAACCATCATTAGAGGTTTAAATATCAATGTAAAAAAATCACATCTTTTGTGTATGTGAAATCTCTTGAAGCTCCTATTGTGAAATATTTTAAGTCTAAAGTCTAAGATGGCAGGGTATAACTTGACTCCAAAAGGGATTCAAGAGGCAATTCCTAAGCAATCTTGTTTAGAGAGATAAAAGGGATGGAAGATGCATAAATTGCTATCATTTAAATGTTACATCATTCAATCACCTCATCTTGCTGTTGAAGAAACTGAGGTCAAGGGAACCTTGCTTAGAACAAACACAGTTAGAGTTAGGACTTCTTAACCCAGGTCCAGTTCATCATCAGGTCTATCCTACTTTCAAATGCAATGTGATGTTAATTTTTAACAGCTGACAGGGTTTGAGTCTTGGTGCTGAATACTACGCATTGTGTGGCATAACAGAAGTCATATAACATTTGAGCTTCAGTTTCTTTAACTGTAAAATGGAATAAGCACTAAATGGTTCCTAATGTTTCTTCCAGATCTTTGATCTTATGAGAGAGTGAGACCATAGGAATTACTGTTCAGATATTTTGATTATACGGCCTCTGGAGTCCTTTTTGTGTAGGTGTAAATTCTAGAATCTGAGACCATCCCTGACCTCATTTTTTCATCTCCCTCATCAAATCATGCCTATCCTGTGCTTTATTTCCTCTGGGCTCTGCACTCTGCTTATGCTAATCTGATCAATTAATTCACGTTAAGGAGCTTCTGGCTGACAATGGCTTACTGTGTTGATTTGGCTGGTTTTATGAAAAGATTGAGGACAGAGCAGGTCTGCTTGGGATGCTCCAATAATGTGGATTTCAGAGGCTGGAACAGCAAGCCTAACCATGGGTCATCCTGGGGCTATGCAGCAATGTAGGGAAACTTGGCACCAGGACCTCTGGCAGAAGGTGGAAAACTACTCCTCAGGCAGCTCTGGCTTAGTTTATTCTTTGAGTGAAATGCTATTTCAAAGGACCTGTCAGGGAATCAGAGAGCAATCTCTAATTTAGAATTTAGGATGCACATCAACCTTATCAACTAGAATTTTAAATACCTTGTAGGCAAGGACTTAATATATACCATTCCATACTAGGAGAGGTCTATATAATTACATATATATTTATAGTGTTACACTAATAGGTTGGTATGGTGTATTGTTAATATATTTTTGCTTAATGGGAAGATCTTACCCATCCTTTAATAGGCCCATGTGACCTGCTTGAGTCACATGGAAGCCTGAGACACATGAGTCTGTGGTAGGAGGAGCTGACTGAACAGGTAGAGCAAGAAGGGTGGAGCAGAGCCCAGAGAAAATTGGTCAGAGCGCTTAGAGCTGAGGGAGAGAGAGGAAGCAAGCTGTGCATGTTTGTTTGTGGGAAGACCATAGCTGGGGGAAGGCTTGGGGATGGCGGTGCCCCCTGCATTGTTATTGTGTATAGATTTCTTGGCTACTATGATGGATTTGCCTTTCTGGTGTTGGGATTCAACTTTCTGATGTTTGAATAAATGTTTTAGTTATGTCTTCCATATGGAGAGTCTGTTATATCTTGCGCTTCAAACCTGGGAATACACCTCATATTTACAGCAGCTTCTGTGGGTATCACATTGGTGAAACATATGGTCATAGGATATAGGTAGAAAGTAGGTGCTATTGTTTTTAAGAGTAATGACCTTAGATCCAGAAGACATGAAATAAAATTCTGTCTCAGTAGCTTATAAGCTTTGTGATCCTGGGTAAGTCACTTAACCACTATCAGCCTTGGTTTCCTAATTTTTAAAATGGAGATGATAATAATATCTGCTTTTAAGAGTTGTGAGAAATAAAGGAGATAGCAAATGTGAAGTATTTCACAAACACAAAAGCACTATATTGTTGTTGTCGTGGTTGTTATTGGGCCAGAGTAAATCAAGCAAACAAGCAACATTTGCAAAGCACCTTCTTCATTCCAAACATTGTTGGGGGGCACAAAACATAAAAAAGACCAGAGCAAAAATGGCTCTTTTCCTTGAGGAGATTTAAGTCTAACCAGGACAGCCTCACGTGGAAGTTGATACTCAAGCCGAAGCATGAAGAAAACTAGAAATTGTGAAAGAATGCAATGAGTAGGTAATGAATAGAAGGGTCCCTAAAGATTATCTCATCCAACTAAATTATCTGGAAGAAGAATAAATTAAGGCCAAGAGAAAGGAAGTGATTTTTCTAAAGTCACAGATATAATAAAAGGCAATTCTAAGATTAAAGGGAATGATGGATGTAAAAAGATAATATATGGTG
Organism: Pseudochirops corinnae; assembly: GCA_028646515.1. Lineage (NCBI taxonomy): Eukaryota > Metazoa > Chordata > Mammalia > Diprotodontia > Pseudocheiridae > Pseudochirops > Pseudochirops corinnae. The sequence goes on from CM053587.1 coordinate 280,826,852, forward strand.
ATATACCTTATTGCTATGATAGGATAGTCTCTCCTCCAGAGTGCATCACTGTCCTGGAGGACAGGACATTGCTTAAGTGCCAAGGCAGGTGTTTGAGGCAAAGATTAAAAAGAGATACTAAAATGAGAAAACCCCCCACTGTTCAGAGTTTGGTACTTCTTTGTCTTTGGAATGCTAGCCAAACAGGTGCACGTTAGCATCTCCTGATAGTAATAAATGGGAGGAGAGGACATGAGGAGTGGATGGGCAGAGAGGGCAATTTGGAAAAGGGTTAAAAATAGTTTTTTAATTAAAGTAAATTTTGAACAGTAGGAGGTTAAAACACCCTGGGAAGCAAAGGTTCCAAGATTTTGAAATTTCTAATACCCTCTGCAATCTCAGTATTGTCCTCCAATTTGAATTTGAAGAACTACCTTGTTCTTAGAAAATTACTAGAGGGGCCCAAGGAAATGGCTGATTTCAAGTCAGTACCAAGTCCTTTCTCCATTATTTCCCCCCAAATTATTATTCACATATGTGCAAAGTAGTCCCCCTTTCCGTTTGTGACAATTTTGTTCACTAAAATGAATAGGTAAATACAATTATGTGAGAAACAATGAAATAGCAACTTATCAGGGAAAAAAATCTAAGAGGAAAGAAAACTGATGTCCTATTTCCCAGCATGTAGCTTACATATGTTTCACATGTGTATTTGAAGACTAAACATTGGAAAATTCTCATTTCTAGAACTATTTGTTGATTATGGACCAATCATATATTGTCTAGTTTTGGCTTTGCTTGGCAGAAATAAAGATCTCAGTTTCTCACAGTAAGAAAGAAGAGAAATCATTTCACAAGGGACTCTGCCTTGCAGGAAGAGTGTTGATCAAGACCAGACATCCCAGTATGTCTCAAAAGAGTGCTAAAATATGGGTCCAAGAAACCATCTCAGAGTGAGGTCAAAGAACTAACACAGAGCCTCCACTTATATCTGTTGCTTAGAGAAATTAATTGGAATAAAAGTGTTTCTTGTTGGAAGAGTAGATTAGATAAAAATCAAATTGATGAAAATCAGGGTTGCTGATCAGAGAAAATAATTTTGAAGCTTAGAAGAGCTGGGGGGGGGGGCCAAGTGGGGGTGGGGAGGAAAGGTTCTATGTTTACACTTTCAATCCTTTTTTTTCTGAACTTCTACGTACTATCTGAGAAGTGAAAATCAGTTAGAGACTAAACAATGGAATAGTCCTGAAAGAGTTGGGCAGATCCCAGGATCAAGGAAATTGCTATCACTTTATCAAAGACCAGCCAAAGGAGCAGACCTGGAAGAACCCTTCAGTTTCCTAATTCTTAGGGTTTTTGTTTTGTTGAAAGTACTTAATATTGTCTCAGAAGCCATGATGAGTAATTGGTCTAGGTGTAGTAGCCAGCAAGGACTCGGTCTAACTGCTGTCACTTGGTTATCTAAAGGAATGGGCTGTCCTATCTTTTGTTGCACAAATATCCATGAGATTCGAAGAACTAGTTGTTCCCAGATGTCTAGGAAGTGAGGCATTGTCCCATCCTCCCTTTTGCCATTACCACTTTCCTTTCCAGAGTGACACCTGTCAAAGTGTGCCTTCCTTTATTTTTTAAAAGAAGGTACAAAAAAATCAGAACTGAAATGTGTCTTAAAGATCCTGTAGGTAACCCTCCCTCCATCTTACATGTGAGTAAACTGAGGACTAGATGGAGAAATGATTTATTCAAGTCAGTAGTAAGTGATAAAACTGGGATTATATCCCTAGTCTCTCCATTGAGTTCTAATTTTCTTTCCATCACTCTCCCTATAGTATTATCTTACTTTATAGATGTCCTTTCTTCTCAACAAAGCTGTAGCCCCACCTTCTTCTCTTCCTCCTGGATCTTGACTTAATGCTGTTTTATATCTCTGGAGGCAGATAAGTGTCTCATTGGATAGAACACTGGGTAGGGAATCAGGAAGACCTGAGTTTAAATCTGGTCTCAGACACTCACTAGCTGTTTGACCCTGGGCAAGTCACTTAACCTTTGTTTACCTTAATCCACTGGAAAAGGAAATGGCAAACCACTCATGAATGGAATCACAGAGGCAGACAAGACTGAACAATATCATCACCTCTGGGAGAGAGGATAGTATTGGACACATTAGTTGCTCCACAATGATGAGATGATGATGATGATAGTATACATTTCTATAGCCTTATACAGTTTACAAAGCACTTTCCTCACAATAAACTTGTTGAATAAGAAGTGCAATTATTAATGTGCCCATTTTATCAGTGAAGAACCTGGCACCAAGGTATGGTAGTAAATGTTCAACAGCTAGCCTCTTTGAAAATGCACATAGACTTGATGTTTAATCTCTATTTTAAAACATTTTCCCCCTCACTTTTTAAAGTCGAGGCAATCAACAGAATAATAAATCAAATCCTGATTTATAGCATTTGCCAGTCCCTAATATGCAAATGCACACAACTGAAAACTTAACAATTGCCTCTCATAAATCAGCAAAACTGACCCTCAAAACTCCCCTGTGGGACAGTCAAACATGCCAACGGTCTTATTCACAGTCACATGGCTAATTAGATAGAATGGTCAAGACTGAATTTGAGGTCTCCTTGCTTCAAACCCAGTGTGCTTTCAGTAACATAATGCTGATGATAATGGTGATGATGGTGATGATGGTGATTATGATGATGATGGTGATGATGATGACAACGACAATAGAGGGGGCTGAAGAAAATAACTGTGAAAATCTTTTGACTTCACTCTATAGAGTACTCTTGCTGATTTTCATCAGTTTAACAAAGGGTTATCTAGTTAAGCTATCATCTTGGAGTTCCTTGATAAGTTAACCCCTAATTATTTAAAGTTTCTTTCCAGAAGCATTCATATTTTATTCAGGAAGCATGTGTTTCTAAACCTGTTTTCCTTGTATGCTACTAATTATGAAAAAAGAAAAAAATACTTTCAGTAGAATTGCATAAAAGGAATATCCTTTGTCAGACCATTAGACCTGGTTAGAGGGTTGAAAACTGGTCCATTACAAGAATTCTCCACCTCCCCCATTTCTCTCCCAATTCCTATCCCAATATACATAGAAACATACTCACAGAGAGACATACATACTCACAGATACAGAGAGATAATCACGTACATACATACAGAGACATACACACATATACAGACAGAGACATACACACAAACATGTGCATGTGCGCACACATACGCACACGCTCCATATACATATTCTACTTCTTTGACCCAAAGATTATAAGATCCATGAATCAAAGATAACTTTTGACTTTGCATTGCCACAGCTCATATCTCAAGCTGACCTGTGCTCCTTCATTCCAGGGGTTGTCTCCAGATTGGTATCTCTGCACTGGATTTTCTTCCCATGGGAATTGAGTTCCTAAAGTCTCTGTTTCTAAATTTGTGTGTAGCTTCCTGGATCTCACAGTGCTTTAGTCCCAGAGTCTCTTTATACTTCAACTAAATTAGTCTTTTAAAGTTGGCTAAAGGTGGTTAGCATGTTATATTTGCTGGTTATATTATGTAAAGTTTGTCCCAGACAGAACAAAGTGTTAATTAAAATCTCTGGCTTTGGAAAAAATCTCTGATCACCTTCAAGCTGGGAGGAAGCATTAGGAAAAAAAAAATTGTGTATTAATTATTTTGGTGATAATAAGTCCTCTTATTATCATGATAATATCTACTTAGATTTATAGATAGTTTTGAAGTTCTAGATCAACTTTGTATATATTATCACATATTACCCATGTAAAATACAGTGATATGTAAATGTGAGCCTCTTATGAATGTGGATTATTAGGATGCTTTAATTATTTAAGTGAGGCCGCTACTTGCGGATGAAATATGCTCTCTGCTGAAGCCAGTCTGCCAGTTGCCAGGTCTAGGGGTAATGAGATGTCTTGACATATTCAGAAGACACTGTTCACCTGTTGGCAATAGGACACATGCTTGGAATTTCTGTTCTACAAGATAGCTAATAAAAATACAAACAATAATGGCTAGCATTTCAAACCAGATTATACTTGTAAAGTATCTAGCACGGTGGCTGACTGGTACATAGTAGGCACTTTATCAGTGTTAGTTACTATTATCATTATCATTATATAGTACGTTAAGATTTGGAAAACACATTATAAACTCTATTTTTTTTTCTTATGACAACCCAGAGAGGTAGGTGCCATTATTACCTTCATTTTACAAATGGAGAAATTGAAGCAGACAGTGCTGAAGTGACTTGCCCTGGCTCCAAAAGCTAGGAAATATCTCCTTTTTTCAAAATTGGATTTGTTTGTTTACTTTTAGTTTACAAGATTCAGTTCCACAATCCCCTGAGTTTCAAGTTTTTTCCCCTCCCTCTTTCTCCCCACCCCCATGGTGGCATGCAGTCAAGTGTAGGATCTGCAAATACTTTCACACTGGACATTAGTCTGGTTTTATAGAAGGGTTGTAACCAATGGAGTGAACAATGGGAAAAAAGGAAACAAAACCAAACATGGAAAAGAGTGATAGCATGTAGATTGCTTCAGTCTCCATTTAAACTCTGTTCTTTCTAGATCTTTCTCTGAATGTAGATATCTCC
>CM053587.1:280831563-280847166 GCA_028646515.1 Pseudochirops corinnae
CAATAAATATTTTTGTATATATGGGTCTTCCTCCCACTTCTATGATCTCTTTGGGATACAGCCCCAGAAGTGGTATTGCTGGGTCAAAGGGCATGCAATTATTTATAGCCCTGTGGGCATAGTTCCAGATTGCTCTCCAGAATGGTTGTTATCAGTTCAGGAAGTATATCCTAATGATTCCAGGTCTAGCACTCCACTCTGTCACCTAGCTAGCTTTTTCTTCTTCAAAAGCAATGATAGTTTTGTGGCATAATAGAAAGAATATTAGGCTAAGAAATCAGGAGATCTGAGTTCCAATCCCAGCTGCCACCAACTACTTGTGCAGTCTTTATAAGTCCTCCCTCTCTTGGCTTCAATTCTCTTCCTTTAAAATTAGTTCCTTTAAGTGTCAAATAAAATCCTATCTCTTGCAGAAAAGCCTTCCCTTCCACAACCCCTCAGTGTGTTCCCTCTGTTAATAATTTAGTAATAAATAATAAATATTTTTCTTGATTTGGGGGGTGGTGGTATCAACAACATGACTAATACAGAAATGTTTTGCGTGATTACGCATGTATAATCTATATCAAAGTGTTTGCCTTCTCAATGAGGAGGGCTTGGGAGGGAGGAAGGGAGAGAATTTGGAACTCAAAGTTTTAAAAATGAATGTTAAAAATTGTTTTTACATGTAGCTGGTGAAAAATAAAATACAAAATACATTTTATAAAAAATAGAATAAATTTAATTTCACAATACTTGTAGCCAATTCCTTCATAGTCTTTCCTAAGTGATAATTCTGCATAAAGATCTCTCTCTCCCTCTTCCTCTCTCTCTGCATATATATGTATATGTATGTATGTGTATATATAAAAAGTTTGCAACAAGCAAATGAACATATTTATGTATACACACATATACACATGTGTATGTTGTGTGTGTGTGTGTGTGTTTGCTTGTGGTCTCCCTCATTGGATTATAAACTCTTTAAGGACAGGGGCTGTCTTTTGCCTCCTCAGGCGAACCCCATTATCTGGGGACACATTCTCCTTTTTGCACACAGACAGTGCTATTGTCTTTATATCCAAAGCTTCTATTTATACAGAGAGATTCTCCAATAATACTTGCTTCCTTGATGATCTTCAAACTATGGGCATCTTCATGGTCTGTTCCTCAAGCCTATGTACAAAATCCAAGCCTAGCAGGCTCCCCCTTCTCACCTTGGCTTCTAGAATTCCCTGGCTTCTTTGAAAAGTCTGCTCAAATTCCCCTTTTTCCAGGCCCTCTCCAGGCCCAATGCTACTGCCTTGCCTCTGAAATCACCTGCACTTCATCCTGTATATAACTTGCATGTTAGCTTCTTCACTAGAATGCGAGCTCCTTCAGAACCAAGACTTTCTGCTTTCCTTATATCCCCAGTGTATAACACAGTGCCTGGCACGTAGTAGACTCTTCATAAACACTTGGTGACTTGACCTCTTGACCTCTCTTCTCTTTCCACATACTTTCCATTTTTTGCCCCTAGTTGTGCATGGTAGGGGTAGGAGAACAGAGACTGAAGGAAAGAGGAGCCTGCCCATTACAAAGTTAAGACTGATTCTTCCAGCTGACAATTAAGAGTGGGTGGATTCCTATTCATGAAGTCATTAAATAAAGAACTGGATGTAAAATGTTAGAAAATGAGTAATAATACTAGGAATATATGCTAATTTAGTGCTTTGCAGGTTACAAAATGAGAATGTTTTATATGGAAGGGGTATTCTCTCAAATTACAGGCAATGAAATTGAGACTCAGAGACAGAAAAGGATCTGGGGGCCTTAAGATCTCTAGACCATGAACACATATATTATTTAATTAAATTCATAGCACATGCTAAGTAAAACCCTGGTAAAGACTATATCCATATCCCTCACTGACTAACACACACACACACACACACACACAGACACACACGCACACACACACACATTTTTTCATAAAATGGAACAGGTAAGAACAGGGTATAGTGGTTCAGTGCAACTCCATTTCCAGCAGTTACTTGAACCAGGATTTTAAATATCCTCTGATCTAACAGATATTGAAACTACAATCCAGAGGAGTGAAATGTCAGCCTGGAGGTAAAGGAAAGATAGTTTACACCACAGGTGTTTGGAATCTGCAGCTTTGAGACCACATGTGGGCTTCTAGGTTCTTAAGGGTGCCCTTTTGACTGAATCCAAATTTTGTTCTGTAAAATTTGGATTCAGTCCAAAAGTCCCCCTTAACGACCTAGAAGCCTACATGAGGCCTTAAGGCCACAGGTCACCCACAGCTAGTTTAAGGGTAGCCTGCAGTGTGATGAGGGCCTAGTTAAATGAGAAATTGCAAATTCTTGTCATTTCAATCCACCCCACCCCACAGTTTTTCATGTAAATCAGCTCATTTGAGCATGAAATTCCAGTTTCAGCAAATGTCTTTGTGAGGAAAGGACTTTTTTTTTTTTTGAAAGGAACACCTGTTCCCTAATCTTCCCAGCTGACACCACAATCTGGGCATATTCTGATTTTATTTGCTAATGCATTAGGCTTCTCGGGGATTTGGACTTGAAACTCCAGGGCTCCTGGATTTTGTTCTAAGCTTGGCTTCCCTTCAGCTGTTGGATGGTGTGTAAGGCATAGCAGCTCTAAGAGTGGATCATTGGTTGTTCCCCAAATGGAAACTGTACAGAAATAGAAACAAATCCTAGAAATAACCAGGCATGCTAAGCTTAAATACCCACAAACAGTCCATCCTTTGACTCCCATAAAGAAGATGAGGCTGGGACCATTAGCTTTCCATGAGAGAAGTGAGCATCACTAAGATAGTTCCAAATGAACCATGTAAATGCCAAATCACTATTGCTTTGTTTCGCCTCAATTCAGTCACTGCCTATTGTCCAACCTCAGTTGCTGCATCTGTGGAAATGGGATGAAGGCAGGAGTCAATTAAATAAGGATTAAAGTCCCTTCCATTACTGCTATGATTTTATGAATAATACCATTTCCAAATATGATTTCTAAAACCAAAACCTTTTAAAGCTTCATTTATATATAAGGAAAGAAACTGAGGCAGAGAAACAGTGAATAATCTGTCAAAGATAAATACATGTGATTTCAGCCAGCTGAACAATGTTAATCAGAGCAATTTGTATTTATATAGGGCTTTAAAATTTGCTCAAGGAAAAAAATATACAATGAAGGTAATGGAAAGATCATCAGAGTTGAAAGCAGAAGACCAGGTGTTTTATTTTTCTCCAGGGCTTCCTCACCTGGCCAACTCTGCTGCTTTCAGGCTTCCTCTAGCAGTAATTAAGTCACCAAAACTCTCTAAGTCTCAATTTCTTCGTCTGAAAAATGAGAATAAAAATATTTGCCTAACCTATTTCATCTTTTTTTTCTGTTTGATCCTTATAATGAGATTGTGTATAAGTATTATGATATTTTGATATGCATTTTTAAAGATGACCTTTGGCAGATCCAAAGACTTTGAATCAGGGATGGGTAACCTGCCACCTGGAGGTCACATGATGCCCTTTAGATCCTCAAGTATGGCCTTTGACTGAATCCAAACTTCATAGAACAAATCCTCTTAATAAAAAGATTTGTTCTATAAAATTTGGACTCAGTCAAAAGGTCACACCCAAGGACATAGGAGGCCACATATTGCCTTGAGACCAGCTGTAGGTTCCCCACCCCTGCTTTGAAAAAATAGCCTGTTAAAATTAAGAGGGGTCTTACAGGTCACTGAGTGTAAGGCCCTAAGACCAGAGACATAAATAGGAATTGATGTTTCCTTTAGCTGGGGCAAATCAGTTCAATGGGTTTGAGGGAGGGATAACACTAGGAGGATAACGTGTTTTGTTGAATGCAATTATACCAGGAGAGAAGGCATCCCAACACACATATATCTCAGCTTAGCAAGAAAATGAGGTAGGGGAGAACTGGTGCTGGGGGATGGCAGACCTTGAAAAAAAGGCTGGGGAACTTAGAGGTGAATCTTTTAGTGTAGAGATGGTATAGACCTAAAATTTGTGAGTCCAGTGGGCTAAAGGATTACTCAAGGGATAAAGTCCTCTCCAACTTCCTCATTCCTCTTCAACCAGAATCTTGGACTCAGTCTCTGGGTGTGAATTTTTCTCAGACTTTCCCTTCACTTTCTGCCATTTCCAACAATGTTGCCCGCACATACCATGATATTCTACCCCTCAACCCAGTGGTTCTCAACATGTGGTTCGCACCCCCTTTGGGGGTCGAACAACCCTTTCACAGGAGTAGTCTAAGACTATCAGAAAACATATATTTCCAATAATCTTAGGAACTGAGACACCGCTCCTCTATATGTCTCCAGGTGGGTCCACCCACATGCAGATAGCATAAGTAAGGTTGAGAACCACTGCCTTAACCCCTCTGAAGTTCTAGTTTCCCTTTATGTGTTTTTTCTGTAACAACGAAAAATTCTTGAGGGCAGGAACTGTCTTATTTGTATTGTATCAAAAGCACTTAGCATGGAACCCAGCACATAATAACACTTGACAAATACGTTATCACTCATCTAATCATCCATTCATTCATTCATTCTCTACCTGGATTCCATTTTCCTGGGAAATGCCCTTATTGGCCCACACTAATTTCAGTTCTTTTTAAAACACTAATATATCCTAAAGCAGAGGTAGAGTATTAGAGAAAATATTTCAGAGACAGAATGTCTTGAACTTAACCATACTTTTTCCTCAAAGTCTCTTTCCTTCCCTACAGACGCACTAGCTCCTGGGCTATGGCAATACCAACTCAGATACACGGGACGCACACATTACAACTCTTCTGATCGCTATTCACCAGAGACAGAGCATGGAGAGATGCACAAGAAGGATGTGCCTGCTGGATCTGCCCCGTTCAGCCAAAACCACAATCCTGCCAGGTGTATCTTCCCTTAGACCAGTGGTTCTCAACCTTCCTAATGCCATGACCCTTTAATACTCTTTTGTGAGCATATCTGCATGTGGGTGGGCCCGCCTGGAGACAGATAGAGAAGCAGTGTCTCAGTTATTAAGACCATAGGAAATATGTGTTTTCTGATGGTCTCAGGCAACTCCTGTGACCCCTGTGAAAGGGTCATTCGACCCCCAAAGGGGTCGCAACCCACAGGTTGAGAACCACTGCCTTAGATCTATACCAACACTCAAACTCTATTATTAACAGGAAGTCAAGGCAGTTGATCTATGCATCATGAAAGTAGCAGCTATTTTCAGTAAGTCAGTCAACTAGCATTTATTAAATGTTCAATATAAGTGCTAAGCACTGAAGATAAAAAAGGGGCGGGGATAATCAATTGCTCTCAAAAAACTTATAGTCTAGCATGGGAGAAAATATGAAAAAAAATTATGTACTATAACTGTATACATGTATATAGTAACTGTATATATACTGTAACTGTGTATATATGTATATATATATATATACACACATGCATACAAACACAGAATAAACTGGGGATAATCTCTGAGAGAGGACACTAAGCTTAATTATGACTAGAAAAAAGGTCTTGAAGAAGGTAGGACTTTATCTGGCACTTGAAAGATGCCAGGGAAGCTAGGAGGTGGAGATGATGAGGGGGAGTGTTTGAGGTATGAGAGATAGGCAATGAAAATTCTTGGGATAAGGAGATAGAAGATATTGTTCAAGGAAAAGCTAGGAGACCCATGTCACTGGATTGCAAAGAACATGGGACAAGAGGAATAAAGTATAAGAAGATTGGAAAGGTAGAAAAGGGTAAGTTTATGAAGGGTTTGAAAGCTTTTTTTAAATTTTTTTTATTTGATTCTGGGGTAATAGGGTGGCACTGAAGTTTACTGAATTGGGGTATACATATGTGTGTGTGTATGTGTGCGTGAGAGAGAGAGACAGAGAGAAAGACAGAGAGAGAGACATGGTAAGATTTATGTTTTAGTAAGATCAGTTTGACTGCTGAGGGAAGGATGGATTGGAGTGACAGGATTTGTGGCATGGAGACCAACCAGTAGGCTATTAAACATTCCAGGCATAAGGCAATGAGGATCTGCATCTGGGTGGTAGCAGTGTCAGAGTAAAGAAAGGGCATATATGAGAGATGATGCAAATGTAAAATCAATATGCCTTAACAACAGATAAGAGTCTGAGAGAAAGTATGGAGGATGACACCTAAATTTGAGGCTGGGTGACTGGGAGGATGGTGGTACCCTCAACAGTAAGAGGAAAGTTAAAAGGAGTAGAAGGTTTTGGGGGAATTATGAGTTCAGATTTGGACATGTTGAGTTTAAGATGTCTAGGGTGCTTTCAGTTGGAGGTGGACAGTCTTCATTAGGCCTGTCTAGAGGCAGCAGATAAAAAAGTGGAGAGAGTCCAGATTTCTGAAACAGAACTCCTAAACTGGCCCTTATATTATGCAAAAAAACTGTTTGTATTTGAAAGAAGCAGATCAAGAGAAAAAACAAAAAAAAAACAAAACTAAGACCGCTATATGGCAAAGCAGTATAGCTCTAAGCTGTCTGATTACCTGGGTGGCTTTCCACTGTATATCTGTTTGTCTTCCCCATATTGTGTCTATATCAAGAAGATTTTTGGACTTTATTCCAAGTTGCTTAACATTGTAGGAACAGAAAATACCAAAAGACTAGATGCTGATATCTCTGCCACAGGTTCCATGGCACATACTGTATTTAATGATAACTTCTGGAACTTTTCTTTTTGTCTCAGTCATAAACCTCTGCCATATTCCATGTCCTTGAGTGTTGTTGTTCAGTTCTTTTCAGTCATGTCAGACTTTCTTCATTACCTCATTTGGGATTTTCTGGACAAAGATACTGGAGCAGTTTTCCATTTCCTTCTCCAGCTCATTTTGCAGATGAAGAAACTGAGGTAAACAGGGTTAAGTGACTTGCCGAGGGTCACACAGCTAGTAAGTATCTGAGGCCAGATTTGAACTCAGAAAGTTGAGTCTTCCTGACTCCAGGCCCAGCACTCCATCTACTTGCCCTACTGCACCTATTGCCCTACTTGTACCACCTACTTGCCCTATTAATTGTACATTCACATGTTGAATCCATAGAAAATCATAACCAGTATCTCAAGAAAACACCAGTGTCCATCCCTTTTCTTTGAGTTCCAAAATTTAACCTCTTTAAATGTAGACCTGTGGACAGAAGTATCAATGACATGAATGCACACAACATCTCATCTTATTGTCTGAATCTCCAGAAAGGTTGCCTTGGATGGGTTGGAGGACTCTTTAATTAACAGTATTTAACAACCCCTGTGCTTTCTCCCACTCTCACTTCTTCGTGTTGTCTTCTCTCACCACACTATGGCTCTTAACTAGTTTCTCTTGAGATCAGTGGTAACAATTTCTGAGCTAATAGGATAAGATTTATAGTCTCTGCCCATTGAAAAGAGAATGATTAAATGACTTATGTGTGATGAAAATATAAGATCTTGATCTTATTAGCACAATTAGATTTCACTTAGAAAATTGTTCCAATTATATTTATTTGGATATTCTAAAATGCATTATTTCATATGTATAGTTACTCAGTCCACAGCTCAGGAGAGAGCCTTTAACCATTCCTAAAGCCATGAAAATTTCTCATCTCGAAGCTGATCCTCTAGTGAGAGACCTTTCCACAATCACCCAGGCTAGTCATTTATTTACAAAACACAGCATGACCCTGTGCCTATACTCTGAGCCAGGGATTCTTAATCTGGAGTCCACAGACATCCAAAGTTGTAGATGGATTTCAGGGAGCCTAAAATTTTGGATGGGAAAAATACATCTTTATCTTTGCCAACCTCTAACTGAAATTTAACATTTAATTCAATTGTGAATTAAAGCAAAACAAAACATTATTCAGAGAAGAGGCTTATAAGGTTAACCAGACTACCAAAGGCTCCATGACACAAAAAACACAGAACCCCTGCCCTAAGTTTTCTTAGCTTGGTACACTTTATATTCAACTTATATTCCATCAACACAGAAGACATGGTCACCTCCACACTACAGTGACTTGATGGAATATGGCCTTTGTAAAATGGATCTAATAACAATCATTTGTATTTCTATTTTCTATTTCTATTCTATTCAGTAGTTTGTTTCTTTTTATTATTAATAACCATAACATATACTTGTCAGGGATCCCTGATTTCTTCAATTTGGACCCTCCTCCACCCACCCTTCCCTGTGAAAGACAATGTAGTTCAATGGAAAGAGCACTGATTCTGGAGTCAAACAATGTGGATTAAAATCTAATTTTTGCCACTTATCACCTATGTGACCTTCATTAAGCCATATAACTTCCCTGGGCCTCAGTTTCCTCTTCTGTAAAGTAAATGGTTGGATGCAATAATTGCCTCTAAGTTCCTGTCCACTAGAACCAGATCTTTGATCCTATGATCTTGGGTCCCTCTATAAATTAATAGACAATCCCTAAGAGTTTCTACATTCTGTCCAGCCTAGTGATGAGCTTCTCTCAGTTTAGCTAGTCTGGTTCTAGTGAGACAGCATGGTATTGTTAAAATCCTGGACTTGACTCAGGAAGATATGAATTCAAATCCTGCCATTACACCAACTAGCTGTCTGGCCCTGGGTAAGTCACTTTAACACTCTTCTCCACATTTTGCTCATCTGCAAGATGAAATGTTTGGACCCAATGGTCTCTAAGGTCCCTTCTTACTCTAAACTTTTGATTCTGTAACGTTTGATTTATAAGCACAAAAATCTATCATTAAGACCATGATGACACCTTCCTAGCTTGGTACAACCTGCTAGAACTTGGCTCCACTGGCATTTGAGAAACCAGCTCACCTCCACACCTTAATATGAAATCAGAGGGAGAATTCAATTATACTACTAAGTCCCATTTAGATGGTACTTTTTGACATACAATCTGCTATTCTTTTAGCAACCCTATAGATTGCATCACATGATGATTATTTTTATTTTACCAATGAGGAAACCAAGGATAAAAAAGATCCTTGCCCAATGTCATAGGTAACAGGAGTCAGTATCAGGACTGGAAAATCCTTTTGTTCACAACTCCAGAACCTCTCCTCTTTCTACTATGCCCTACTACTGTCCAGTTTCCAATGGAAAGTTCTCTTTCCTTGCAAGGCCAAAATGATCCCTTCTCAATGAGGCCTTCAAGTGTGCAGCAATTGCATGTTCCCTGCACTTTTTTTCCTATTAACGCTAATGGTGGAGCTAAGAGTTTGTACCAAGAGATGCTCAGAACCCCTGCAGATTTGGAAATGAAGTCCCTGAATGCTGGGAAATGAAGCCAGGGAGGGCTGATTCAGTGGTTAAGCAGCACATTACACGATGTTCCCTGCAGATCAAGCAGGACTTCATTGTGTTCACAAGGGAAGGCAGAACATTTCCACCTTTGAAGGAGAGGGAGGAGTGGGGCACTCCTTGGACCATAAAAGCTTTTCACATTACTACTTAAAAAAGCTGGCTACTAATGCATCCTTTATAAGGCTCAGAAGATGGACAAGGATAATGTTGTGAAAAGCAGAATTCTGTATTAAGGTTGAGTCTGCCTCTGTAATCTCTCTCATTCCCTTATTCCTCCCTCTCCTTTCTAATGCTATTGCACAATCCTATTTCAGGATCTCATATCTTTTCACCCTGGACAAGGAGATAACACAGTATAGTGGGGAGAGCACTGGCTCTGAGCTCAGATAGTATAGGTATAAATCCTGCCTCTGGTAGTATCTATGTGATTCTGAGTACATTATTTAATATCTCAGGAACTCATTTCTGAATCTATAAGATGGTCGTGAAGGTGAGGAGGTTCTACTATATGTGATATAATGTTCCTTCTAACTCTAGATCTGTGATTTTATGACCCTAATATTTCTTCACTTGTTTGTTTGTAATATGCATATATTGCAGGTCTCCATCCACCAAATATCTCTCTTTCCAATCTATCAATCATTAGTCTTCCCAATGAACAGAATTTATCAGACCATATCCTTGCTCCAAAACTGTCAATGATTCCTTATAATTCAATGCACTTGCCAATCAGTTTCTGCCCTAATTTTCAGTTCTCTCTCTCTCTCTCTCTCTCTCTCTCTCTCTCTCTCTCTCTCTCTGTCTCTCTCTCTGCCTCTCTCTCTGTCTCTCTGTCTCTGTCTCTCTCTCTCTGTCTCTCTCTTCCTTTATGGAAGCAAACAGGATTAGGTGACTAGCTCAGGGTCACACAGCTAGCAAGTGTCTGAGGCTAGATATGAAGTCCTCCTGACTACAGGGCTGGTACTCTATCCACTGTGCCAGCTAGCTGCCCCCAGCTTTGTTTCTGAATGTTATTTTGAGACATTCAACTCACTGGTTAATCTGTAACAGTCACCGTTATTCATGTCCACTGAACAACTTTATAAGTCTAAGTTTTTGCTTACACCATTTACTATAAGAGGAGTATCTTTCCAACCCATTTCTGTCTGAGGAAATCATAGGCTCATAGAATTCATATCTAGAAAGGGCTTTGGAGTTTGTATAGTTCAAACTCTTCATTTTGCTGATGAGGAAATTGAGGTCCAGAAAGTACCTTGCCCAAAGTCACACTGGGGCAAAAAGCAGGAAAGCTAAGATTTGAATCCTAGTTGTATGATTCCTGTTCTAGAAGTGCTTCTACTGTACCATGGTCCCTACAATCCTTTACAAAGCCTTCCCTGATTTCCCAATTTGGAAATTACTTTTCTTAGGAACTAATATGATATTTCTTAAGCACTAATAATATTCCACTCTGTATCTCAGTTATTGATATATTGGTGTTGACAAAGGGTTAAGGATGGCATCTGTAATTTCAATTATATAAGAAACTTCCAAATGAAGAAACACTCTGTACCAATGCAGGTCTGCAGCTGTTCTGCAATTTATTGTCTTAGAGAGAGAAATTAAGTGACTTGTCAGTGTCACATAGGCAGTGTGTATCAGAGGAAGGACTTGATCCCTTCCTGGTTTCAAGGCCACTTTTATAAGTTTTATTCCAAAATGCCTCTTCAGACATGTTATCTCCCATAAGTATCCTGCAAGCTCCATGAGTGTAAGCTTATTCAATTTTATTTATCCTGCAACATGTTACACATGGTAAGTTCTTAATGCATACTGACTTAATGAATAATGTGACATGGGCTTGAAATTGCCTCTTAGAGGATAAATAGAAGGCAATATGGTATAGTGGGGAAAATACTGGTTTGGGAGCTGTGAAAAAAAAACAAACCCAAAATAACTAGATTTGAATTTCATATATACTGATTACATTTGTATGATTTTAGATAAGTTACTTCTCCTTCTCTGGGTCTCATTACTTTCATCTGTGAAAAGTGGTGAGACCTGGCGAGGAGGAACAGGTCTGGAGTAGATGATGTTCTAAGATAATGGATAGCAATAATCTGACAAAGCCACCTTTTATGGGATTCATTCCAGAAAAAAGATGCTTCCATAGGGATAGCCCTTAGAAGAGAAATCATAGAATAAGTGATATTTGGGAAAGGAAGAATTGGTTTATAGATGGGCACAACTTGACACAGTCAAGTTTCACATGGACCTTAGACTTTACCTCTGAGAAAGAAGGCTTGCAGTATCCAGCTCCAAAGACAAGGCTTTCTAAGGACATACTGGACTGTTCCGAACCTGACTCTGGGCTGCCTTTACCCAGCCATGATCCTTTCCCTGGGCGTGTAAAGCTAAAATGAAAAACATTAAGAATAAAAATGTATTAGAAACCAACATCTTAAAAAATAAAAATAAAAAACTCTAAAGTGTACTAAGCACTTAGCACAAAATATGTTCATAAGACAGCATGGTAAATTCAAAAGTTCATGGTAAATTCAAAAGTTCTTTGACTCTAGTTCTAGAGTCAAAGACTCAGGTTCCAATTCTGCCTCATGCTTGCTGCCTAAGTGAACATAATAACCATAATTTGATCTCCCTAGGCCTCAGTTTCCTCATCTGCCAGATAAGGGCATTGAACTAAATGGACTCTGAGGTCTCTTTCAATCCTAGAGCTATAATCCTATGATACCAAATAATGAAAAGATCATTCACCCAGTAAAATAACGAAATATGAAGGCTCAGAGATGAAGGAACTTTCACAGTGTCATATAGGGAGAAAATATCAAAACTGGGATTCAAATCAGGTCTTATGACTCCAAGTCCAATAGTCTTACAACCATACCTCGATTCCTCAATAACACAATAGGCATTCAATACGTATCAGAATTTTACCTGGAGTTGGCCAACAAACTAAATAATTGAATAAGTACATTAGGCAAATAGATAGATAGACAGACAGACATATAGACAGATGATAGATGAATAAATAAATAGATAAATAAATGAATAGATAAATAAATTTAAATAATTGCTGTATGGGCTGGGTTTAAACTAAATTTTCCTACGGATTAGTCAGGAATAAGAGAAGAGCTATAAAGGGTTCCCAGGAAGAACCGCCAATCAAGTGTCCTGAGTCCTTGCCCTCACTATATCATGGCTTGCTGTGTTAGCCTAGGCAGATATTTGTCATACAAGGGTGATAATAGCTACCCTAACTACCTCGTGGAGTTGTTGAAATGATCAAATGAAATGATGATATGAGTATGCTTTGAAAAACTACAAGTTGGCGGACAAAGGGGAGATATTATTATCAAATGATCATAAGAGGTATGAATTTCGTGATGCTCGGTGCCCAATGACGTGCTTTAATTTCCAACACTGCTGAAGCTAGGTATTGAATGAACACTGAGAAGGTCATTTCATTTCACGAGTCATTAAGATTTTTTAAAATATTGATTTTTTTCTAGATTCTACCTTGCTTGGAAGACTCATAAAATGTACTAAGAGAAAACATATTTCAATATTTTAATACGATCATGCAGTAGAAAGAGACCTGATATTTTGGGTGGGATGAGGAGATGAGAAGTTGTGGGTTTTGGCTCAGGCTCTGCCATAGCTCACTAACTAGCTGTATAATCATATGAAGGGTAGGTAGATGGTACAATGGATAGAGCAACAGGACTGGAGTCAGGAAAACTCCTCTTTCTGAGTTAAAATCTGTCCTCAGAAACTTACTAGATGTGTGACCCTAGGCAAGTCAATTCACCCTATTTGCCTCAGTTTCCTCATCTGTAAAATGAATTGGAGAAAGAAATGGCAAATCACTCTGATATCTTTGGCAAGAAAATACCAAATGGGGTCATAGAGTCAGACAAGACTAAAACAACTGAGCAACAACACAATCACATGAAAGCCATTGAAACTCCCTGGGCCTCATTTTCCTCATCGGAATACATGGTTTCATTAAGATCGTCTCTAGAGTTATTTCCCACACAAACATTCTGGGTTCTCATATCCTATAGAATTAATTCTCTTTCAATGGCATACATATATATTCTAAGAGTTTATGTTCTAAGGTCCCTCACAGATCTAGCATTCCATAACATTGCATGTTCTATATATGGACATCCATTGTTCCAAGGTACCTCCCAGTTCTCATTCTCCAGTTTAGGAATAATGGGCCATTACAGATTTGATAAGTAATGATATTTAAAATGCCCATTTATATAGCTCCTTAAGGTTTACAAAGTATTTTTCTCAGAACCCCTTGAGGTAAATAGGACAGATATTATTATTATGCCCACTTTGCATATGAGAAAACTGATGTTCAGGGATAAAAGGATTTGGCTACTATTGTGTTGCAGCATTGCAGCCGTGATGCAAAATAAGTTCTTTGCACTAGAAGAGCAGAGCTTTTTCCATTACTTCATAGAGAATATTTCTTCATATTTCCTCATTGATAGAATGAGGACGATGATGACAGCTAATATTTGTTTAAGACTTTAAGTTTTGCATATTGCAAATTTACATAAATTACAACATTTGATTAGTTTTACTAATTTTCACAACTGCCTCACACCAATCATGTTTAAATGATGTGAGAAGAGAGTATGTTTCCTACAGTTACTCTTCAGGCCCTTTCTGTAGCAAAAAGATACACAGAAAGATCATGTTTGCTGAAGAAACCTTCTGTGTGGAATCCAGAGAAAAGGAAAAAAATTCTATCTGACTGAACTTACAAGAGGAAGGAAGGAGAGAAATGGGGGGAAGAGAGAGGGAAAAGAGAGGAAGGGGAGGGTGGGAAAAAAAGGTGGGAGGGAGGGAGGGAAAGAAAAGGAGAAGAAGGAGAAGAAGAAGAAGAAGAAAAAGAAGAAGATGACAACGATGGAGGAGGAAGAGGAAGAGAAAGAAGATGGGATGGAAGAGGAGAAAAGAGAAGAGTAGAGGAGGAGGAAAAAGGTGGGGAGAGAAGAGGGGGATGGAAGGAGGTAGGGGAAGAGACAGCTATGATGGCAAAGTCACTGGAAAGCTTGAAGGAAGTAAACTTAAAAGCTCCTCATGACAATGGAAGGTTAAACCTCCAACCAATAGTTTCCAAATTTCAAATTCTTCATTAGAATATTATCAGAGTTCTCTCCCATTTTGTGTCTGAAAGCCTGTTTTGTTTACCTAGCTTTAATGTTTTCTAGAGCCAGGGAATAAGCTTCTGGGAAATAGAAAAGAATAAATTTGGCAAATAGCACAGAAACTTCCTTTCTTTTTTTTTTTTTAATTCTGGAAAGTGGCCAAAGAGATAGTAATGTTTTGAGAAAAAATAAAACAGGTATCATAACTACTCTATTATATACTACAGAATCGTTGGGAAGAGGTTTTAGAACAAACAATATCCTGGAAGGGGCTTCTGAACACAGAATGTGAGACCGTGGAATGCTTTAGAATATGCAGTCAGTTAGTCAGTCAATAAGGAATGAGTTAAGGACTTAACATCTGCCAGGCATGATCCTAAGGGCTAGGCATACACAAAAAGGGAGAGGGTGGCAAAAGTCCCTGTCTTCAAGCAATTCTCATCCTAATGGTGGGAGATAACATGTAAGCACATACATATGTATAAGATACATACAAAGTAGAAGGAAGTCAGTCTGAGAAGGGAAGGCATTTGCAACTGGAGTGTGTAGGGGACAGACTTGGAAAGACCTCCTGTAAAAGGTAAGACTTCAACTGCATCATGAAAGAAACCAGAAGAAACTAGGGGCTGGAGACTGTATAAACATGATTATTTGCATTTGATAGATACGGGAGATCACAAAGTCTAACCTGCCAGTGGTTACACAAACTGAAGATATCAATTAGGTTCGGAACCAATCTTGCATGATTTCCTATCACCTAGTGGCACTACAGCATCTGATATTTTATGGGCCAGTAGGTATGATAAAAAGGAGCAATAGATAAATCAGAACACTTGCCATTTTCCATAATGTGTGAGCTAAACAGGATCTTTGTTGCTGTTCAGTCATGTCTGACACTTTAAGACCCCACTTGGGATTTCACCGGTGTGATTGGCCATTTCCTTCTCCAGCTCATTTTACAGATGAGGAAACTGAGGCAAACAGAATTAAGCACCTTGCCCAGAGCCACAAAGCTAGTAAATGTATGAGGCAATATTTGAACTCAGGCCTTCCTGGACACCAGGCCTACGACTCTAACCACTGTGCAACATGGCCGTCTTCTATGCGGACCTTACAGAC
>CM053587.1:280847666-280873812 GCA_028646515.1 Pseudochirops corinnae
AAACAAATCTTCTCATTCTTCAACAAGGGGTCATCCAACATCCATCAGTGAAAAAAGCTAACTATAGCACGGGGCAGACTCTTCTCATTTCTGATCATTTTAAAGTGTAGACTAAGCAATGTAAAACAATACATTACCAGCCAGCAAGCATTTATTAAGTGCTACCATCAAACCTGTGCTGGATCCTGGAGATATGAACCCAAAGGTGAAAGAATCTCAACCCTCAAGGAGCTTACACTATAACAAAAGAGCCACACAAGTTAAGTCCTCTTTAGCTGAAGGAATATTACACAATACATGACACTGAGCAGGTGAATCTGGCTTTAGTTTCCTGATTGATTAATTGGTGATGACACACAGAATCAGAGAATCTGAGGAAGACACCTCAGAGGAAGCTAGGAGGTACCATGGATAGAGTACTGCCCTTGCAGTAGGAAAAAACATGAGTTCAAATCCTGCCTCAGACGTGTGCTAGCTAGGTGACCCTTGGCATTTCATAAACTCTCACATTCAATTTACTTATCTTTGTACGATTTACATTATCTTTACAATGAGGCAATCACATACTTCACAGGGTTGTTATAAAGATCAAACAAGATAATCTATGCAAAAAGTGGTTTGCAAACCTTAAAGTGCCATGTAAATGTTGATTTGTTGTTAATAGCATACATCAGTAAGTACTGGAAGCAATAATGTCCTATACAATTCTAACTTGGGCTCTTGGTCATGCCCAGATCATCTAACACAGGGGTTCTGCATTCCCTACCATAAGGGAGGCAGTAACCTCCTTTGAGGAACTATCTATGTATTTAAAACTGGGGAGACTAAGCTGCTTCGCCTCTCTCTTTCAGTTGCTCTTTTCCACCATTCTTTCTGCTATATCCAAAGGGAGAAAATCCCACAGCACAGACAGCATGAACTGAACCTATTAGAGGAGAAGGACTTCCTTCCCCTTTCCTCCCTCTTTCACCCTGGTTCTGAAAAAAATGGGTCCGGGGGTATTTGTTTTGTTAAAGAATGTTAATGGGTCTCTTGAACTTGTCTTTTTTAATTACCACATTTTCTGGATACACTAGACCCAGAGCATGTAGGAGGCCCTGAATATGTTAAGAATGAACCATTTGAGTCTAAAATTAAAAAAAAAAAACAACTATAATAAAATGTTTTTTAAAAGTAAATTTAATTTTAAAAAGGGTTGAACCCCAGCCCTCCTCCCTCTGCTGACATAATGTGTTGTTTCCATCCCAAACTGGACTCCCTGTGTATCCTCGGGAGTCAAGAGATGTGCCAGCAGTCTTCACTACACTGATAAACTACTGGTACAGCTGGGACCTCTGTAGATAAGCAGATCATCAGATCTTCATAGCATAATATTTTCCCAGGCAGAATAATGAGGTTTTGACCATTGCCTTGCTCCTCCCCTTCAGGGCTGGTTTTCTCCTCTTCCCACCTTTACTGTAACTTCCCCCCTTCCATGCCATGCCCCTTTATGTAGATATTTGTGGTTCCTCCTCCTCCCTTTGCTGTGCTGTCATAAATATGCAAACTTTTGGATGGATTGTGAACTCTTTGGGTACCACATGTATGCTTATTTCTCTGTAATAAACCCAGTTTTCATATAAGGTTCATGAAGTTGTGATTGCCTGTTGACAGTTTCTGTTCTGTGTTCTTTTTCATAGTTTCAGGTGCCAGAGGTGACTCCCATGAGACACAGAAGGTCAAGTCATAAACACTTTGGAGTCAGGATTGTAGGTGGGTGGGTATGACCAGTCAGCCTGGCATGGAACCCCTGGGAAACCAAGGTGCCTGGGACATGAGCCTGAGGGGGTTGAACTTGGAACCCTGACTGTGCTGTCTAGGAAGTGAACTAAGCTATGAACATAACCCCTTACCTTCCCCAGAAACAGAGGTGGTTTAAGAGAGGAGAAAGATTATGTTTCCCACATGTTGGGAAAGTAAGTTCAAATATTTGTGATTACTTTTTGAAGTAAATATTCCTTTTATAAGAACCAATCTGGCTATTAGTGGTAAATGGAACTAAGGTGTTGGGGACCAACCCCAACAAGTAAGGGCACAAAATCAATGGGAGAGGATGCATTGGCAGAGAGCCTTGACACCCCAATCCCATCAAGGGTACAGGAGAACTCTGTGGAGGGTGTGAAATCTAACTTCTATCTGGCCTTTTAGGCAACTCAGACCATGCAGTCAGTGTTATAGAACATTTTCAATGAATGATTATCCAACTTAATTAAAGATCTTCAGTGATGTGGAATCCTTCACTTCATGAGTTATCCTCCTCTAGGTTTAGAATGCCTTTGATGAAAATTTTAACAAAGCAGCTAATACAGTAGTTGTGAACCTTTAGGGAATAGCATAGGCTTATGATTCCTTTGCCTTGGCCTTTCCTGCTCCCATTTCATGGTCTAGAATTTCAGTGTTTGCATATGCATCACTGCCTGGCTAGCCTTCCTCCCCCATCCCCATGGAATGTGAATGGAACAGGACAAAATATCACACCATCGTGTTGCTGAGCTATATTTACCTGATCAATGGTTGCTGCAGGGCCACTAGTGAGGCATGGATGGTCACGGAGATCACAGACAGGTGGAAATAGTCAAACATGACAGGGATATGGTGGTGCAGGCCCCTTCGAGGCTGGAGGTGGAGACCCAGTGTGCGGCTGCTGATGGTTGGCATCCCTGCCAAATCCCTTGCCCTAGGAGGCAAGGGCAACCATTTTAGCATCAGGAGACTTAGACATGACTTAAAAGAACATGAAGCTAGTTGGATGAGAACAGATTGCGTATTGCCTTGATCCTTGGCCTTGGTTCAGAGGATTATAGAATGGTCAAATTGGAAGAGACTTTAACCATGGAACATTAGAACACAGAGGATTAAAACTGAAATGAGTTATAAAACAGAAAATTTCAAATTACAGGATGTTTGAGTTGAAATGGAATGTAGAATGGGTAATATTAAAACAGAAAATGAGCAGAGCACAGGATTTTAGAGCTAAAAAGGACCTTAGAGACAATCTCTTGCAAGTACCCCATTTTACAAAAGAAGAAAATTAGGCCCAGAGAGGTTTATCGACCTATGGAAAATTACATAAAAAATATCAGTCAGAAGCAGAAATCAGAACTCTTGAATGTAACAGTGAAAAGGGCACTGGGCTTCAATGTCTGAATGTGTGGGTTTCATTACTAGCTCATATTTTCTAGTTGAGGTACAAATGGGAAAGTTACTACTGTAAATTGAGAAGAAAAAAAAAGAATGATGTGATTATTGATTTAGAGCTGGATAGAGCTTTGGAAGGCTGTCTAATATAACCCTCTTATTTGATTTGAAGAAGTGAAGGCCAGAGATGTAGTGTCCTATCCAAGTCATACAGAATCTGAATCCGGGACCTCAGACTCCAAATCCATCACAAAATCAACTGCACCATGGTCTGTATACAGTACAAATATACTATTTTAACCATTCATTTAATGTGCTTGTTGTGAGGGAAGTATTATGAAAAACTTTAAAAGGTTATATAAAACTAAACTATCATATTTATCACCAATTCCCAGTTTAGTGAAAGTTCTTTTCACTGACACATTGGCTCTCCCAGGATGAATTGTCTTCTTCTGTTTATATGTTTCTGTTCAATCTATAAAATGTACATACTTATCAAATTAAAATAGCCATCAGTACTTCCCATTGGTTCTGCTAAATTCAATTTGGATTATACAAATTAGAAAAAATCTAGTTAATTAAATATATGTAAAAGCACTTAGTACTTTTCATGTGAAAATGGTTCCGTGAGGAGATAGAGAGGACACTGGCTCAGGACTCAAAAGATAAAGGTTCAAATTCCATCACTGATGCTTATTACTTATGTGACTCTGGGCAATTCAGTTAACACCTCTGAGCCTTGGTTTCTTCATACATAAAATGATGCCCCTCAAACCCTTTCTACATTTGTGATCTGGTAGCTCCTGGGGTTATAGTAATCCCATCATCAGGCTGAAAAAATTCGACTGAATTAATTAAATATATATTTTGTACTTATGATGCATAAAGCCCATTACTCAGAGCCGGATATTCAGAACAAAAATTAAAATGTCAATTTTCCTGCCCTCAAACAGCTTATAATTGGGAGAAATTAACATTACACTATTATGTTAATAACCAATTATTAATGTGTGATCTATTCTATTTTCTCTTATTTTTATATAAGACCCCATTCCTGAAAAGGTCGTTCAATTTCTGAAGAGGATGACCGGATAATATGGGCTCCACCCAAATAAGACTCTAGTTTTTTTCTATTCTGTAAAGAGCCAAACTGAGCTGGTCAAGACTTACAGAGAGAAATTCATGACTCCTTAGTCCCTTCATTAGAGTTTCGGAGAGCCTGGCTCAGAGAGAAGAAATAAAGCCTGAGAGGGCGGCTAGGTGGTGCAGTGAATAGAGCACCAGCCCTGGAGTCAGGAGGACCTGAAGTTCAAATCCAGCCTCAGACACTTGACACACACAAAAAAAACTAGCCATGTGACCCTGGGCAAGCCACTTAACCCCAACTGCCTTGCCTTCCCCCTCCAAAAAAAGGAAAAAAAGAAAGAAAGGAAGGAAGGAAGAAAGGAAGAAAGGAAGAAAGCCAGCCAGAGAGATTGTGATCCAGGAAGATTTTGCTTGCCTAGATTCCTGGAAGTTACTAAAACTCAATGACCAGGCTTCCTTCCTCAGCTGACCTCCCCATGTTGATAATGAAGTAACGAGGGGCTGAGGACTCTTTCCCACCTCCTCATTAAATGTTCATCAATTATAATTGCCTTTTCTTGTTGGGGGAGGGTCCAATAATATGCTGTCGGGAAGAAAGGTGAGCATTTAAGATGATGCAGGACCCTTCGTCTTTAGCTACCAAGAGAAACCACTGATCATCAATTTATTGATTTTTGGCTGACAATTAATAAATTGATTTTTAATGCCTAGAAATTCTGTTTCTCAGGACTTTATTTGTGGCATATTACAATAAAGAGAAAATAACGTACACACTTATAAGTATGACAAAAGGAGGAGGTGATGAGGTAAAGGAGACAGTCAGACTAAATAGTCTAGGAAAATGTTATGGCAGGAGAGACCACTTTCACCTGGGAGGGATTTATGGTGGAGGCTGAGCCTTCTCTCGAAGGAAGTCATTTTACTAAAAAAAGAGGAAGAATAAGTATGTTTCAGACATGCTAGGGACCCACCTGAAAAGGTGTGGAGGTCTGGGTTACTATAGGATGTGAAGGTCTGAAGGGGAATAAAATTAAACAAGGCTGTGAAGGGAGAATTGAGGTTGAATAGTACCTTAAATGCCTAGGTAAAGGGTTTATACTTCCCATATTTTTTGTCTTGCATTGTATTATACAGTATTGTATTATGTTGTGTTGTGTTATCCTGGATAGTGTGGTGGTGTATTTATACAAAAGGGAATTATTGAAGGCTTTTGAGTGGTGAAGTAAAGTAGTCATGCTTTCTAATAAGAAAAAAACAAACATACACACATTTTATATTTACACATTATATATATATATACATATGTGTGTATATACATATGTATATATGCATGTAAATGTGTATATATGTGTGTATGTGTGTGTATATATACACATGTATATATGTATATATATACATGTGTATATGTGTGTATGTGTGTGTGTGTGTGTGTGTGTGTGTGTGTGTGTGTATATATACACAGAGAGAGAGGGGTAAGTGTAAGTAAGGAAAATCAGTTATCTAAACATATTATCTTGTATTTATATGCTTCTAGTTTATATACACTATAAGTAACTATGTGGGTAGCTAGGCTGCACAATGGATAGAGTGCCAGGCCTGGAGTCATGAAGACTCCTCTTCCTGAGGTCAAATCTGGCCTCAGACACTTGCTAGCTGAATGACCCTGGGCAAGACACTTAACTCTGTTTACCTCAGTTCCACTTCTGTAAAATGAGCTGGAGAAGGAAATGGAAAACTACTCCAGTATGTTTACACAGAAAACCCCAAATGGGGTCACAGAGTTAGACATGACTGAAAAGAGTGAATAATAACGAATGATGAACTATGTTGTATATATTCTATGTATATATGTGTGTGTGTATATATATATATATATTTATCTATCTATATATACATATACACAATATTGTCTCCACAGATATTTTTACGCTCCTAGTATTTAGGAGAGTGATTGTTTCATTCTTTTTATCAATATTCCCACTATAATTGTCTGAGCTTGGATGGTATGACTGAAAGTGAAAATGGAAAAGCAGATCTGAACAATATCAACAGGGTTGATCGACTTAGTAATTGACCGGAATGGGGAGCGGATACTGAGGGACAGAAAAAATGGGAATACCAAGTTTAGGAAGAAGAGTAAGTTTTTAGGTATAATTGATGAGTTCAGTTTTGTGTATGTTGTATTTAAGTTGCTGGTAGGTTATCCATCTGGAGATGTACTTCAGGCAGCTGTAACTACTTTACTGAAGCAAAGGCGAATGCTTAGATATGTAGATTTTGAAGTAATTTGCATAAGGGTGAGATCTGAAGGTATGGGACTGGATAATATCATTAAGCAAATAGTGGGAAATGAGAAGAGGACTGAGGACAGAAAGCTGTGGTCCATCAACAGTTAAGAGATGAGAGTAGTATGAAAATAAGCTAGAGAGACTGAGAAGAAGCAGTGAGACATGTAATATAGAAATCAAGACAAGGGAGGAGAGAAATAATACTGAATAATGTCAAAAACCACAAAGCATTCAAGAAAGATGAAGACTGAGAAAGGTCACTGGATCATTCATACCTCTGGAAAAATTCATTTAGTGAAGAGTGGGGTCAGGAGTCAGACTGAAAGATACTGAAACATGATCAAGAGTTGACGAAATTGAGGCAACGAGTATAATTGACTTTAGATAAGAGGTTTTCTGTGAAAAGAAGTGCTTGTAGGCTAATAGCTTAAGTAGATGTCAAAGTCAAGGGAAGATTTTAATGGTAGAGAGGGGGACACCTGAATATGTTTGTAGAATCAAAGAAAGAATCAGTAAGCAAGAGGAACATGAAAATGAAATATAGAAGTTCTTAGAGATGAAGATAGAGACTGATGGAAGGGGTAAACTCCTAGAGAAGTAAAAAAAGGATGGAATCAAAGGGGAAAAAAGAATTGTTAAAGTGTGAAGGAGGGGAAGGGAAACAGGCTGGGGGAAAGGAGGGGAGAAGGGAAACGTGTATCCAGAGGAAATGTCCCAGGAATGTGAGAAAACTGCAACCCAGGCCACAGAAGGATCCTTTAAGAGAGAGTGTGGAGCACTTAAAAGAAACAGGAGAAGATTTGGGCACATATTTTCTCTCTCCATTTTTCTAAAAGGAATTTATCAGGAAGAAGGGGGTGTGGGAGGGAAACTTAGCTTGTGTAGCTCCAAAGGACAGAACTGATGCCAAGTAGACAAAAGTTAGAGGGAGGCAGATTTCAGCTCAGCATAAGGGAGAATTTCCGAACAATTAGAATTTCCCCAAGTGGAATGGTTTACCTTGGGACCTAGTGAATTGCCCATCCCTGGAGGTTTTTGAAACTTGGAGATTTCCATAGATGAGACCAATGTAGGCCAATGATGTTAAAATCAATAGACCTTTGATATAGGATTACTTTACATCACACAAGGGAAAGTCCTTTACCTTGAGTTATGCAGGAGGAGAGAGGATGAGGATACATTGAGATTCTAATCATCAATGCAACGAGTATACCACTGCATGTCTAAAGAATTAGGCTGCATACACAATCCACACAGCAGAGGTTTAAGGGCCTTTGATAAATCATCTTCAAGTTATGGTAGGAGAAAAAAGGTTATGAAAAGTCACTTTAGAAGTTCCCTCTGAAGGAGCAGCATATATATACATATATATATGTGTATATATATGTATATGTGTATATACGTATGTATATTAGGTTCTCATCATGCCTCCCAGTCTGGTGTTGGCATGCCTGCAGTGTTCTACATATATAATGGGATTACTCTAAAAGGAAATGGATGGCTCGGTGTTCTACAAGGAGTAGTGGTGTCTCCAGTCTCTGTCATCAGACCAGGAGACATTATCTTGAAAGTTGACATTCCCAGCAAAGATGATTCTATATATGGGAGGTATCAGAAAAGAGGTCGGGGCACTAGGCAAGATAAGTGGATATGTATAGAGCACAAACAACCTTTTTCAAGAAAGAGTAGGTCTCTCTCAAAAGAGGTTCTCTGAATAATCCAAGGTTACCACTTGCTATCTAGAGAGGGTTTTGTGCATGACTTCTGAGGTCACCTTCAGCTCTAAATAAAAGTCAGTGTTTTTCCTTTGCAATGGCAATAAAACCTTAATAATCCTACAGCATTATTTTTTCTTCTGAACATAATCTTTTTTTATATATACAGGATGTGCTAGAGACTCATTATTCTTGAAGGCAGTGCAATTTAATTTGCAGAAATGAGGAATTCCCTGTCCTCATAATCCTCCCTTGCCTCTGCTTTCTCTTCCTCTTGTTTAATCATATATTCATCGACCACCTCCTACTCTCATTTTTATTAAATATTTTGTCCTTAAGGAGAGGAAGCCACTTATCAAAAGGTAACCCAAAGGGATCTATATGTCTCATATGAGTATTTGTATTACAGAAAGTCTGCTTGATTCAGTGCTTAGAGATTCTAAGTATTTCTTTTCCCCCCTTCTAGATTTCTATTTATTTGAAGTGATTCGATTCTTCCCTGACTATCAAAGAGAAAGACCCTCTCAATTTATTCACTTCGCTCTCAGTCTGATGAAGCCACACATTTTCCCTCAGCCGACAACACTTCTAGAGTATGACACGGCAGTTAGACAAGTCACTGGGGCATCTTTGGCAGTATTAATAGAGGTATAGTTTCCACAATGAGTGGGGTGTAGTCTGATATCAAACCATATCTGGATAACTATGTCCAGTCCTGGAAGCCACATTTTTTGAAAGACACTGATAAGCTGAAGCACTTCCAGAAGAGGTTGTCCAAATTAGTAAACTGACCTAAAATTCTGCTATATATGAATCAGTTGAAGGACTAACAAATGTTAGTCCTAGAAAAGAGGTTTATGAAGGGGGAAAGCATGATCCCTGTCTCAGAATATCCATACTACCATATAGTAGGAAAGTTATTAGGACAGGACTAGTAAAAATGGATAGAAGTTAGAGGAAGGCAGATTTGAGGCTCAGTATAAGGAAATCCTTTCTAACAACTGGGGCAGCATACTGATAGATACTGAGTCACCTCTCACTGGAAGTCTTCTGGCAGAGGTTAGGTGGCTACTTGTCAGTGGAGTTATACAGGGGATGGTTGGTTCCCTGCTTCAGTAAGAGCTTGAAATAGATCTCCCAAGTCCTTTCTGACTCTGCAATCCTAATAATTCCATGATTCTATTATTCTGAATTCTCTTTAAGATTTTACTTTTCCCCTTTTTATTGACACTGCTCTTGATAAACTTCCTCTCTTACTGAAAAAAAAAAATCTGATTTTATTTTACCATTCCAAATTCCTCTTCTTCTTGGTTTGATTGTTTTCTAAAGCACTCTAAAAACTTTACTCTTCTCGGTAAAATCTAATCTCTTAAACCTATCTTCATGATTTTATTTGTGTGCTTCTTTCAGCCCTGGCAAACATTCTCAATATTCAAGCATTGACAATTCTCTATTGGTTGGTACTTTTAAAGCAGGCAAAGGGGAGCCAGTGTTGGGTGGGGAGTACAAATATAGAACTGAGTTCCACTGGACAATTACCTGATTCTTTATATCATCATCACCGCCACCACCGCCACCACCATCACCACCACCACCACTACTACCATTATCATCATCATTCATAGAGGTAGCATGGTTTAGTGCAAGAATCAGCAAACTCCTGCCTGTGGGCCAAATAGAGCCCACTACCTTTATTTGTATGGCTTGAGAACTAAACATAATTTTAGCTCTACAAAAAATAGGTGGTGGGTGAGATTTGGTCTGAGGGTCACAGTTTGCTGCCTGCCAATCTAGTGGATAGAGTTTGACTTGAGTCAAAAAGACCTATGTTGATATATTGATCATGTGATTCTTTGCAAGTCACTTAATCTAATGGGGAATTTATCCATTGGCACTGATAAATGAAATTCACCACCAGGAGTTTTCTAACCCAAAGAAATCAGAAGTCTAATTTGTTTTTTTTTTTTAACTAGTTTGTCTTTCTTTAATTCTTTAATCACTCTGTGAGGCCATTAGGGGAAATTTCATCAATGCCATTCTATAGACAACTAAGCGGAGGTTTAGAGAGTTGTGACTTGCCCAGATAAGATAGCTTGTATGTGTTACAGCCTGCATAAAGACTCATATAGCATGACTCCAAACCCATTGTTCTTTAAAGAATTTTATGCTATCTCTGTGTACACAATGTGTCCTGTTTTATAGATTTGTCAGCTTGACTGTCCTCATCCATGTGTATTTTTGTATCAGGTTTATTATAGACTTGAAATAATATAATCCCAGCATTGGAACAAAGTTCAAAATAGAAGACTTTATCTATCTAGTTCACTGTCAATCTTTAATAAATGTTTGTTGAATTGTAGAACTGAAAGACGTGTACTATCTACATGTAGGTATCTGACCTCATTTAATTTCCTCCATTGTTGGCAAACGTTCTATCATAGCATCTCTAACATTCTCCTAAATAAACCAAAGGGCTATGTAGTTCAAATAATAAGGTGAGAGCTCAAAGAATTCTCCATACAAGCCACTAACCCTATTAACCATAGACCATTCCTGTTCCCTAGTCTGCAGGGTCCTGTGATCCAGCTAGAAACTTCTGACAGTAGAGTTGCCTCTAAACTCTAAGTCTCAGTTTATGCATCTGTAACATATGAGAAGGTGAATTTAGTCAATGGTCCTTACTCTTTTCTTTGTTTCATAGGCCTTCTGGACATTCTGAAGAAGCCTATTGACTACTTTTTGGAATAATATTTTATAATGCATAAAATGAAATATACAAGATTACAAAGGACACCAATCATATTAAAACAAAAATGAAATTAATTTTTCTATTCAAGTTCATAGACCCCCTGAAATCTATCCATGGGCTCCTTGGGGGTCCATGGTTTCCAGGTTAAAGACCTTGGTCTAGGCAGTCTCTAAGATCCCATTTCTAATAGTTTGTTTTCTATTCTATTATTCCAAAGTTCTCATGTTCTATATTCTCTGTCCTCTGTTTTCATATTCTTTATTCTAAGATCTCTTTCAGTTTTGATGCTTTGTGTTCTAATGGTTCCTTCCATATCTAACATTCAACAAATAACACAACTGTATATGCAATAAGCGTCCTCTCAAAAAGCCTTTGAGACAAAGCATTCTGATTTCTTAATCAGCCAAAAAATTCAGTAAAGAGCAGCTTTGACTCAGACTCTAAATATAGCTTTGTCTTCATACTAAACAACAAAATATATCTGTCCATCCACTCTTCTTGGAAAACTCATTAGGTAGGAGTAGATTTATTTTAAATATTCTCAATACAGCACAAGGTAACATTACAGACTCCTTAGGCAACTGCTAACACATAGCAGCATCAATTAAAAAAAAAAAACTATCAGGGAACAATATAGGTAGATGGCCCAGTAGATAGAGCATTGGGTATGCAGTCAAGAAGCCCTAACTTCAAATACAGCCTCAGACACTTATTTTAACTGGGTGACCTTGGATGAGTCCCTTAATCTCTACCTGTCCCAATTTTCTCATCTGTAAAAATGAGGATAAAAATATCTACTTCCTAGGGTGGTTGTAAGGATAAAATGAGATATTTGTAAAGTTTGCAATATTTGAAAATCTTAAAGCCCTAGATAAATGCTAGCTATTATATTATTAATATGATTATTATTATGGTGCTATGAAGACTTTGAAAAGATTACAATGACAAACAAAAACAATAAAATCTGATTTGAAGAAACAAACATGACACCAAGCATTCATAAATAGCCTTACTTATCATCAGAATCATATATAATGAATGGCTCGATCATCAGGCTTGAGTCTTCCCTTGAATACAAATCAGACATGCTCCTAAATTAGTGCTTTTGACATATAATTTTAACCACTTTGTTTTTTTCCTAGTCACAAAACCAAGAGATCACCATATGTAGATATGGTTTTGTGGATATGATTTATGAATCACTGTAAATTTTGGGGTATATATTTTAGTAGTTATTAAGATATAAGATATTTTTCCATATATAAATATTTCAGTGATCTGTAGGTTTGATAGCATAAGTACTCCCTTCCATGATAGAGGACATCAATCTAGTAGGATCACAAAATCACTGAATTTGAGAATTAGAAAGCCTTCAAGGGGTACCTAATCCAACCAATACACAAAAGAACTGTTTTGATAATCAGATGAGATAAGTAAAGCCTTTGGCTTACCTTACTGTGCTACGTAAATGTTCACCAGCTATTGTTACTACTAAAAGGAATCCCCAGGGTCACAATACTCAACTACCCAATCAGTTTCTGTAGGATGATCCCCAAGGAAAGGGACTCACTGCCACCATTGGAGGCAGGCTATCCCACTTTTAGAATGTTCACCTCATTTGTGATTAAATTAATCTTCTCCTTGTAGGTAAGTTGGTAACTAGCCTCTCCGAATTTACTTGGAGTCTTGCCCATTTGATAGGACTGTTTGCTGTCTGCTGTTCCATAAACATGGAGAGAGCTCCAGGTCACTTCTATACCATAATGGGAGAGCAAAGAAGGATTTTAGTAGCTTGCTGCTACTGATGATGTTGCTGTTTTGGCTGCTACAACCCTGGAGTCATTCTGGATTCCTTATTATCTCTTACTCCCCACATAATCTCTTGCCAAAATCTGTTGATTTCACTTTTCCATCAAGGATACTTTCAATTCAATTTAATAGCAATTTAGATATAAGTATGTAAGTTTTATTGGGTCTTGCACTTAAGACTAGAGATATAAAAGGTACATGTGACATAGGTCTTGCCCTTGAGGTAGTTACAGTATAATAGGAAGGAAATAGCACATACAAGTATGATTCAGAGGAGAAAGAAATCTTCCCATTTCTGAAAGACACCACCTTTTCTCCTCTGACACTGTTGCCCACTCCAAAGCAGGTCCTCATCTCCTCATGCCTGGATGATTGCAATTGCCTGCTGATGGACCTGCCTGACTCCAATTTCTCTCCACTCCAGTCCTTCCTCCATTCAGACACTCAAGTGAGCCTACTAAAGTGTAAATATAACGATGACCCCCTATTTAGTGGCTTCCTATTGCCTCCAGGACTAAATAAAAATGCTGTTAGATATTCAAAGTCCTTCACAACCTGGCCATCTCCCACCTTTCCAGTCTTCTTTGCACCTTACTCCAGATTCCTACTCTTTGATCCAGTGATATTGGTCTCCTGGCTGTTCCACAAACAACACTCTGTCTCTTAGTTCCTGCTATTTTCTCTGTCTTCCCGCCATGCCTGGAATGTTCTCCCTTCTCTATTCCAATTACTTACCAAGCTGGTTTTCTTTAAGTTCCAGCTAAAATCCCACCTTCTACAGGAAGCCTTCCCCAACTGCTCTTAATTACAGGGCCTTCCCTCTGTTTATTATTTCCTCTTGATCCTATATACAGATTGGTTTGTATATGTTTATTTGCATGTTGTCTCTCTCATGAGATTGAATGTTCCTTGAGGTTTTCTTTTTGTATCCCTGGAGCTTGGCACAAAGGAGGTACTTAATACAAGTTTCATGATTGATTACTGGGGAAAACATTAGCTTTGGCATCAGAGGAGCTTAGCTGAAATAGAGGCATTGCCATTTACTTACTGTGCAACCTTCTGAATGTCAATTTACCTGTCTTGGCCTCAGTTTCCCTACCTGTAAACCGAAGAAGAGTGAACTAAATTCCATTCTAGTGCTAAATCTTTGATTCTGATTCTATGAACTTCCTTTCCTTCGACTACTCGTAAGTACTTTAAGAAACTGGAATGTATCTGGATGAGAGTGATCCCAATGGTGGGGAGACTCAAAGCCATGCCATATGAGGGCCAGATGGAGAGATGTTTAGCCTCGAGAAGAGAACAAAACTGGGGTTTGGGGAACACAATGAATGTCTTCAAATATATGAATGGCTATTATGTGGAAAAGTAATTAGACACATTTGGTTTGATTCACTCCCCAGGGGACAAAAATACTCTAGGAATAAAAGGTAGATGGGGAAAGAAGTTAAAGATTTCACAACATAAAGAAAAATGTTCCAATAATAAGAGCTGCCCTACAATGGCAGTTGTGAGCATCTTGTCACTCATTTAAGTAGAAGCTAGGTAACCCCTTGTTAGTGACATGGTAGTCAGAAGTAACACTTCAGATAGACATGGCATTGGAAGACATCCGATGCCTCTTTCAATAAATCTATCATTTTTTTATTTGGAAAAATAAACTCTTTATAATAGCTTAAATAACAAGGAATGGATAGAATATGGAATTTATATTTAAATAGAGTGGTGATAAGATCAGTGCTGGTGCTGAGCAGAATTCACCTATGCCTACTCATTCTGTTTGTCCTTTGTTCATACCCTTCCATAAGGATGTTCTGGAGGATCCACCCAAGGTACTAGGGGCCTCCATCACCCTCAGCTGACATTGTGAGGTTACCAAGAGACCTGACACTCTTGCCATGGGGCCATCCCATCTTCTTTTTCTTCTTGTATTTCTTCAATGGTAACCTTCATGCTACTTCTCTTTATAACTAGTAGGTTACAGTCTACACACACACACATACACACACATATACACACACAAACACACACACACACTACACAAAGATAGATAGGGAGATAGATAGAGAAATATATCTAGATATTTGCTTTTCCATCGCCCTCTGGGTGATAAACATTTTCAATTCTTTGGAGATAATAGAGTTCCATATCTTACAACCATAGAACAAGGTAGGGATTTTATATCTTATTTAATTACCACCAGTTTTTGCCATGAACTGATGGATGGGCCATAGGTCAATGCTTTTCTTGACCTTGTTAGTAGAGGAGTTTGCTCCTTGAGCAGTACCCCGGAGGAAAAAGGACTGTACAAGAGACATCAGGAGGAAGTATTAATAGGATTAAAGTCTCAGGGTTATACTCACTGCTGTTCACTCTCTGTAAAATGAAGGTCCAACTTGAGCTGGAAATCTACTTCACTTAAAGCATTTTCAACCTACAAAGAAAAGAAAAACCGATTTATTCCAAAGGCCAATTTCTGCCCCAACTCAAATATTTGATATTTCCCTTCTTGAGAGAATTGCACCACTGAGCATTCAAGTTATTGAATTTATTAGTCAGGGTAGAAGAGGTCTCTAGATAGTGAGAATTTCACAGCAAGTTCAAGTTTATTACTATATTTGTCTGAGATGCTGGAGATGGGCATTTCCTCTCCTCTACAAGCTACCCATCCTTAGAACTCACAGACTTATATATTTACAAAAGGACTATTTCCTTACTTGGGTTTTTTGTCTATATTTCTAGTTTTTTTGTCTATATTTTGTCTACATTTCTAGTTTATTGCATATTATCTCTCATGAATCATACTTATTCTGTGTGCATGCTGAATACCCCTAGTAGATTGCATGTTCCATAAAGGTACAGGCTCTATATTTTATTTAGTTCAGTTCAGCCATCATTTATCAAACACACTGTATGTAACAGGTGCTACATGAGGCATTAAGGATAAAGTGAGGTAGAGTGGGGAATGATAACAATCCTTAACCTCAAGGATCTTTCATTCATCTGCCTACTTTTGGTGCTTAGGAATAGAAACTGCACCTCTATATTTCTCTGGTCTATGGAACTTGCAGGTAAGACAATGATCTTTACCAAGGAAAAATGGCATCTTCTCTGCCAACTAGTCTTAAAAGTTTGCCCAGAGAACCAAGAGGTTAAGTGTTTTGCCCAGACTCACACAGCTATTCTTTGTCAGAGGCAGAACTTGAATCCAGGTCTTCCAGGCTTTAAGACCCCCTACTCACTATGCCATGGTTTCTCTAGGTATTTAATAAACATTTGTTAATCAATATTCTATTGAATTATACCCTAAACAACAGTTCTATTACCAATTGGTTCTCTGGTCTCTTGGTCAAGATGCTCTTTTGTTCAAAGTATTGAAGTCTTTTGTATTGTCTTTCAAGAATACACATAGTGGTGAGGAGAAGGAGAGGATAGATAATTAGGGTTGCTGTAAAAACTTAATTATACTTTCTAGGAGGATAGAGCACTGGACTTGGAGTCTGGAAGACTCATCTTCATGAGTTCAAATCTGGTGTTAGTCATTCACTAGCAATGTTACTCCAGATAAGTCATTTAACCCTATTTGCCTCAGTTTCCTCATCTGTAAAAATGAGCTGGAGAAGGAAATGGCAAACAACTAAAGTATCTTTGCTGAGACAACACCAAATAGGATCATGAAGAGTTAGATACAACTGAAAAATGACTGACGAACAACAAATTCCTCAAATCTCTTTGTACACACCTCTCCTCTACAACAGAATACAAATCCTTTGATGACTAGAACTATTTAGTTTCTGTCCTATCCATGGTACTCAGCATAAATAGCTGTTTGCACATATTGGACATTTAATCAATGTTTCTCAAATTGAATGTTTTTTATTTTTAGCACTTAACAAATGTTCTCAAATAGAAAGTTTTAATTTTCCATTAAATTAATAGTTATAGGTGCATTTTCCTTCCCATTAGACTATAAATACCTCAATGGCAAGACCTATATCACATCTACTTTTATATCTCTAAGTCCTGAGCACAAGGTCTAGCAAATCTCAGATGCTAATATGGTTAAATGGCTACTGAACTGAATTGAAAGTATCCTAGATTGAGGATGATTCAGATGTCATCTTGCCTTACAGCAGGAGGATGGATAAGATATGTTGGATGTTGACAACTGAAGAGTATTGATATAAGAATTCTGACAGTGGAGAGAACAATAAGGGCTGAGGGGACTGAATAAGGTTCCATGTAGGAGGAGCAATTTGAGCTAGATCATTATGCATGGGCAAACATTGTAGGCAACAGACCCAAGAAGGACAGTTTTCCATTGTGAAGAGAGTAGGGAATGAAAGGAACAAGGAATGAATGGTACAGGTGAAGTCAGGAAACTAACCTGGCAAACTGGTAAGGACAGAGTATTGATGATGGGGGCAGTGGAAGAAAAGGGAAGATTGTTAGCCATGATACTATAATCTTTCCAATTTAGTTTTTCTATCTCAACTCAAATTCAAGTCTATATCTATCTATCTATCTATCTATCTATCTATCTATCTATCTATCTATCTATCTGTCTGTCTGTCTATCTATCTATCTATCTATCTATTATGCATATGCACAGATATATGCGCATATATTTATATAGTTTGGCATGCATTTATATATGAATATTCTCTATCTCACTGTGACATTAATGCTAATATTAAGAATTGTATTTTCAATTTATGCAAGTTATTTTAGATTGACATGTTTACATTAAACTAGAAATTCTCTTCAATGTAGAACTGTTTATAAACACTCCTTCACATTCTTTCTTCCCTGTTACCTGAGCTCCTCATCAAAATGTTCTCTGTATCTTCAATAGGATTCAACTACGCTTGTCCACTCCTTATATGTGCCATTCATTACTGGCTAATAATTGGGAGATGCAACTGTAGCCCCAAACTTCTTTCTAGACATGATGACAGCATGGGAATGGATGGCATTGCTGAGGCAGAGAGTGTAGTGAACTACAGGGAGGCTAAGCCTTGAGACATGTTATGCTTAAGTAGGGCAGGAAGAAGAGCCATCAGTGAAGGAGACTAAAGAAATAGGATGAGATTTTAAAACAGATTAGGAGTGAACACCATGCCAGGAGCATAGTAGGCTCTCAATAAATGTCATTGACTGGCTAATGGGAAGCCAAAGAAGGATAAAAGCATCACTATGGAGATAGTGTTTTAAAAACAAATTAGTAATTAGTTAATTTTATTTAATGAATAGACAATTGAATAAATGAATGGATCAAATTATTAGATAGCTAAAATAGGACAAAATCTGAATCGAAACCTTATTGAAACCTTAATTAAGAGGATTTTGGTGACTTTGGGTCAAAAACAAATCAGGAGAGTATTGGAATCAGAATCCAGATGGCGATGGCAAACTCTTCTAATTGGTGAGTCCTTGACCCAAGACCCAGAATGACATTTCATGAGATTCCCCATCCATGCTGCTTACTTCTATCCCGAATCCCCCACCTATGGCTACCCTTTTCTCTCTTTCATTTCTTCTGCTTTTAAGCTTCTCTTTATGTTTCATTTTCTCTTATTAGAATGTAAGCTCCCTGAGAGCTTAGATTTGTATCCCTAGCACTTAGCACAGTGCTTGGCACAAAGTAAATATGTAATAAATGCCTTACCTATTTATCTACTGAATAAGTGGCACAGTCATAGAAAGGAAAAGGGACCAAGAATCACTAGGTACAGGTCCCTATAGCCTCAATTTGCCACTAACTCCTACTATGACCTTGACTAATGATTTTTTTCCTTTACTAACCTCAAAGTCTACACCTGTCAGATGAAGGGATGAGTCTCTAAGTTCTAAACTGCTTCTCTGAGAGTATTGATGAGGGGGAGGAACATAGACCAAGAAGTCTGTGATACGTGAGGAGCAAAATACTACAGGGAAGACAAAAGTGAATTAAAGGGATCTGCCCCAAGTGCCAGAGCGAGCATATAAAAACAGAAAAAAAAAACACCAAAGAAATAAGCAATAATGAAACTCTATTCCAGATGCAGATGAATACTATGTATCTAATTGTATAGACTGAGCTCACTTTTCTGCAATCCAAAGGACAAGTGATAAGAAGCAACAGAGAGATACAACAATCTCATTTGATAACAATACTAATCCTGCAAAATAAGTAATCACTAAACAAATGTGAAAACATATGCAAAACATACTGTAAAGCTCAAAGCACTCCATACATATTTGTTATTCAGTGGTGTCCAACTACTTGTGACCCCGTGGACCATAGCACACTAATACTGTGCATGGGGCTTTCTTATCCGAGATACTAGAATGGTTTACCATTTCCTTCCTCAGTAGATGAAGGCAAACTGAGGTTAAGTGATTTACCCAGGATCACACAACTAGTAAATGTCTGAGGCCAGATTTAAATGCATGTCTTTCTCACTCCAGGACCAACATTCTATTCACTGCTCCAATTAACTAACTCCTATGAATGATAGCTATTATTATGTTGTTGTTACTATTATATTACTATTATTATTGTTAGATTCAGAAATAGAAAAGACTTTAGAGTCCATTAAGTCTAACTCCTTCATTTTGCAGATAAGGAAACTAAATATAAAAAGATTAAGTGACTTACCCAGAGTTAGTAAATTTCTGAGGCAGGATTTGAACCCAGACATTCTCAACTCCAAGTCTAATACCAGATCTCCTACATCATATTGCCACTCTATCACCATCATAATCATTCTCTCCCTTTCAGGTCCCTCATAATCATCTCACATTTCTACAAGTTACGATTCATAAATCAATTTTTTCACAACAAACTTACAGGGTGAGTGGGAGGGTGATATAAATGTTATCTGTATTTTATGGATGAAGAAAATGAGTTTCAGAGTGATGATGTGGCTTTCCGAAAATTAATGAGCTAATATCTAGCCTAACCAGGACTCCTCAAACTGAAAGTCTGTGATTCCAAATCTAAGCGTGCTTTTCATGACGCCATGACACCACACACAGATGGTAATCCAATCCAACTTTTCTGAGACTGAACAATGACTGGAAGGCATATCAAATTTTTCTTCATAAGAATATTTTGATAAAGTAAAATTGGAAGAACTCTTATTGGAAAGGCTTCTTTGAAAACATATTCCTGGATAAACATAATCTAGTAAGACACATATGCCAACAATTTATATTTAGATTCTCAGAGTGCCTGTTAAAAAGCATTGGGGATGCCACATTTTGCTGAACACAAATGCCATAAATGATCATGCCTCTTTGCCTTGTTGTGCATTATAAGGTATGTAATGTAGCACACAGAGTGCTCAAAATGT
The DNA here is from genome assembly GCA_028646515.1 of Pseudochirops corinnae. NCBI lineage: Eukaryota > Metazoa > Chordata > Mammalia > Diprotodontia > Pseudocheiridae > Pseudochirops > Pseudochirops corinnae. The sequence goes on from CM053587.1 coordinate 280,867,828, forward strand.
CATCTCTTACCACCAATTATTTGGAATCTAAGATCCAAACAAATACCATGTATGTTTTTTCCCTGAATTTAGAGCCTTCACTGGTTCCAGATTTTAATTGGCTGTGACATTCCTTATAGACAAGATAGAGCGTACAGGTTGGATGAGAGCAAGGGTGTTAAGAAGCTGTCTGAATAACCAGACTAGAAGAGTATTGATACATCCTTAAGAGATAAACATTTGAATCATAAAGATCCTTAAAACAGCCAGAGCATTTAGGCAGCACAGTAGATAAAGTAATGGCCCTGGAGTCAAAAAGACCAGAATTCAAAATAGGTACTACTATTATACCCATTTTCCAGAGAAGGAAACTGAGGCATAGAGAAAGAAAGTTATTTGCCAGAGTCACAGAGCTAGTAAGTGTCTGAGGCAGGAGTTCAGCTCAAATCCTTCTTCCTTAACGTCTTAGGCTTTTTTCACTTTGCCACTTTGGGTGACATTCGGTGTCCTTCACAATCAATTGTACTCTTAACATTCCAGCTTTAGTATTACTTCCTCTTTACTCTGTTAGTCAGAGACTGGCAGGGTCCTATGAATGTCCCGTGTTCTTTCGTGCCTTTATGCCTTGAATATGATCCATTTCCCTTCCTTAGCTACTGAATGCTTGCCCATTTTCTCAAGTACTTTCCAAATATTACCTCTTCCAGAAAGCTTTTCCTGTTGCGCTCAGGAAGTTATGTGATATACGTGTTATCTCTCCCTTCAGACCAAAGACAGCACTTTGTTTATTCCTTGGTGTTTACATGAGACAGAATGCTGCACTTGGTGTCAGGAAGACCTTTTCAATGTTCTCTCAGGCATTTGCTAGTTGTGTGACCTCAAGCCAATCACGTCATTTCCATTAAATTCAATTTCCTCATTTGTACAATGGAGGCAACAACAGTACCTATTTCACTGGGTTGTTGAGAGGTTCAAATGAGGTAACATAGAACCCCAAAGTCTTAGTACAATTTTAGACATTAAAGCTGACTGAAGTGTCCAAAATACTCAAACACCTTAAAGCACCATAGACGTACCAGCTATTCATTTACTTAAAAAGCAGTCTCACTGCATTTGTGTCACACTCCATGAGGATATTGATTGTGTCTTATCTAAATCTGGTATATTTTCCAATATCTAGCATGGTGCTGTTCACTTAGAAAACATTTAATAGATGTTTATTCAATTTGAACGAATTGGTTTAAATTTGAAACAAGAATATTAGAATTAGAAATTACCTTGGAGACTATGCACTTCAATTCCCCCATCTCAAAGTTGGGGATTAACAGATCCATGCCAATCCCAAGGCAGGTGTCTAGTGGCGGTAAAATGACACTGTCTTCAGCCTTTATTCTACTAGACATTTTAACCGATCATTCAGATAAAGCAATAAGATGACAAGGCTATCACATATGCAATGGCAGGAGGCTGAGACGGTTAACATATTGGATGACAGAATAAAGAGAGAAAAAAGATCTCATATGTTCATGATACACTGAGAGTTACTGCTGGAAGAAGCCTTTGACATCATCTAGTGCTGATAAAGGAATTTAGGATTGCAATCAGTTGGTGTGATGCCACTAATCTAATAAAATAAGATTGAAGAAGGATAAATGTAAATACCTATAGATGGGGGACACTGGACAGTGCAAATACAGAATGAAGTATCAGTGATCAGACAATAATTAGCTCATGTGAGACTGGACTATGGTTCATGCGAAAAAATTCCAGGGTTCAAGGTAAGTCAGGGTGTGATAGCAACCAAATGAATAGATGCACAATTTGTTGAGATGGGGCAGAAGGACTCTGCTAGAGACAGATCTACAGTGAAGTGTGCACATGTGTGTGTGCATATGTGTGTGTGCATATGTGTGTGTGCATGTGTGTGTGTGTGTGTGTGTGTGTGTGTACACTCATGCTCTGTCACTGATAATTGGTGCAGGATGTAAGGACAGAGGGAAATGAGTCCATCGACTTTCCATTCTATCAATGGGAAGACTTACCCACATGAGTTGTACCTAAGTAGCTTTTCCTATTTCATATCCAAACTGATTACAGTTACTGCATATGCATTGTGATCATTGATGCAGTGATATCCCCCTATTCAATTCAGAAACCTTGTTCTCAGTAACTTCCCACAAACCCTAATACTGCAAGTCTCAGGCCTTAAATGAATAACAGCCTCCCCCTCTGCAAATGGTGGGGACCCACACCTTACCCTTTCCCCATCTAAGAGCAAATGCACACGAAAAGTCATCAGCTCATTAATGACGATTTCTTCATTCCTGTACAAGATTTGAAATATCCGGCTGTTCACAGTGTTGTCTTGGACACTTGCAGAACCCAAGTTGGAGACCTCTGCAAAAGAAAAATGACAGTAAGCTACAGGAATGATTACTTGTTTATTCAGGCTTATAGTGCTGTAGTTGGATCTAAGCAGAAGAAGGTTGCCATATAAAGAGAATCAATGTGGTACTGTGGGAACAAAGCCAGTCTCCGAGCCAGAGAACAACTGCAATCAAGTCTCACAACTGATTTATACTGACTGTGTGACCCTGGGCAAATCACTTAATCTCCTAGGCTAAGAAACTAACTCTGAAAGTTACAGAGGAGGTACATTAGAAGAGAGAGTTTCCTCCCCAGGAATCTCCCTCTAGCAGTGAAATTATTGGTCTAGTTTCCATTTATTATTATTAATAATAATAATAATATCTACCATTTATGTAGCACTTTTTAAGATTTTCCAAGTGCTTTATACATGTGATCTCATTTATTTTTCACAATGACCATGTGAAGTAGGTGATATTTTACATATTTTTAAAAAATTGAGGCAGAGAGGATAAATGATTTGGCCATGGTTATACATTCAGAGAGTGTCTGAGGCACTATTTGAACTCAGATCTTCTTGATTTCAAGCCCAATGATCCATATACTATGCTACCTAACCATGTCATAAATACAGAAGAAATTATCGAAGAGAAAATGAGTGAGACATACTTATTTCACCAACATATACTGAATATGAGAATTTTGCCACTGGAAGTACTCAAGAACATATAGTTTTACCTGAACAGAAATCTTTATGACATTTCTGACAAGTGTTTGCCCAGCCCTTACTTGAAGAATTCATTTGTAGAATGGGGATAATAGCATGGACATCACCATATCAATGTGAGGTTCAAATGAGGAAGTGTATCAAAAGTGCTTTGCAAAATTTGAAGTATTATATAAATGTGAACTATACACATATACACATATTAATTCTAACAAGAAGACTGTGAATATTGATCAAATGTATGATATACACTTGTCCCCTGAGATGGCCAGGATGGGTACAGAACAATGCAGGCTGGCATTACTGGTGCATACCCTGTGAGGTCATTTAGGTAGTATAACAGAAGTAAAATATTTTATCATATGAAAAAGACATGCTTCTGAAATGTTGACCAGAGATTTAAACTAACTTTGTTTTTTATTCAAGTCCCATTATATTTCTCTGAAACCATAATCTGTTTTGTTTTTTGATGTTCAGTTCTGTCAGTCATGTCCAACTCTTTGCGATCTCATGTGGGGTTATCCTCGTAAAGGCACTGTAGTGGTTTGCCATTTCATTTTCCAGCTCATTTTGTGGATGTGGAAACCAAGGCAGAAAGGGTTAAGTGACTTGCCCAGGGTCACAATGATAATAACTGTCTGAGGCCAGATTTGAACTCAGGTCTTCGTGACTCCAGGCCCAGTGTTTTAACCACTGAGCCACCTAGATGCCATTAGATGCTGTTTTATGCTTACCCTTTAAAGAACCCTGGTAATATTGGGGGGGGGGGTTCTTTTATACCAAGTTTGCCATGTTCCCTTTTCCTTATTTTTAATAAAAAGAAGCTGATTTATGTCCAACGTAAAGACGTTCATCCTAACAAATAACACCATCCAAAATTGATGCAGGTGGCAATTAGAATTTTCTTTTCATGTCTAACATTCTCTCATAGTCTACAGGTTCAGTACTATCTAAGGTTACACCTATTATATATTTTTATAGGAAGAGCCTCCTTGTCATCACAAAAGTTTGTGGTAATGAAAAAATGTTAACAGTAAGGATAACTGATCTCATATAAATATAGATATAGTTCATCGTGGTTTACAAATCATGTTGTCTATATTATAAATCAATCAGTGGCATTTATTGTATCAATATTTCTTACTTTTAGCCAAGCACCTAACCTTTACAATAAGCCCTGGGAGGGAGATAACATAATTATTGACAGTCGCAGAATTCCAAAGTCTGAAGGGACCTCAGCTACTATATAGGCCAACCCATACATTAACCTAAAATAGGAGGGCCAGTACTCCAGTGCAGTGTGAACAAGGAGTAGTACAACAGGACTAATACTTCATTTTACCCTGAAGCCATACTTCTCCACACAATCCAAGATCAAATTCACTTTCTTGGCTGTTAGATCACACTACTGACTTACCCAGAGCTAGCAGTCCACTAAAAAACCTTACTCATTTTTGTTTCTTCACACAAACTGCTATCTAAACATGCCTCCCCTACATTGTACTTAGAATATCAGTTTCTTGGACCCAAGTGTAAGACTTTACACTTGACGATGGTGACTAGACCAGAAATCATGCAATTCTAGTAATGGCAGAAGGAAATAGTAATGCTAGCCTGGAAAAGAGGAGACAAAGTGAACAAGGGTTCACTGTCTTAAAAAAGATGAAAGACTACCATACTGAGGTGGAATATTTTCTGATATAAACAATGAATGTGAGAATAGAATAATTCTGTTGGCTTTTTAAGAAAACAAATAACCAATGGATAGAAATTACATGGGGTACAGTTTCATATTATTATCAAAAGGACTTCCTAAGCATTAGAACAATCAAAAAGATGGTTTCAGTGGGTGTCAGTGAATTCATCATTAATGCAATGGTTTAAGCAAAGGTTAGAAGATGACATAAGAAATCATATCAGTTATTGATTAAATTATCTGCCTTCTGATGCTCCATGAAAGTCTAATTTTTAGTGATTCTGTGTTATTACACTCCATTTGCGAGATGAGGACACTAAGACCCACAAATACAAAGTTACCTGACTAAGGTCCCACAGGGAAATTAATGACTGAGAGAAGTTTGGAACCCAAGTATCCTAAATTTTAGTTCATTCTTCTTTACATTAAATTGTCCATTTGAAATGGATGTTCCACTGCACAATGTTATTTCCCTTTCTCAGACCTTTATCAATGGCTATTACATCAATGACATGCATTTAACTTCTCCCCATTAAAAGGAAATGACTTTAGATATATACTTGAAAGTTCACCATCAACCTTGAATCAATAAATTCTAATTGTAATTATTGGGATGGTCATTTACTGAAGAAAAAGTAAAAAGGTAAGCCATTTTTACAGGAGAGTCTTGACTACAATCAGTACAAATCAATGTTGTAACATAACCCATGGTCTTGCCTGTCAGTGATTTTCTTTGGCTTCTCCTATCAGTTGGAAGCTTTCCAGGTTCTAACATAATAGTATGCCTGGAATAGCCAAATTTTAAATTTTGACTTATTTCAGCTGCTGAGACTTGAATTAGGGAGAAAGAACAAAGGGGCTGCTAAAGACAATCAATTGTTTAGGATATGACATATAGGAAGCAATCTCTCTCTATAGAAAGGATGAGATCAAATGAGGGCATGAGCATTAGGGCACAGATTCCAATGTTGGCTCTGCCATTAATTTTCTGTGTGTCCCTGAGTGAGTACCTTCCTCCTTCTGAGCCTGAATTCTCTCACAAATACAGTGGGAATATTATACTAGATACTCTCCCAGGCCCTTCAAACTTTAATGTTCTATCTTATTTTATAAGGCTTGCAGGATGCCCATCAAATTGGCAAATAGTTGAACAAGTTGTTGTATATGATTGAGATAGAATACTATTGTGCTCTAAGAAATGTTGAGCTTCTATAAT
>CM053587.1:280873912-280886402 GCA_028646515.1 Pseudochirops corinnae
TATACATATATATATATACAACTATTATTACTATTATTATTAACTACATCCAACTGGAACTTAAGATTCACAGGCACCGGGGAAGGGAGATTCATCCTGTGCTATTGGAAAGTTGGAGGAGTGATGGGGAGGACATAGGAGAGATTAGATTGGGGGAGGGGTCATACAAGGGGATGGCTGCTTTGGGGGGGGGGGGTAGGGGAAAGATGGGGAGAAGATTTGTAACTCAAAATCTCATGGAAATGAATGATGTAAACTAAAATAAATAAAATAAAATATTAAAAAGAAAAAGAAAGAAGAAAGAAGAAAAAAAGAAAAAAAAGAAATGTTGAGCTTGAAGAATTTAGAAAAACATTAATAGACTCGCACAAAATAATGATGAATGAAATGAGTAGAACCAAGAGAACTTTATCTATAGTAACAATGACATTGTTTTTAGAATGACTTTGAGTGAATAAATCATTCTGGGTTTTCTGAACTATGGAGGAATATTCTATCTCCATCCAGAGAAAGTAGAACTGATAAACAGAAGTATGTATGGAATGAGTTACATGTATATCTCCATATTCATATCTGATGGTAGCCATCTCTCAGGTAGGGTGGGGAGGGAAGAAAAAACCAGAAAAAAAAAAACAAAAGAAAGTTACATAATAATTTCACTACATATTTAAAAAGAATAGCAAGCTATACATAATACATTTGCAGTTTCATAGGCAATCATTTTTTTCTATTCTACTATGTTACAGAAATTTTTATTTCTGAAGTTCAGAATAAAATAAAAAAGAATCTCCACAATCCTAAAGAATTACATGATGGTGACAGTAACAGTAACAATAATACGAGTGATAGCTGGCCAATCTACATAATTTCATGGCTTGTGGATGACATTACCTATAATATCTCACCCAAACCTCATAATAAGCAAGTAAGATGTGTAGTAGGCATCATGATCCATGTTTGATAGATAAGGAAATGGAATCTCAGAGAGGTGAATGAAGACAAGGAAGTTTGACAGGGTTAATGTTTGGTCTCATGTCTTTGGTCTTTAACTCCATTGTAAACACATCACTGACAATATTAGTTTTGATGTTTGTTTTTATTTAGATCAGTGGTTTCACTGATATAGAGAATTCTCAGTAACATAATTTACCAACACAAGTCTCCAAATAGATTCTGAAGTGATAGAACCCACAAAAAGACAGAATGAAACAATTTTCCGGCTTAGAATGACTTAGAAGGACTTCAGGAATGGTCTGTCTCACTTGAGTAAAAGGGGATAGTGGCCCAACACAGGCACAGAAGTAAATTAATATAGAATTCTACTGTTTGATAAACTCAAAGACTCTAGCTTCTGGGATAAGAACTCACTATTTGACAAAAAACAAACAACAAAAAATGCTGAGAAAACTGGAAAATAATATGGCAGAAATTAGAACTAGACCAACATCCCACACCCTACATCAAGATAAGGTCAAAACGGGTATATGATTTACACATAAACGTGATACCATAAACAAATTAGCAGAGCAAGGAATAGTTTGCCTCTCAGATTTATGGAGAAGGAAAAAATTTACAACAAACGAGATATAGAGAACATTATGAAATACAAAATTTTGATTGACTGCATTAAGTTAAAAAGGTTTCACCCAAACAAAACCAATGCAACCAAGATTAGAAGGAAAGCATAAAGCTCGTAAATAATTTTTACAGTCAGTGTTTCTGATAAAGGTCTCATTTCTCAAATACATAGAGAACTGAGTCAAATTTATAAGAATAGAAGTCATTCCACACTCAATAAATGGTCAAAAAATATAAACAGGGAGTTTTCAGAGAAAGAAATTAAAGCTATCTATAGTTATATGAATAAATGCTCTAAATAACTGTTGATTAGAGAAATACAAATTAAAGCAACTTTGAGATACTATCTCATACTTATCCAATTGTCAAATATGAAAGAAAAAGAAAGTGATAAATGTTGAAAAAGACCCGGGAAAATTGGAACACTAATGCATTGTTGGTGAAGTTGTGAACTGATCCAGTCATTCTGGAGAACAATTTGGAACTATGTCCAAAAGACTATAAAACTGTCCATACCCTTTGATGCAGTAATACCACTACTAGCTCTGTATGACAAAAAGATCATAAAAAAGGGAAAGGACCCACATGTCCAAAAATATTTATAGCAGCTCTTTTTGTGGTGGCAAAGAATTAGAAACTGAGAGAATGTCAATCTATTGGGGAATGGCTGAACAAGTTGTGGCATAAGAATGTAATGGAATACTATTGTGCTATAAGAAATGATGAGCAGACAGACTTCAGAAAAACCTGGAAAGACTTGAATGAACTGATGCTGAGTGAAGTGAGCAGAATCAGGAGAACACTATACAAAGTTAATAGTAACAATGTATGATGATCAATAATGATAGACATAGCTTGTCTCAGCAACACAGTGATCCAAGATGATTCCAAAAGACTCATGAAGGAAAATGCTAACCACACCCAGAGAAAGAACTATGGAGCCTGAATATAAATAGAAACATACTTTTTTTACTTTTGTTTTTGTTTTTCCTTTCTCATTTTTCCCTTTTCTTCTGATTCTTTTTTTCACAACATGACTAATGTGGAAATATATTTAACATGATTGTACATGTATAACTTATATAAGATTGTCTACTCTCTTGGGGAAGGGGGAGGGAAGGGAGGAAGAAAAATTTGGAACTTAAAATCTTACAGAAATGAATGTAGAAAACTATTTGTACATGTAATTGGAAAAATAAAATACTATTAAGTAGGAAAAAACAAGTTTCTTGGTGCACTGAGAGTCACTTGTCAGAGAGACATAGACCTTCACGACTGTGAAGTCAATTCTTTATACAATATGGAGTGTTGTCTCTCATTCAGTCAAATCAAGATAGTACTTTGAAACTTACAAAACACTTTCTTCACACCAAATCTGTGAGGTAAATAATATACATAGTCATATCCTCATTTTACAGACAAGGAAACCAAGACTCTATGTTAAAGAATTCAATGAGAATCACCCAACTATTGATGTGGCATCTGAACCCAGATTTTTCTTACTCCAAGTCCATATACCAAACTCTCCATCATTCTCTCAATCAATCAACAAACACTGAGCTAGCACTGATTGTATACGAGGCACTCTGCCAACTGCTGGAGGTACAAAGAAAGATAAAAACACAGTCCTTGTCTTCAAAAATTTTGTGTTCTTTTGAAGGAGACAATTTCTAAAAAACTATGTACATAAAAGATATATAAAGTGTAATTAGAAAGGAATCTCAGAGAGAAGTGGGGATGGGGGTGGTGTGGAAGGGAGAGATTGATTAGGAAAGACTTCCTATAAAAAAAATGCAGAATTTGAGTTGAGTTTTGAAGGAATCCAGGAAAGCTTGGGAGTGATGGTGATAACTGAGAGCATTCTCGTCATGAGGGACAGTCAATATATATAAAGGCACAAAGTTGAAAGATGCCCTTACTTGTTTGAGGAACAGAGACTCATTACTTACCTTCATGTTAACTCCATATCAACATGAGAGACTCATGAGGTCTTGGAACTAAGGAAACTCAAAAACCATCTAGTTTATCTCAGGAATCTCACAGACTGATGAGTGTTTAGCTTTACCCTTGCTAGGAAGGTGTTTTCCAAACTGACCTGAGTATTTGGATCAACATTTTACCATATAATTTGTACACTTTTTACCATATCATTACACAACTTGAGACACAGTCGTTCCTTCCCAACTTCTATAAACAAGATCAAGATTCAGCCTAATGTAGAGATCATCATAATTAGTGGCTTTTCCATCTGATGAGGTGTTAAAAACAACTGCCATGGGACTATGGCTAGGTAAGCCAATTGATACTCAGTGCCTCATAATCATTTCACATTTGAATCTGCACTTAGGATGCAAGATTTAATAAGCTCAAATGAGAATCACTTTTGTAGGCAATTAAGTAAATTATCCCCCTTTAGGGAGCCTACTTACAAGGAAGTGATAATATGGAAAGACAGAAGGAAGAGCTGTGAGAATTTTAAAAAGACAAAAGAAAACATGAGCCTTGTCAGTTCTCTGGGAAATGAACATTTGTGTGAAAGTTAGTGTGTGTCTGGTATGAGAAATTTCACGAATCAGAGAATTAAGGATGAAAAGCAGAAAGAATCTCAGAAGTCACCTAATCCAACACCATGATTTTACAAATGAAGAAACTGAAGCCCAAGTAGATGAAATAGCTGAGTCAAACTAACAAGTAGCAAAGTTGGGATTTTTATCATCATTATTAAGAAGTATTTATTTAGGAACTACTACATGTTAGGCATGAAGTTAGCCCTAAAGGTATAAAGAAAGACAAAAACATGGTCCTTACTTCTAATGAGTTCACGTTCTAATGGAGAAGATAGCATGCAATACAATTTTGTATGTATGAGATAACTACAGAAAAATTTTGTTTGTTTCCTGTTATGAGCAGAATTCTATGTAACAATATGTCATCCCAGAATCACAAATTCACACAATTTAACAAGAAGGGGCTAGGGGTGGGGAAAAGATGGCAGTGTAGAAGCAGGAAAACTCTGTGAGTTCCCCCCATAACTACCTCAAATGACTATAAAGTATGACTCTAAACAAATGTGAAAGCTACAGAACCCACAAAGTGACAGAGAGAAACAAATCTGAAGGCAACCTGGCAGGTAGATAGGAAGGCTCTATCTCAGCAAGCATGCTGGGAGATAAGCCAACCCCACATGAGCCCAGGGTTTTAGCCTTGGGGTGGACCTGACCAGCAGCAACTGGAGCAGACTTGGGGAGAATGGCTCACCCCCAGCTATGGCAGTTTCCAGAAATATTGGCTTTACAAAGGTGGGATAATTTCCCATTATTCATTTTCATGTAGTTAATTTATAAGCATTTATTAAGCACTTACTAGGTACACATGACTATGCTAACTACCAGGGTTATAAATAAAGTCAAAAGCATGGTGCACACCTTTGTAAAGCCAGGTGCTAGCAGCTTTTCAGAAGAATGCTACTGTGGACAGCTTTTAAGGTTCTGATTACACAGTATAGTGAACACTCTATTTATTCCATAACAAATCAAAGCAAAACATTCACAGAAATGAAGGTACAGCATTCCCAATATTACAGCTTATCACAGATAATCAAAATATAGCATTCACAACAATTTATCACAGAAAATAGCCAAATAGTTTCCACTATAGTGGTCACAAAGCTTTGAAAAAAGAACAATCATTTAGTAACTCAAGCATTCACAAAATCCTTAATTCAATCACAAAATACAATAGTCAAAGTTTTCCACTCATGGGGCATACTAGGTTACAAATCAATTACTTACTCAGTCATCAATCACTAAGTACATTCATTTAGTCAATCAATCATCCTTCATTATTCACTATTCAATCACTAGAAAATACATAGGCCATCCACCCCTCAGTCACAAGTAAATTACAATTTTATCAGTCACTACTCAGTGTCCATGTATAGGTTTTTTCATCTTGACCTGAGGTAGGCTCTCAGATTCCCTAGTTCCCCTTCCATGGTCCCAGCTCCTACCTGAATTTACCAAACTTTTCCCAGGGTTCAAAGGCAGACAGCTCCCAGGTCCTTGTCTAGCTCTCCATGCAGTCTGTTCCACACTGAAGGTCACTATGTCCAGTCCACCTCAAATCCTTCACAATCTCTGCTCCCAGAAAGTCAAGGCTCCACAAAGCCACAAACAAGTTCATACAAAATACCAGCATCACAGTCATGCTTGCCCAGTACCCTGGCAGCTCCAGCTTGCCCTTGGACTCAGCAGAAGTCTCAGCTGGCTCCCAGAATCAAAATCATTCCATCCAGGTTTTCAAAATCAAAATCATTCTCTCAGGCCTGGTTGGGGGTTTCCTCTTCAGCCTCCCTGGCTCCTCCTCAGCCTCCCCAGTGGCAGCAGCTTCTGCCTCCATGGAGTTCACTCCCAGAAGATCTGTCTCAGTTACCAATTCTCATTTTTCTTCTCAATTCTCAGTCCAGCAGCAGCAGTCCAGACTCCTGATGCTGCTGAGAGAAATTCTCTCTTTTTCCAGTGGCAGCAGCTTCTGCCTCCAGATCCTGTCCCTCCAGATCTTATCCCAAGAAATTCTGACTCTCCCTCTCTGGGGCTTCTCCTTCTATACAGTATTGACCCTCCCTGCTCAGCCCCTTCCTGTTACTTCAGCAACAGGAGACAGGTGTTCATACTTTCCATTTCCCCCACAGAGGCCTGACAAGTTACTAAGTACCAAGTACCTGCTACCTTTGCCATCGCAAAGGGGTCTTTCAGTTCAAATCACATTACCATTATAGACTTCAAGGTGCTTACATCCTATCCAGGGAGATAATGTGAAAACAATTATGTTCATGCAAGATACAGGATGTCCCAAAAGTCTACAGCTGCTCTAAGACTTTTGGGGGATCCTGTAACTATGTCATCAGTGGAAGTTAATATCAGAAGTAACTAGTAGAGCAGGGCTGGGGGAACAATTGGGGATATTGTTAAAACTGTAGGAGGTCAGGAAAGCTGTAGGCAGAGGTGAGGAGAGAGAGCATTCTAGGCATGGGACACAGTCAGAACTAAAACAGTGTCTAAAGATTAATCTAGTGATTGAGAAGTAGTGTCACTGTAGTTTCTATTTCAGCTAAAGTGGATAACTAGCTGTTCTCAGAGCCTGGCATGTTCTCTCAATCCTCCATGGATTCTCTCAATCACTGCACCCCCCCCCCAACCCGCCATCCCTCATTCCCATTCCTCATTCCCTTCCTACTCTTCTCACATTCATCGAATTTTTTTTTTCAAAGATCAGCTCAGGACTTACTGTAGCCTCCCCTAAATCTCTAATTATCATGTTCCTATTTCTCTACAAATTTAATGTTATTTATTACTGTGCAGGATCATATTATTTATGAAAAAAAATCACAGGACCACAGATTTAGAGCTATTAGTGACCTTAGAGGTTAGATAATGCAAGCATCATTCAAGATACCAAAAGAGTAAAGGACTTGCCTAGGTTGACCCAAGTGGTAGTGCTAGGATTTGAACTCAGTTCCTCTAACTCCAAACCCAATACAATTACTATTGAACCATACTTCTATAATGGCAAGCAAAGAAGTACTTAGCACCTTGTTTCAGCAATTTAATTATTTAACACCTTGCTTCAGTTCAAGTTTCTTTTGAGCCTTGTCCACGATTATATCAAGTCTTTGTTAAGAAACAGAACTTATGAAACCAACAGTGGGAGGAACGTGCTGATGCAACAGGAAGGGGCAGAACAGGGAGGAGCTAGTGACCATATATAAAGAGAAGCCCAGGTTGGGAGAGAGCAGAATTGCGAAGGAGAAATTTGTGGTGGCCAGACACTTTGTCTGTTCTGTTTGTGTTGATTTTTGTTTGTGATACTTTGTACAGAAGCCCTGGGATCTTACTGGAAACCCTGAAAAAGGATTTTCTTGTTGTCTGTACAGAAGTCCTTGAGGAGGGTTTCAGAGGTCCTGGGACTATACTGATGATTTGTGTTGAGTTCTCAGACCGACCTTGTTTGTGTGTTTATGTTGAATTCTCAGACCTTGTATGTGGGTCTGTGTTGATTTCTTTTTTCTTTTTTTCTTTTTCTTTTTTTTTTTTTTTTTACAAATCATGTATGGGACACTTTTATTTCACATACAGAAAATTCAGAAAATGCAAAGAGCTTGCATCAAATATAAATAGATGTAGAAAGTACAAATAGTTCTTTAGTTCCCTCCAGAAGAAACAAAATTTGCAGTTACTATTGGGGCAACCTTTTTGACATTCTAGTAAGTTTTTCTTCCTACAGATTCCTACACATTTCTTTCCCAACACTCTATAGCACCCTGATTTAAATTCCCACAAAATGTGTGTGTGTGTGTGTGTGTGTGTGTGTTTGGAGAGAGAGACACAGAGAGAGAGAGAGAGAGAGAGAGAGAGAGGTGGTCTGTGTTGATTTCACAGGCAGATAGCGAATTGATGATGGTGCCAGCAATATGCATGAATGTTGTTTTGGCTCTGTTAAGCTTTGTCTTCCCAGAAACATAAACTGTGAAGGACTTGAGGTGGATTGGACACTGTGGGCTTCAACATAGAATGGGAACTGCATGAGGATCTGGATGAGGAGCTAAGAGCTGTCTACCTTTGAATCCGGGTGACAGTTGGGTAAATTCAGGCAAAAGCTAGGACCATGGAAGAGGAACCATGCCTTGAGTCAAGATGAAAAGACCTCTCCTTGAATACTTAATGCTGACTGAGAAGATCATGATTTACTGTGGTTTAGGGATGGTAGAACTTTGTACTCCAGAGATTAAGACAATGTGACCTCAGGGTGGAGAACGTTGATGGATCTTTGTACTTTGTGTCCCTTAAGGAGGCTTGCTCCTTTAGAATGATTGAGTTAAGGACTTACTGAATGATATATTTTGTTTAAAAGGATGGGGCCACTTTGTTGAAAACTATGTGGCCACTTTAGTGATAAGTTGTGTTATAACACTGACAATTCTGTACTTTGGTTTATGTGAATGTTTTGCTTTAATTTACTGCTGAATAAATAGAGAGTTCACTACACTATATACTTAAAGCTGTTCACAGCAGGAGTCCTCTGGAAAGTTGCTCATGCTTGGCTTTACAACTTCCTCATCTATTCTGTTATAGGAGACATCTGGTAGTGAAGTACACAGAGCACTGGGTAGGGAGTCAGGAAGACTTCAGCTCAGATCCAGCCTCAGATACTGATTAGGACAAGTCACTTATTTTCTGTTTGCCTCAATTTGGGCAACTAAAAAAAACAAGGATAATAATAGCACTTGTCTCCCAGGGTTGTTGATGGGATCAGATAATATTTGTAAAAAGGGCTTAGCAAAGTGTCTGGCCTATAAATTATATAACCTTTCCCCCTTCTACTCCTAGCAGTATTTAATTCAATATCGTAATCAACTAACTAGTATTAATTAATTACCTACTATATTCCAGGAACTATACTGGGCATAAGAAATATAAAAACAGAAAATGAGACAGCCCTTACCCAAAATAAATTTACATTCACAAAGGCATATTTTGAGAAAATAGTTTTCTTTGCATCCCTTATTCCTGGGGAGTCACTTTTACATAGTAAAACCATTAAGACTAGAGTCAAAGAAACCAATTAGGAGGCAATTACTATACTGCCATATAGGATAGAGGTACTGAAAAACAACTTTTACTGCTGTTTATGGAAGTACTGAAAGAGGGCTTTATTACTATTTACGGAAGTCCTGGGACTTTATTGCTGATTTGTGTTTGATTTCTTTAACAGATCTCAGTTTGAATGAAGCAGGACTCATTCATGAGATCGAAGCTTTGTCTATTGGTTTGTATTACTTTGTCAGACGGAAAGTGAATTGAGATGATAGTGCTGGTGATGTAGGTGAATATTGATGTAACTCTGCTAAGCTTAATATGTATAAATACTGTTGTGGCTCTGTTAAGTTTTGTCTTCCCAGAAACAGAAACTCCAAATGGCTTGGAGTGGACTAATCACCATGAGCTGTGATTGTACAGCTGCCTACCTGTGAATCCAGGCAACAGTTGGATGAATCCAGGCATGAGCTGGTAGTGGAAGAGGAGCCATGGAGTTTGGAAGTCAATCTGTGTACTTTCTACTACCCCTTAAGGATGACTGACTTAAGGATGATTACTCCTTAAGGATGATTAGCTTAAGGATGATTGGAAGCTAGCCCCTACTTAAGGATGAAAGGAGACTTCACTTGGGTAATCAATACTGATTGATGAGATTGTGACTTATTGAATGATATGTTCTAAGAATATGTGGCCACCTTAGTAATAAGTTGTTATGCTATATTGTTATGAATGTTTTTACTTTAGTTTATTGTTGAAAAAATAGAGTTAACCATACAATGCAATCAGAACCTTAAAGTTATTCAGTCCTCATGAGAGCTGCTCATGATTGGCTTTACAATAAGATGGTGGCTGTGTAAATATATGAATACTAGAAATATGATGTAAGTAGAATTGACAGGAATTGGTGACTAATTGAATATGTTGTAAAATGGAGATAATAATAATACCTAGCTCCCAGAGCTATTGCGAGGATCAAGTGGAATAATGATTGGAAAGCTCTTAGCACAGTTCCTGGCGCAGAGTAGGTGCTATATAAATGTTAGCAATGGTGATGACTGATGATTATGATTGATGATGATGATGATGATGATGATGATGATGATGATGTGAGGTAAGGGAAAATGAAGATTTAAGAATGATTTTCTTTGTGTGCAAGACTAAGGGAATGAAAGGATGGCAGTACCCTCATTGGAAATAGAAAATTTTAAAGGAATGTAGATTTAGGGAGAAAGTTTTGCTATGGACAAGTTGTTTGAGATGCTCATGGTACTTTCAGGTAGAGTTGTCCTAGAGGCATTTAATGTGGAACCAGAGGTTAGGCCAGAGATGAGACTTGCATGTAAAAAACAAAGGAAAAGACAATTAATACAAATGGGTGGTCAGTACTGTCAAATGCTGTAGAGGAATCAAGAAAGATAATGGATGAGAAGAAGCTGTTTTATTTACTAATTAAGAAACTGCCTTGGAGAACCTTGGAGATATTACTGCTTACTGTTTGTCCTTCATTCTTAAAGAGGATCCTGACATCAGGAAGGTGATGTCATGACACGTAGGTGAATTGGATTTAAGTAGTGAAGGGCTGTGCAAAATCACCAGCCTCACTCTCTCCTCCAGTCATCTGAGTCCAATGATTAGATATGGATCAGGACAACTGAAAATGGCCCAGGATGCAGTGGAGGACCTTGGACTTTTCAAGGTAAAATCTTTAACGGGTCTCAGTTTGACTGAAGCAGGACCCATTCATGAGAGAACAGTTCTGGTTTAGTGTTGGGGACAAAAAACAGATGGCAATGGTTTAAGATGAGTGGGAGATGAGGAAAGGGAAAAATAGTATAGCTTTTTTTTCCCCTAGGAGTTTGACTTTTAAAAGGAGAGAATCATAACAGAAGAAAATATATTATATACATATATACGCATCTACACACATATAATTTTATTTCCACTAGTATCAAGCCTATACAATTCAGTGACTCATTAAATGTTAGTTGAATAGAGTGGAATTGGAAAGAAGTAGGTAATTTTTGTCAGGGCAGAACGGAATGAGAGGTCAATCACTTTCCTTTTTGGAAAGACACAGTTAAGCACTTTTTGCTGAATAAACTCCAGGCACTAGGCAGCATTTTGATCTGGTATATTTTTATTTTAATGAAAAATTAAACTCTCCCTGCTTGTGATGGTTGCTGTCTAACCAAATGAGCCCAAGAGGTTAATTGGTATTTAGTTAATGTCTAATAATCCCGAGGCCCTCTAAATAGACTAGAATGAGACATACCTCTTGCCTTCACAGAATCACAGAATGTTAGAGCTGGAGGGGATATAACAAAATGGAATATGGGAACATCATACTAAGAATATTGGAACCTTAGCACATAGAATATCATAAGATAAAACATAAAATGCCTTAATGGTCTAGGATATTAGAGGCCATCTCATCCACTTCCCTCATTTTATAGAGCAGGAATATGAGACAGAGAAAGCAAGTGATTTTCACATTATTCATCAAGAAAGTGGCAAAATTGGGACAAGAACTCAAATCTCTTAATTCAAAATAACTACCTCTTCTTCTTCCTCCTCCTCCCATTCTTATCACCTCCTTCTTCTGTGTCCTCCCTCCCCCCCCCTCTCTCTTTGTGTCTCTCTCTCCCTCCTCCTTCTTTCTCTCCTTCCATCTTCATCCTTGATGTATCACACCTCTGAAGAAGAAAATCAAATAATCAAATTTTACTTCTGGTGAAATGACTGTGAGCAAAGAGAATTGTGCAGTCATAGTGGGCCATCTTGAATGTGGTGCTCTTAGTCTGGATTTTCCCTAAATTTTACACAAAAATTGTGATGATGTCAGACTTCCACTGTCTGAAAAGCTCTTTTTCTAACATCCTGAAGTCATCATGTCATTTAATTTTCTATCACTTATCAATCTATATTATTATATCCTTGATGTAGTAACTACCCACTAAGTCTACCCAATCAGAGGAGGGATGATATGTACTGAGAATTTGCCATACACCATGTAGAGGACAGGACAGTGTTTTCTTGGGAAATAGGTGAGTCCAAATCAGAAGCTGAAGAGACCTAAATCTCAAAGCCATGGAATTGGTGGTCGTTTTTCTTCTGTGTGGCAAAATTCAAGAGACTGAAATGAAGGAAATCATTTGGAGCAATAGAGATTCCGGTCATGGGATAATAATGGGACAGAGACACAGGATGAATGAAATACTGGAGATTGCTGGTTATGCGTATAACTAGGTCTTTCTGAAATTGGTGTTGCTTTTAAAACAATTTGCTGGGGATGTTTGGTAATATGTGCACATAGTCCC
>CM053587.1:280886502-280925326 GCA_028646515.1 Pseudochirops corinnae
CAGAGAATAAAATTGTTCCTACTTTCAGAGAACTTACATTATAAAGGTGTAGATGAGAACTGTATATACTAAATGTATAAATGTTATATATATATACATATATATAATTATAGCATATATCTGCTATATGTATATCCTATAAGTATTTAAGTGTGTAAACAGATACTTGTGTTATTATATATATATATATATACACATGCATATACATATACCTATATATAGTACAAATGTAAAGTATATGTGTGTGTATAACATATATGTATGTGTGTATGTATATATATATATATATGTATATACATACACACATATACAGAGAGAGAGAGAGAGAGAGAGAGAGGGTTGTCTAGCCATTTTTAATCATGTCCAACTCTTTGTAACCCCTTTTCTTGGGAAAGATACTAGAGTAGTTAGACATTTCCTTTTCTAACTCATTTTACGGATGAGGCAACTGAGGTAAACAGGGTTAAGTGACTTACCCAGGGTGACACAGCTAGTAAGTGTCTGAGGATGGATTTGACCTCAAGTCTTTTTGATTCCAGGCTTGGCACTCTACCCAGCTGCCCAATACATATAGTAACAAAATACAGTGTGGTTTGGGAGGGAGGACACTACCATCTGAAGAGATCAAGAAAGATATCATCACCATAATTATCCTAGTAAGCATTTAGATCACTTTAAAGTTTGCAAAATCCTTTCCAAATATTATCTCATTTGATCTTCATGAGAACCCTGGGAAGTAGATGCCATTATTATTCCTATTTTTTTTTTTTTTACAAATGGGAAAACTGAGGTAGATAATTGTTCAGCAACTGCCCAGGTCCAGATAGCTAGCAAGTTTCTTTGGTCAGTCAGATCTGAACTCAAGTCTTCCTGATTCCGAGTCTAGCATTCTATCCACTGAGTCACCTATCTACCTCTCAAGCGCTTGAACTGCATCTTAAAGGAAGAGAAGAATCCATGCAACAGAGATAAGGAGGGAGTACATTTCAGGCATTGAGCTTAGCAATCATTTTCTTGATCTTACCATACTGATTCCTTAGTTTTGAATGTTTATTACAAACTCCTTTATGATCCATGTCAATACTTTTAAATTTAATTTTTGCATAAAGCCTGGTATAACTAGGAAAAATACCCTGTTCATCCTCTTTGATCCTGAATTCAACCCTATCAGATCGCTTCATTTTTCCCTCAAAAGTTTTGTTGTTTTGTTTTGTTTTGTTTTTTAACCAAGCTGCCTGCCTTAAATATTGGTAGATGTCCCTATCCCTATGGGGGTTGGAAAAACAAAACACAACACAACACAAAAACAGTCCAAACTTTTAGCTTCCCCCCAAAAAGAAATTAAATTAATTGTAGGAGTGAAGACCCTTTAAAAGTAGCCATTACTTTTTCTCCTGGGCTTTATTTCCTATTGGTTTCGGACTCCTATCCTCTGCTTCTGGGTATATAGTTTATACTTTGTGATTCTAATACAAAGTCTCCACTTGGCAGCCTCCAGCCCCTGGCTAACGCTCATGTCAATATGACTGTTTGCTACTTCCCCTTTTTTTTATCTTGAACATGTTAAGATCCTACATACCCAAAGGGTACCCAGATCAATGCCACCTCCACCACTGAGCCTTTCCTGTTCATCCCAGAAAAAGTGAGTCCTTCTCTCTTCCTCTAGCAACGTACTTAGTTTGCAGTGTTCTGTTGAAAAGTTTATCATCATATACCAAAATGAACTTCAAATGGATACACGACTTAGACAAAAAAGGTCATGTCATATAAATAAATTAGGGCATTAAGAAGAAAATGTCTTTTGCAATTATCAATAGAGGAAGAGTTAATGACATGACAAGGAATGGAGAAGATTACATAAGATAAAATCAATCATTTTAATTATGCAAAACATAAAGTCCTGTGCCCAAATAAAACCAATGCAGCTCAAATTAGAAATGAAATAATTAATTGAGATCTGGTCAGGGGGTAGATTGAGGACAAGGGCAAAAAGTTTCAAGATCTGTTCTTCTCCCTTTTACTATCTATCTAAATGAATGCACTTAAATACATATAGAAAACAGGTGCAGATCACCCTGTCATTCAAAGTTTCATACTGTGATATTAACTACACATGTTCACACTGGGGAGATGTTTAGCTTAAAAAGCAATTCTTATAGGGATGAGGTGAATCAGGGAAGCCTCCTTGGAGAAGGAAGGAGAGAAACATGAGGAATAGCCCAGGGAAATACAGAGAGAAAGAAAAGAGTAAGAATAAGCAGAAGAAAAAGGGAGCAATAACTGCACTGCTTAGTAATAACGAGGTTAAACACTATAGGGAAGAGGAAGAGAATTGGTTGGAGCACCTTAAATTTCAGACTGGATATTACTGTTTTCCACTCTAGACTCCTGAGCAAGATTTTGACACAGCATAAAATATGTAAACTCTTTATATTTTAATTCACTCATAAATTGCCCATTTAATTATTTGGATCTTTAATCATCCTGCAATCAATATTGGCAGAGAGACCAGCTGAACTAGTTCAAATAGAAAGAGATAAATTTAGTCCTGGTCTTACCACAATTTGGAAAACATTGTAGCATTGATTTTCTTTTTTTTTTAATTTTATTTATTGATTCGTTTGTTTATTTTTAGTTGACAAGATTCAGTTGCTGTAGCATTGATTTTCAAGACAGGTGTGTATGTGTGTGTGGGGGGGGGGTATATTTAATTATAGTTTGGAGCAAACACAGCATGAATATGAAAAAATGTGATTAACATAATATCAATAACTCATAAAACACAGACTCCCTTCTCATCTTTATAACATTTATACATATGATCTACACAGGGTTTGAGGGGATAATTTGAATGTCTGGAGTAGTCTCTCCTTCCCATTTCATAACATCCACCAGTAAATATTCTCTAAATGGATAGTTATGATTTTTTTTAAAAGAAAATGGCTAATGATGGAGTGTCTTGGTAAAACAAGTACATTAATGCACTTCTGATAGATCTGTGAATTGTTCCAGTCGATCTGGAAAGGAATTTGCAATTATGTGCAGATACCTATTAAACTATGTATACCCTGTGAGCCAATGATACCACTGCTAGGTCTATACCCCTGAATAATTAAAGAAAGAGAAAAAGGACCTATATGTACAAAAATATTAATAGCTGCCTTTTTGTGGTGGCAAATAACTGGAAACAGAAAGGGTATTCATTAATTGGGGAATGGTTGCAAATGTTACAAAATATGAATCTGATGGAATATTATCGTACTACATAGAAGAAATGATGAAGGAGATGGATGCAGACACACCTGGAAACACTTGTATGAATTAAAGCTGAGTGAAGTGAACAGAACTAGGAGAACAATTTATATAAGAAAAATATTATGAAGACAAACTTTAAAAGACTTAAGAGCATTAACCATCCATGATTCCTGAGGACTAATGATGAAACATGCAATCCGCCTTCTAACTGAGAGATGATGGACTTAGAGAGCAGATTGAGACCTATACATATACATAACCATATACATACATATACACAGACATAAGTATGTATTGTTTGTGTGTATGTATATATATATATATATGCATACATATAAATATGGAAAAAGAGACAGAGGGAGAGAACAAATGAGAGACAGAGACAGAGAGACACAGAGAGAGAGAGAGAAAGAGAGAGAGAGAGAGAGAGAAAGAGAGAGAGAGAAAGAGAGAGAGAGAGAGAGAGAGAGAGCGCAGAAGGTGGAGATATACATAGAAATGGCCAATGTGGGAATTTGTTTTACATGACTATAGGTGTTTGTAACAGAGGAATTATTTTTCTTGCTTTCTCAGTGGGGGAGAAGAAGGGGGTGGAGAGGTATACCTTCATTTTTAAACAAAACAATAAAAAAATTTAATTGTAAGTGAATTTAAAAATACCATTTTATTTTTGTCTTTCTATGTTACTATTACCTAGTACTGTGCCTGGCACATAGTAGGCATTTAAGAAATGCTTGTTGATTGATTGCTTAATAAATGATTGAATCAAATCGAAAATTGAGGAAGGAGACAGGTTTTATCAAATGCTTTTTACATAACTGACCAAAAGGGACAGATTATAGATGACTTAAGTGGATTTATTGTTTGTTGAATATTAAACACATAAAAACCAAATCCAATTTCTAGCAGCTTTTCTTTTGTAACACTAGTGAGTCATCATGTAACTTAGCACATAACAAGAGTTTAAGTCCTTTTCATTCATTCATTCATTCATTCATTCACCTACACATTCATTCACTCATTTACTCATTCATTGATTCATTCATTTTTATCCATTTATTCCAATTAGACATTGTGTAGTGTGATACAGTATGGTATGTTATTGCATAAAGAGTACTGACCTAAGTACATCTATCATGTGGCATTGGGTCCACTACTAACTCTCAGACTATGACCCTGGCTAGGTCATTCTCCATCTCTAAGTTTCAGTTCAATAAAATGAAGTTGGAATAGATGGGTCTTTGAGGGTTATCCAGTGTTAAGCATTGAGACAATCCAATGAGATTGCAAATCCCTTGAAATTATAGGATGTTTTGTAATTGTATTATTCACCACTGTGCACATATATGCATATACACATATAGAGTCTAAAACGGAGGTAAACAAACAGTTGGAAATAAAATATTCGCTATTTCTTTTTAAGTGAATATACAGGAGAAGAAGTAATAATCAATTGCATTGTACCAGGGTCCTCTCTTTTTCTTTTCTTTCCAAACTCCTGTGGATGGAATTCTAGACAGAGAGAAAGAAAGACTACTAAAGTATTAGACCTCATCTTTCTGCAAGATGGCTTTTGGTTATGGTGCACACAATCATACACTTAGGAACCATTACTTGAAAGGGGTTCAAAAGCCACTTTTCTTATTGAGGCTGACTTTCTTTTTTCTTTTTGTTTAGAGATATTCATCCTGGGTATGGTTGTCAATTCTATAAGAAGCTCCTTAAATATTACTATTATTTCTTTGAAAGCTAGCAAGGTCGGAATTATACCCTGGGGCTGAAAGGAGTGAGAGAGAGAAAGAAAGAGACAGACAGACAGACAGGGAGAGACACAGAGAGAGAGACACAGAGACACAGAGAGACACAGAGACACAGAGAGTCAGAGAGAGAGACAGAGAAACAGAGACAGAGGTGAAAAGACAGCTACAGACAGAGGCAGAGAGACACTGAGAGACAGAGGTAGAGACAGAGACAAAGGGAGACAAGATGGGAGGCTAACATAGATAACAGAGAAAGAAACTAGCAGGATAAAACAGTGTGAGATAGAAAAAGATAAGAGATGGAAATGGAGATAGAAATGAGAAAAAGGATCAAGAGAGTTTGCAGTCTTTATTTCTATGTATTTTCCCTCAAACACTAAAAGAAATAATTTTCATTTTAAATAGCATTTTCTTTTAGTTTGAAATTCAATCCAATTTTAAAAAATTAATTTGTGCTTCACAAGTCACTTATCAGAAAGAATATTGCACTAGTTCTAAATTTTTTTGTTTTTGCTTTTTTGGAGTACAGTTGGGATTAAGTGACTTGCCCAAGGTCACACAGTTAATTTTTGTGTTAAGTGTCTGAGGCCGGATTTGTACTCAGGTCCTCCTGACTCCAGGGCCGGTGCTCTATTCACTACACCACCCAACTTCCCCCACTAGTTCTAGATATTAATGTACTCTCCCTTCCAAATTATTTTGCATTTTTGAATCTGTTTACATATTTTACCTCCCAGTAGAATACAAACACTTTGAGGACAGGACTGGTTTTTAGTGGCTGTTCTTTTTTGTTTTCCCTTTTGTCCCCCAAAGCCTAATACTGTGATTAAAACAATGGCATCAAATTCAAATACAAACAGGGAGCCACTAAATCGTATGTAAGGATCCTTGCCAGCTACATATTGACTTAGAAAATCACCTGTGTTTATATATTATTGTCCTTATTAATTCACAAACACATTAAATCAGATAGGAATTACAATTTAATCAGGTTCAGGTTGCAATAGGGAGTGTTGTGGGAAGTGTGTTTGACACCTCTGGTTTACAAGATTGAACTGAATTTAATTCCCCTCTTTCATTCTTTGAAAACTACCCACAAAAGTCCATTTATAAGATGAATAAAGACAATATCATTGATTTAGAAACAGATTTTGCTTTAACTTCATATACTATTCACCAGACAGATAGCCTAACTCATTTGACATACTTTGCACTGAATGGTTTCTAGCCTTTTTGCCAAAAATTTTGCCCCATTTCCAAACAGCAAGCTTTACTCTCCAACAGGAGGTTAAAAGGACTGCACTTCTGGCATTAAAGGTCTGTTCCACACAAGCTTTTGTAGCAAATGCACCTTCCTTTGCATGACAGAATCAAAGAATGTCAGCTCTGGAAAGGGTCTCATGGGTATATGATCTAATGATTTTGTTAATAGGAGTCCCCTCTACCACCTTTAAGATAAGTGATCATCTGGTTGAAGAAGCACACTGAGGAACTACTGACTCCCAAAGTAGGTTATTTGACTTCTCAATAAGTATAACTACTGGCCAGTTTTTCTTATGTACTCTAGGACTGAGGCTTTCTCTTGGCATGAAGGACCCGAATATTCTTAAGGAAAGATCTACTTTATCTGTCTTCTTTTCTTCCTCTACATGAAATCTGGTAAAAAACACATGTATGTGCACACACACACACACACACCCCTATACAAACATATATGATATACACATTGTATACATATATACACACACACACACGTGTTTGTGTGTAAAACCTACCTTATTTGTCAGATTTGGCTCATATGTATACAGAAAAATATATACATACATATCCTCAAACATTCACATACAATAAAAGGCACAAGTAAGATACCTTCAAGCCCATCAAGAGTTGTGCCCTTTCTGAGAGCAAACACAATCCACACAAATTACAATATGAACCTAATGGGTTTTGTTTCTCATCAGTGCTTTACACCTGCTGACCTTTTCCTAGCCACTCTTCTTCCATTAGAGTCTACCACTCCATTCTTTAGGGGATTTCATGGACCTTTCTCACTCTTGCTGCTGCCACTCTCCTCTACTCTTAGAAGACATTATCGGTCCTTCTTGCTGCTCCAAAGTCTGCTTTGCTGTTTCATGATGTTCAGCTCTCTTCTAGTGGATGGTGATTGCCTTCTGTTCTCCTCCCTTGCCCAAGACATATATGCAACTCCTTGTTGTTTTTGAATTATTTCAGCTGTGTCTGACTCTTCTTGAACCCATTTCATGTTGCCTTGACAAAGTTACTGGAATGGTTTGCCATTTTGTTATCTAATTCATTTTATAGATGGGGAACTGAAGCAAAGAGAGTTAAGTGATTTGCTCAGGGTCACATAGCTAATAAGTGTCTAAGGCAGGATTTAAAGTCAGGTCCTCCTGACTTCCACTCTATCCACTATGCAGCTAGCTACCCAACTTTTGTTGGTTGTTGTCATTCATTCTTGAAAAGGACCAAAATGACATCACTATGCTGGGGTCAAGATACAGTGTGTCTGACTGTGGCTGATCAGACCAACATGAGCTCAAAAGACTCTACCATAAATTGGACACAAATAGTCTATATTACTACAGGTAAATTGTAGTTCCCTTACAGTCAGTAAACTGTATTATGAGTCACTCTTTCTTTCCTCCTGGCAGCACCTCTGAACTATTCTTAACCTGGTTTACATGAGGGTCCCAAGGTATTATGACATAAGATCCCTTCAAGTGTCTATGGAAAAACAACTTTTATTTTGATTCCTCAAAATGATTTTAAAAAATTCTACTTTGAGTTAACTTGTAACAAACCCAGAGCTATTGACCTATTTCTCCAAGTGAATGGGCTGGGAATCATCTCTCACCCCTGCTAGCACATCCCACTTAGTTTTGCTTTTTCCAGATTGTGAAAGTCAGTCCTGCTCTTTTAACTTCATCTTTCCTTCTCTATTTTTTCTCGGGACAGCTGGACAGGGTTATGTATGTAAATAACCCCTCAGAAAACTTTTCAAAGGGGCAACTACAGTAGGGGAAGACCTGCCAGCTGCTCTTACAGTCAGAAACATTTGAATCAGAGGAAACCAGCACCTCCTTGCTATAATTACAGCACCACCAAATCTCTTTTTATAGCTTCTACCCACCACAATAATTTCTTACCCGTGGATTCAAGAAGAACAAGTCTAATCTCTCTTCCACATGAATGCCCTCCACCTTCTTAAGTCTTCACATGTCTTCCTCAAGCCTGCTCTTCTCTAGGAGAACCATCCCATATTCCCTCAACCAATCCTCATATGGCATAACTTCAATACTGGCTTCTCAAAAATGTGGATTAGAAGTGGGTAGCATGATTTGAACTATTTGTCAGAAATTTGATTCATTATCTTTCGTGGTCTGTGCTGTTTGAGCATTTACTTCTGGAACTATGACCTACCAGTCCCAGAGATCCAAAACCTAATCATAAACAACTGCCATCCTTATCAATCTAGGGTATTTTTTTTTCCTGAACAGCTGAACACTCTAAACTATGCTGCTTTCCCAAGGATGAATAGGACCTATTATGGTGTTATATAACCTGGATATATGCAGCATATATCAAATTGATCAAAGCTTTTCACTATTGATATACTTACTATAAAACATAGGAAATCTTTTCCAAGATATTTAAAAATAAATACTTTTGTGTTCTTGAGAGGATAAATTTAATAAATGAGTAGAATGACAACCCTGATCTGCTCTCCAAGTTATAGGATAATGGGATTTTAAATTTTAATATTTTATTTTTCTCCTTTACATGTAAAAACAATTTTAACATTTTTTTTTCAAATTTTGAATTCCAAATACTTTCCCTTGCTTGCTTCCCCCTCAATGAGAAGGAAAGCAATTTGATATGTTATACATGTGTACTCATATAAAACACATTTCCATGTAAGTCATGCTATGAAAGAAAACACAGAAAAAAGTAAACAAACAAGACAAATAAAGTAAAGAAAAGACATCTTTGACCTGCATCCCTGCTGTACCAGTTCTTTCTCTGGGATGGACAGCACTTTTCGTCCTAAGTCCTTCAGAGTAGATCATCAACAATATTGCTTTTACCGTGTACAACGTTCACTTGGTTTTGCTCATTTCACTTTGTATCATTTTATATAAATCTTTTTTTTTCCCTGAGAGCATCCTCATTCTCCTTTCTTATAGAACAATAGTATTTCCATCACAAGTATACAAAACAACTTATTCAGCCATTCCTCAATTGATGGACATCCCCTCAGTTTCCAATTATTTGCCACCACTAAAAGAACTGTTACAACATTTTTGTACACATAGGTCCTTTTCCTTATTTTTTATCTCTCTGGGCTAAAGACCTAGTAGTGCTTGGTCAAAGGGTAGCATGGTTTTATAGACCTTTGGACATAACTCCAAATTGCTCTTCAGAATGGTTAAATCAGTAATTTAGTTCATTACTATTTTAATTTTCCCACATCCCCTCAAACATTTGTCATTTTCCTTTTCTGACATATTAGTCAATTTAAAAGTTATGTGGTTCTAGCTCAGAGTTGTTTTAATTTGCATTTCTCTAATCAATAGTGATTTAGAGGCAGAGCCAAGATGGTGGAGTGAAAGCAGGGACTTATCTCAGATCTCCCACAAATTGCTCCCAGTACCTCTAAAAAGTGAAACTGAACAAATATTAGAGTGACAGAATCTACAAGGAGACAGAGCGTGGCAGATTTCCAGCCCAGGACAACCTGGAAGGTTGATGGCAAGGATCTATTGCACTGGGTTGTGCATGGGCTACACACAGCACAGACCCAACCATGGCAGGGCAGGAGTAAGCCCTGTAAAACTGAATCACCCCCAGTAGTGGTGATTCCCAAACCTCTCTGTGCAGGGCAGGGGTCTGTCAGAGCTGGGTAAGGGACAAGCACAGGGCCTATGGCAGCAGCAATAGCTACTCCTAGGTCTATCAGTCCACAGACTATATTTGAAAGTCATCTAAGTGAACTCCCAGGAGCCAAGATGGCAGACTAAACAGTAAGTGCTCTCATCCCCCTCTTGAAAAACCCAGAGCATATTGTCCCAGGGAAAATCCTGGAATAGAGGAGTCAGCAGAATGGGTACAGCAGTCTTTTAGCTCTGTAGGCTAGCAATATCAATGAGAAGGGACACTCTTGCTGTGGCTGAAGGAGATCAGTGCAGGACAGGAGGTGTCCCAGCAAGTCCCACCTTAGCTGACCAGTGGGAGATCCTGAGTGCCAGAGGGATGAAGCCAGCAAGCACCAACAGCAGGACCCCCCAGGCAAGCCCTCACACATCCAGGGGAATCAGCAGACACCAGCTGAGCCTGCCTGTGCTCTAACACAGCAATAGGTGAGGTGGAAACCTGAAGTAGCCAGACCACCTCTCACGCTATGAGCTTCACTGTAACCTTGGGGAAATGCAGAAAGACCTGGTCTCAGCCTCAGCACACAGCAGCCAGATCCAGCTTAGCACCAGGTGAGTTGTAGCCTTATATAGCTTCTAACTGACAGAACCAGAGGCCACAGCACACAAAGCCAGTAGCCAGGCCCCTAGCCCCCAGCACAAGAAGTGTGGGTCAGAACCCCTTATACCCCAGAAGCTGAAATCCACTTTAAAATCCATGAAATAGGCAATCACAATGGGCAAAAGCAAACTGGAAAAAAAAAAAAACAACTAAGACCATAGAATCCTATTATGGAGACAGGGAAGATCAAAATGCAAATTCAGAAGAGGACAGCATTGACATTATACCCATATCTGAAACCTCAAAATGGAATATGAATTGGTTTCAAGTCCAAAAAAGCATTCTTGGAAGGGTTCAAGAAAGTTTTTAAAAGGCAAATTAGAGAGGCAGAAGAAAAACTGAGCAATTATTTTAAAAATACAATTGACAAAATGGGAAAAAAAATCACTAAAGAGAATAACTCTTTGAAAAATACAATTGGCCAAACAGATAAGGAAGTACAAAAGCTAACTAGAGAAAATAGTGAGTTAGAGCTTTTTTCTTATGACTGTAGATAGTTTTGTTTACTTTGTGTGAAAACTGCCTGCTCATAGCATAATAGGATTTAGAGGAGAAAGGAGTATTTGCAGATCCTATACATGATTACATGCCACCATGGGGGGGTGGAGGAGGGATGAGAGAAAATTTGAAACTCAAGGGATTGTGGAATTGAATCTTGTAGACTAAAAGTAAATAAAATAAATTTTAAAAAAAGAAGAGAAAGGAAACTTAGAGATTTGCTTGATAAACCACTTCATTTTGCAGATGAGGAAATTGAGGCCCCAGGAGTTTAGGTGTCTTATCCAAGGTCACACAGGTTGCAGAACTGGGATTCAGAGCCAAGTCCTCTGACTCCAAATCTAGTACTCTCACCAATACACTTAAATAAGAAGCTATATTATACTTATCTTTGAATTTAATTCATCTCTTTGTTCTGACAGTATGCTCTGAGGGCATGATTTGGATTTTTGTTTTATTTGTTTTTATTCATTATTGAATTTTTTCTTTTGTTATAGAATAGTATTCTGAACACTGTATATGTGTTGAATAAATAGAGTGGATAGGTGGATAAGTAATGAAAGAATGGGGGAAAAAATCTCCATTTCATCTTATAAGTCAGTGATCCCATTTTCAAGATTAGCATTTGTCAAATATTATGATTTAATTATTTGGGGAACCTTGGCCAGCTAACTAAACCTTTTAGCACCTCAGTTTGCTCCTGTAAAAACTGAAGGCATTTAAACAGAGACTACCAACTGTAATATACTGTATCCTAGCCTTCTGTTTTTAGATTTAGCATTCTATTTTCTAAAATGCTTCCCCATCCCTTCCTCAGTAGGTGCTTAAATGTTCTTCAAATTGAATTGAATTCTGTGTAGCAAAGGTCCATTGAACTTAAACATTAGATAGTTCTGTTTAATATGCCTGCTACTCACCCAAAAGTGTGCTGGAGCCAGCTCATACCAGCTCAATGTTAAATATTCAGGAAGAGCATTTACAACTCTGAAATCAACAAACACTGATAATCAGTGTTTAACTTATTGTTGTGTTGATTGTCTAGACTTAAGAACATGATGGAGGAAAATTTAATAGTGGAAATTAAATTTGTCATGCCCTTTTTTTTTTTTTTTTTGAGTCAGTCATTAAACATTTATTTGCAAACCTTTATCCAAGACTGGCCACTTTTGCGCACCTATTTGAAAAGGTGTTCCCTCTATATGTCTTTCTTAGTGATCTCATTAATTCCCAAAGGTTCCATTTTTTCCTTGTAGAAGACTGACAGGTCCAGCTCTCATGTCTCTCCTAAGATCTGGTCTGGCATTACTAAACTCATCTGATGTTCCACCGATGTCTTATAGGCATCTCAAAGTCAACTTGTCCAAAATAAAACACATTACCTTTTCTCATAAAGCCACTTGTCCTTTTAACTCCCCCACCTTTTTTTCCTTTTTACTAAAAGGCTTTCCTATCCTTCCTGTCACCCAAGTTAATAACTTAATGCTCTTTATTCTTCTGGCTTCCTAACCACCCCCTACCATAAACCAATTAGTTGATAAGTCTTGTCAAATTTACTTGTACAAACCCCTTTTTCCTATGTACCATTCTCTCCACTCAAATGGTCATAACTCTAGTTCAGGAATTCATCACCTATCAACTGGACTATTATAATAAATTCATATATTGCTCTCCTAATGAATATTTGTTGAATTGAAATCTCATTAATTTAGAAGCAAAAATCATGTTTTGTGTTGTAGTAAGTTATCAGAGACTAAGGTCAAAGAATCATTGATTTTGAGCTAGAGGTATCTTTGACATCACCTAGTCTCCAATCCTGTCATTTTTCAATGAAGAAAGTAAGGTAAAACAAGGTTAAGGGACTTACCCAAGATCACACAAGTAATAAATGAAAGAGTCAATATTCTATCACAAGTATTACTTGAACCCTAGGGTCAATGAACAGAGACTGGAGAGTCCTTTAGTTGTCTAAGATATAAGAGAGGAGTCATATAGTTCGTAGGTGGTTGTACTAGATGATCAGTGACATTCTTCTAACTCTGGATTCCATGAAGGTATAAATATGCTAAAGTTACCCTTTTCATTATTTGTGGAAATAGTTTTTGTAAGCAATAAATACTTTAACAATTTTGTCCTCTAAGGCCTTCTAACAGTGTGGTGATAGTTCCTGAAGTTTAGTCTAACAAAACATAGCCTCTGATTGTTGCTACAAAACTAGAGAAGCTTCTAGGAAATTTCCATCAATGGAATGATTACACATAGTTCATGTAACTATATAGGCTAGTTGTCAGGAGAATGACCACTAGGAAATAAATTATTTACTTATAGTAAATCATGAAGGCAAATTATTATGGCTTAAAGAGGAAGCAACTTGTGTGGGTAGAGGAAGAACCCATAATGATGGTGTCATGGCTCTTTTCATGTATTGAAAGTACTAATAAATAGGATTAATAAAACAAGAAGCCTACTTAAAAGATGAAACCATTTTTGCACAATTTAACAGAACCCATTTAAATACAAGGACTAAGCATGATTAATTATTTAATAGACAAATCATTCTTATTTATTCATTAAAGTATGCCCAGTGGGGACTCTCACTTGACAATGCTTTGTTATACATTAATTGGTGTTATTGCATGTTCTTGGAAGAAATAAAACAGCATGCCTTTAAATGAACTGTGGAATACAGACTTTTTTCCCTCTAATTTCTAATGGCCTTCCCCACAATTAGTTCAAATTAGTGAGCTGCCTGAGGTGATAGGGGTGCATTTCCAGTAACTACTGTTAAAAATCAATATACAACAGTGATATGGGTGATTTTTTTTTCTCCTAAAACCACATGCCACAAGCAGATGGTATGAATACCATTCTAAACAATACGGCTGGCTGAAGTGTGCCTAGCAATGGGGCAGCAGAGTTATTTTTAAAATGTGCTTTAATGACTATATATCTATTGTTTTCCCACATAGTTTCTCTATACTTAAAGAATCATTATGTAAAAATCTAAAATTTCTAGTTGTTATGTAGGTGTGCATGTACATGTATAATAAATACAAAGAAAGTTTTAAACAGGCATTATTTTTAATTGTAATATAATTTTGCTAATACCAGAGCAACAATAAATGGAACATTGTCAGTTTATTCACAAAAAGCACAAAATTTGACAACTCACAGTCCTTGCTACATTATACAACCCAATATAAGGATTTTCCATACTACCAAGAATTTAATAAATCTAGGCATTGGTTTTTGGCACGTCAATCTTCAACATAATGAACAAAATCAACATGCAGTATTAACCAGAATATGGCAGTTTTTATTCTAAATACAAGAAGAAAATGAAACCAGCAACATTGCTGCTACCCCAGTCACATCACTAAAGAGTAGACTCTTTTTATTTATCCACTATTTACTGAATGATCGATCCCAGTTTTTCCAGGATATGTTTCTCTTCTCTAAGTATCTTTACCATGGAAGAGCTGTAATGAACTATTGTCCGATGAGAGGCACCCATTGTGTCAGCCTATAAAAGAGGATAATTCTTGCTATATTAGCCCTCTCTAACCTGCCTTCCATGCAAGGATGTCCTGAGACATTTCTCTAGATTGTGCCAAGACTCAATCTGAATATAGCAGTTTCCATTTCAGTAAACAGTATGTGAAATAAATATGAGCTAGCTATATAGGAAGGATCTGGGGAAAAATATTGGGTGCAAGTTCAGATAACATGGGTCTTACAACAAAGAACTCTTAGAACATAAAACAATAGATGGTCAGAATCAAAATGAAGAAAATAAAGGAAACAAGCATTTATTAAGCAAAGAACTAATTCAATTCAAAAAGGTACCTGTAAAGCCACAAACGAGCAGCTTTCCAGAGGATTGCTGCTGTGAACAGCTTTCAAGGTTCTGATTACATAGCATAGTGAGCTCTCTATTTATTCAATAACAAATTGGAACAAAACATTCACAGAAAATCAAGGTACAGCATTCACAATGTTACAACTTATCACAGAAAATCAACATACAGAATTCACCATGTCACAACTCAACAACTTATCACTAAAATGGCCACACAGTTTTCACCAAAGTGGTCACATAGTTTTGAACAAAATACAACTCAATACTTTAGTAACTCAATCATTCAATGGTTCTCTTTTAAACAAGGTGCATTCATTTAGACAATCAACCATTTAGTTAAGTCCTTAACTCAATAAGTCTTAAGGAGGAAAACCTCTTTAATCCTTAACTCACTCATCCTTAAGGAGGAAAAGCCTTCTTAAGGGACACAAAGTACAATAGTCAAAGTTCTCCACCCATGGGGTTCAACTAAGTTACAATATCAGTCACTATTCAGTATTCTCTTAGGGGGTAGTTGAAAATACACAGGCCATCCACCCCTTAGTCACAAGTAAGTTACAATTTTATCTGTCACTACTCAGTCAATTTCATCATTCACTACTCAGTACCCATGGAGAGGTATTTTCATCTTGACTCAGGGCAGGCTTTTGGCTTCCATGGCTCCTCTTCCATGGTCCCAGCTCTTGCCAGTATCTAACCAACTGCCACCTGAGTTCAAAGGCAGACAGCTCCCAGTTCCTTGTCCAGCTCTCTGTGCAGCTCCTGCTACATATTGGAGCACACAGTATCCAGTCCACCTCAAGCCCTTCACAGTTTCTGTTCCTGGGAAGAGAAAACTTAACAGAGCCACAGACATATAAAGTATGGACACCACAGTCATGCTTCCTCTGGCAGCTCCATCTGGCCCTCAGAAGTCCTCAGCAGCTCGAGCTAGCCCTCAGAAGCCTTCAGCAGCTCTGTTCTCAAAACCAAAATCACTTTCTCCATGGAAGTTCCAGTCCAGAAGCAGTAGCCCAGCCTTCAGATGCTTGCTGAGAAAAACTCTCTCTCTCTCTCCCTGGCAGCAGCTGCTCTGCCTCTGCAAAGCTTATCCCAAGAAGTTCAGACTTTCCAGCTTGTGCTCTTCCTTAAATATGGTATAGCTCCTCCCTGTTCAGCCCCTTCCTGTTATGTCAGTAACAGGGGTTCCCTGTTCAGTTCCTTCCTGTTACACCAGCAACAGGGGTTCATACCTCCTGATTCTTTACAGAGGTTTAATTTGAAACTAGGTGCTAAGCACCTGTCAGTTTCCCAATACAAAAGGATCTTCAAATTCCATTACCATTACAGCACCTGAATTGAACTTGTTGAATGTGTATTAAGAATCTATAGGATTGAGATTACTGGGTTTGATGGCTAAGGCAGTTACAAAGTTTAGATAAAATATAGCCTCTGTCTCACTTCCATCCATTCGTTAACCATGTCCCACTCCTACCCCCACCCCCATTGTAACTATAATCCCCAATTTCCACATCATCCTTGAACTCTGCCTTTGGAACCACACTGAGTTTTGATAGATGAGATCTTGCCTTATCTTGCCCAGAAAATGATCTCCATATCACTTTCCAGTCCTCTAAATTGAGCACACAACCCCATCTACCTTTGTAGTGCCCTTTAAAGTATTGCCTTTTCCCACTAGAAATTATACTCCTTAAAGGAAGGGGCTTTCTTGTTTCACTGTATTTGAATCTTCAACATTTTATACACATAGTGCTAAATAAAAGCTCCTTCCTTCCTTCTTCTTAGATGCTAGGGTGAAGATACACAAAGATAATTATAAAGGGAGGTTCAAGGATGCAAAGCTCTTTTCAAATTGGAGAGGATTAGGAAAGATTTCAATGAAGAAGATAACATCTGAATTGTGCTTTAAAGAATGATTGGGAATTAAACCAGCAAGAAGAAATTCAGGAGATTGTAGGCAGAGGATATTCTAAGTATAAAGGGTAGTGTGCAATCTCTGGTGAGGGAAATCTACAGGATCGGTGATCTGCAGTGTAGAGAACCTGGAAGAAGGGTATGTAGGATAAGGTAATTCCAATAACTGAGTAGAGTCAGATTAGATAACAATTGGGTGGTGAATGGTCATGTATGGAAGGTTAATTGTAATCATAAATAATTGGGAGGTATTTCATGGCTTGGAGCTGAGAAGTGATATGACAAAGTCTATCTATATGGAATTAGTTTGACAATGTATAGATTGCTGGATGAGAGAAAAGAAAGAGTGAAAGCAGAGAAAACTTATCAGATATCTGTTATGAAAACAGAGGTGGGAAGTAAATAGGAGATAGATTAGGGTGGCAAAAGTAAAAATTGAGATGAGGAGGCAGATGAGAGAGAGTCCACAGAATCATCTTGTAGAACTTCGCAACTTGAGAGGTGGAACTAAAATGGTGAAGCAAGGGAGAGACTCACCTGTGCTCTCCCCCAAATCCTCCAAATACCTTTAAACAATTACTTTAAACAAATTCTAAAGTGGCAGAAACACAAAAAGATTGAGTGAAACAATTTTCTAGTCCAAGACAAGTTAGAAGATTGGTGGGAAAGGTCCACTGCATCAGGGTGAGAGAGGTAGACAGTCCAGCACAGGCTGCACCAGCACAGCGCTCATCCCATCAAACCCAGAGCAGGACTAAGGGAGACTGAATCAGTGAGAGTAGTGGTGTTTTCCAGACCTCTAAGGTCACAGACACCAGACAATTAGAAGGTCAGGAGGAAAGATCTGTGGCACCTGTGTTTGAGGGGGGCATAGTTCAGTTCAGGTAACAGCATCACAACTTCTGCCCCAGCAAACCAGGAGCAGGCCTTGGGAGTCACTGAATCATCAGCAGCAGCAGCTGCTGCTGTTTCTTCTTGAGTTTTTAGTCCACAGAAGGTAAGCGAATCAAACAACTGGTCAAAAGGGAATTATAGGGCTCTCTTTGCTAGCACTGTTGAAGGAACTTTATTGCTTTAACCATACTCTGATCCAGGCCACAGTCATAGTGACACTCGCAGGTTGAGGAAGAGTACTAGAATACCAGAGCTTGGGCCACAATGGAACAGGGCCCCTTCTCAAAGTTCCAGCACAGAAAAGAGTACTTGTGGTCACTCACAGACCAGAGCACAGGCCAGGAAAGTAGTAAACACACCTCTACTTAGATCAGTGGTTCTCAACCTTCGAAATGCTGTGACCCTTTAATATAGTTCCTCATGTTGTGGTAACACCCAACCATAAAATTATTTTCATTGCTACTTCACAACTATAATTTTGCTGTTATGAATCATAATGTAAATATCTGCTGTGCAGGATGTATTTTCATTGTTACAAATTGAACATAACCCACAGGTTGAGAACCACTGACTTAGATCATATCGCTTTAGAAGAACTAAGAACTTACAGGTACCTAGAAGTATCTCTGAACACAGCTACACAAACCCCTAAAACCTGGGACAGTGTGCTCTCCACCCTGGCTGCAGAACACTACTTGAACACAGAATTGAAAGTCAAGTAGTATGCTGAAAATATGAGCAAACAACAGAAAAAACATTCTGACCATAGAGTTACTAAGGTGACAGGAAAGATCAAAACACACAATCAGCAGAAGATAACAAAGTCAAAGCTTCTACGTTCAAAGCCTCCAAGAAAAATATGAATGGGTCTCAGGCCATGGAAGAGCTCAACATGAATTTTGAAAATCAAGTAAGAGAGGTAGAGGAAAAATTGGGAAGAGAAATGAGAATGATGCAAGAAAATCATTAAAAATGAGTCAACAACTTGATAAAAGAAACACAAAAAATAGCAAAGGAAATAATACCTTAAAAAGTAGACTTGGCCAAATGGTAGAAGAGGTACACAAAGCTGATAAGGAGAAGAGTACCTTCAAAAGTAGAATTGGACAAATGGAAAAAAAAATAGGCACAAAAACTCACTGAAAAAAACTCCTTAAAAAGTAGAATTGGCCAAATGCAAAAGGAAGTTTAAAAGGTCACTGAAGAAAATAATCCCTTAAAAATTAGGATTGAGCAAATGGAAACTAATGATTTTATGAGAAATCAAGAAACAACAAAACAAAAACCAAAAGAATAAAAAAGAAGACATTGTGAAATATCTCATTGGAAAAACAACTGACCAGGGAAATAGATCCAAGAGAGATAATTCAAAAATTATTGGAAGCCATGATAACAAAAATAAAAGAGTCTTGACATCATTTTTTAAAAAAATTATTAAGGAAAACTGTCCTGATATTATAGAATCAGAGGGTAAACTAGAAATTGAAAGAATCTACCAATCACCTCCTGAAAGGGATCCCCAGATACAAATTCATAAGCAATATTGTAGCCAAATCCCAGAGCTCTCAGGTCAAGGAGAAAATAGTGCAAGCAGCCAGAGAGAAACAATTCAAGTATGGTGAAGCCACAGTTATGATAACACAAGATTTAGCAATGTCTACATTAAAAGACCAAAGGGCTTCAAACATGATATTCCAAAGGGCAAAGGAACCAGAACTACAACCAAGATTCTCTACCTAGCCAAACTGAATATAATCCTTCAGGGGAAAAATGGATATTCAATGAAATCGAGGACTTTCAAGCATTCCTGATGAAAAGACAAGAAATGAATAGAAAATCTGACTTTCAAATAGAAGACTCAAAAGAAGCATAGAAAGGTAAATAGGAAAGGGAAATCATAAGGGACTTAATAAGGTTAAAATGTTTACATTCTTATATAGGAAGATGATAATTGTATATCATAAGAACTTTCTTATTATTTGGGAAGATAGAACGAGTATACACAGAGGACACAGGTATGAGTTGAAGATGAAGGGATGATATCTGAAAAAATAAAATTAAGTGGTGAGAGAGGAATGTACTGGGAGAAAGAGAAAAAGAGGGGTAGAATGGGGTAAATTATCTCATATTATCGAAGCAAGAAAAAGCTTTTACAGTGGAGAAAAATGGAGGGTGAGGGTGAAGGGAGTGATCAAACCTTACTCTCATCAGAATTGGCTCAAAGAGGGAATAACATACACACTGAATTGTGTATTGAAATCTATCTTACCCTCCAGGAAAGCAGAAGAAGAAGAGGATAAGAGAAGGGGGGAGGGTGTGCTCAAATAAAAGAGTGTGGGTAGGGGGAGGTGATAGTCAGAGGTAAAACACTTTTGAGAAGGGGCAGGGTGAAAGGAGAGAGAAAATAAACACTTTTGGGGGGTGGATAGAATGGAGGGAAACACAGTTACTATTGCTTTTAGCAACTGTAACTGAAAAAAAATTGAAGTAAGTTTCTCTGATAAAGGCATCATTTCTCAAACATATAGAGAACTGAATAAATTTATCAGAATAAGAGCCATTCCCCAACTGATAAGTGATCAAAAGATATGAACAGTTTACAGATGAAGTAATCAACGTTATGTATAGTCATATGAAAAAATGTTCTAACTCAGTATTGACTGGAGAAATGCAAATTAAAAGAATTCTTAGGTAGTACTTCATACCTATTAGATAAGTTAATAGGACAGAAAAGGAAAGTGACAAATGTTGGAGGGGATATGGGGTAAATGATAATGCCCTGTTGGGGGAGTTGTACTGATTTAACCATTCTTTAGAGCAATTTGGAACTATACCCAAAGGGCTATAACACCATGCATATCCTTTGACAGGTAAATACCACTATTAGGTCTGTCTCCCAAAGAGATTAAAATAAGAAAGAAAAGAAAAGAACGTATATGTACAAAAACATTTATAACAGTTCTTTTCTGGAGGTAAAGAATTAGAAATTGAAGGGATGTCCATCAACTGCAAAATGACTGAATAACTTGTGCTATGTGATTGTCATGCAATACTATTGTGCTAAGAAAAATGATGAGCAGGATGCTCTCAGAAAAGCCTGGAAAGATTTGCATGATCTGATGTAAAGTGAAATGTACTATGTACAAAATAACAGAAATATTGT
Organism: Pseudochirops corinnae; assembly: GCA_028646515.1. Lineage (NCBI taxonomy): Eukaryota > Metazoa > Chordata > Mammalia > Diprotodontia > Pseudocheiridae > Pseudochirops > Pseudochirops corinnae. The sequence goes on from CM053587.1 coordinate 280,907,396, forward strand.
AAGATTATCAGGTGTGAATGACTTAACTATTTTAAGCAATACAATGATTCAAGACAGCTCTGAAGGATTTCTTATGAAAAATGCTATCCATTCGCAGATAAAGAACTGATGGTGTCTGAAAACAGACTGAAGTATACTTTTTGTGTGTGTTCTTTATTTGTCTTGAGGAGTTTTTTTGGTTGAGTGGTTTTTTTTGTTTGTTTGTTTTTACAACATGACTATTATGGAAATGCTTTTCGGGACTACATATGTATACCCTATGTTGAATTGCTTGCCTTTTCAATGGTGGTGGGGAAGAAGGGAGAGAATTTGGAACTCGAAGTTTTAAAAATTAATGTTAAAAATTGTTTTACATGTAACTTGGGGAAAATAAAAGACTAAATAAAAACAGGGAAAAAAGAAGACAAAAGAGAATTTGGTAGAAGTGAGGGGCAGAGCAGAATCAAAGGTAACACCAAAGTTTTCAAAGTGAGAGACTGACTGAATGCTGGTACTAATGATAAAAATTTTGAAGTTATAAAGATAACCAGGTTTAGTGGGAAATATAAACTTAGTTTTGAATATGATAAGCTAGAAATATCAGTAAGGAATCCAAAAGAGAAATGCTTAGATTTCGTAGCCTTTACAACCAAGAAAATTAAATTTTACAGCAGGATGAGACAGGACATAGAGCACAGAATGTCAGAGAAAGAAGGATCTTAGAAAACAGAATTTTAGAATATAGAACTTGAAATTTTAGAGCAAGTAAAACTCTTAGAGATCGTCTAGTCAAACTATTTAAAGACAGGAGAAATTGAGGCCCAGAAAAAAAAAGTTACTTATCCAATGACACATAGCGAATATCCTACCTTTGGACCAAGGTCTTCTGACTACTACCAAGAACAAATAATAGTGTCCAATTCTGGGGGTTTGAAGAGTTAGCAAGAAGCAAAGGAGGACATGGTTAAATTTCGATAATAAGGAAAGGTCCATTGTCTCTCTTCCCTTCTTGATAGCGCTTGTTTGTTTCATTTGGCCCTATATTAACCTACCTGAACCGAAAAGAGACTGGATCATTTATGTAGTATTTAAATTTTACTTATCTCCCCAGGTTCATAATATGCCAAGTTAGTCTATGTAGAAGAAAGGAAGCAAAGCTGCCAGGTACAGATCAGAAGTTTGGAGGCTAGATTCAAAAAAGGATTTTTTAGTAGATTATATGGACCATGCAGACATGAATTCACACAGGGTTTCTTTTTCGGGTTGAAGTTTGAGTGATAACCTCAGATTGTTTCTGAATTCAAGCTTCTGTGATTTAATGAGGGAACATAAGACTCTGCCTAGAGAAAAAAAAAAGGTCTTGATGGAAGGACACAAGGAGCAGGCATTGGGAAAACTAGGTTTAGGAGAAAGAGCCTAGGGACTGATGCTAAGGAAACCAAGGTTTCAGTCCTGACTGGGATCATTAACTTTCTCTGTAACCTTGGGAAAGTCATTTGTACTTTTCTGGGTTTATTTTCATCTCTAGAATTAAAGGATTCAATTTAATTTTTAATTAAAGCATTAAAATCTCTGGGGTCTCTTCTACATCTAACAGTTTATGTTCAAACATTCTATGTTTTAATGTTCCTTTCAGCTCTTATAGCCTATCATTCTATGATTCTATTATACCAGGACAATGAGTCCTGGGAGTGATAAAAAAAAAAAGGAAGGAAGCCATACATTTTCGATATAGATGCATATTTATGAAATGTTGGAACCAGAAGGGAACCTCAATACACAATAGATTAAAACTAGTGGTTGCTTTGGTAATCACCTCAAAAGATCATCATGCCCTCCCTGTTCTTCACCCTGGCAATTTTGAAGATTCCCAACCTGAAGTCCCAACAAATTATTACTTTCCCAAGATCACACAGTGAATGAGTGTCAAAGACAGAAGTGGACCCCAGATGCTCTGATTCCCTGCCCAACATTTTTCCCATGGCAACACACACTTCCATTATAATACACTATCATTCTTCCAACTAACAAAGTTTACAACCTAAGAATTATGCTAGATTTTAAAAACTTTACTCTCTCTCACCACTGTACACCTGCACATATGCACATATACCTCTTCCATATATGATAAATTGTCCAATGTTGTCGATTTCATCTCCACAATATTTCTAGTATCCATCCCCTTCTATCTACTGAGCGACTCAGTGGTAGAGTGGAAAGAGTTCTAGGCCTAGAGTCAGGAAGACTACAGTTCAAATCCAGCCTCTGACATGTACTAATTGTGTGACCCTCTGGCAAGTTACATAACCTCTTTTTTTGCCTCGGTTTGCTCATTTGTAAAATGGAGATAATAAGCCTATATCCCAGGGCTGTGAGAATCAAATGTGATTATAAAGCTTTTAGCATGGTGCCTGCCACAAAGTAAGGACTATATAAATGTTATTATCTTTATTATTATTTATTATGATTCCTCATATAGTTACACCCTCATCTCTTTTCTGTACTACTAAAATAATCTCATAAATGTTGTCTTACCATCCAGTCTCCCCATTCATCCTCCACAAAACTGTTAAACTGATAGAACAGAACCAGCATAGGGCTCTTCAAGAATCTTCAGTGGTGCAACATAGGTAATACAGAAATGTTTTGCGTGACTGCACACGTTAATGTATATCAAATTGCTTGCCATTTCAAGAAGTTGACAGGGGAGAGAAGGAGAGAATAGGAAACTTATTTTTTTTAATGTTGTAATTTTTTCTTCACATTTAATTGAGAAAAATAAAATAAAAATTAAATGTAAAATTGTAGGTAAATTGCTTTGCAAACATTAAAATTATATATAAATACTGGCTTTCAAAAAAAAAGGAATCTTCCAATGGTTTCCTCTTGCCTCTGGACTTCACAATTAAAGCCTACCTTTCCAGGCTCATCAAGGGAAGAAGGAAGGGAACCAGAATTTATGTAGAATCCATTATATGCCAGGGACGATGCTAATTGTTTTACAAATATTATTTTATTGGATCTCCTCACAATAGCCCTACAAGGTAAGTATTATTCTCATTTTACAGATAAGGAAACTGAAGCAAACAGAGCTCATATCCTAAGATTGCCCAGCATCCCACAGCTAATAAATATCTGAGGTTGCATTTGAACTTAGGTCTTCCTGACTGCAGGCCCAGGGTTCTATCCAATCTGCTTCAAACTTCAGCCTCATTATCATACTTGTCTTTCTTTTACTCAACATTCTAGTTCCTATCTTTTTACAGGGATTAGTATTCCCAGTCTAGAACTTTCTCCGTTTTCACTGCTGGCTCTTACAACTCGTACCTTCATTAAAGTCTGAGCTTATGTATTATTTTCTTCAAGAAGACTTTCCTGATTTCCTCTGCTGTTAGACCTCTCTCTCCCCCCAAATCATTCTGTATTTATTTCATATTTATTTATTTGTGAACCTATCCCCTTAATGAATGTAAGGTTTTTGAGGGAAGAGGATTTTTTGTTTTTGTCTTTATATTCCCAGTACCTACAAGAGTGTCTGACCCACAACAGGTACTTTAAAATGCTTGTTGATTAAGTGGATTTGAAGTCACAGAACCTGGGTTTGAATCCCAGCTTTGTCACTAATTGCCTACGAGACTATGGTCAAGTCATTTATTCTATTTTGAGCTCAAGCCTCTCATCTATAAAATGAGAGGATGGTACTAAATGACCTATAGAACTCTATCATCTCAAAATATATGTAAGATTGTTACCTCATCCAAAAAACCTTGTATACCCTTCATGCATCATTAGAAATATTATAGCCAAAGCATCTGCTCCAGTGAGGCCTGCTCTTTTTACTGGTAAATCCTTGCTGCTACTGCAATTTCCCAGCTGAAATAGCCCCTTTCAATCTTGCTTCCTAACTCCCAAACACACCATGTGTGAGCCTTCTGAGAATGAACATTATGCCAGTGCCTAATACCAAGAACCATAATTCTAAAACATCACCAGGAGAGACAGAAAATGTTATGCAAAGAGCCCTGTTTATCTGACTCACGTTTTTCTTGGCCATCTGTCTAAGCCATATGCATCTGAAATGAGAGCTAAGTATAGCCCTCTTGCAACTAATCAAATATTTGTAATTGTCACAACCTTCTAACTTTCATTTTCCTGCTTTGTTTGAAGGAGCCCAGCTCCTTTCCCTGTCCCACAAAGCCCTTTGTGACCTGCTGCATAAGTGAAGTGGGTGGAGATTTGGGGATGAGGTGCATCCTGGGTAGACCAGAAAGAGTGACCTTGAAATAGATACTTTGAGAATCTGGTAACAGCCTAGGATGTTTCCTGCTGATATAGCAGAGGACAGAATCCTGATGGAATAGGACACAAGCTGACCTTTACCTCTTCTTGAACACCCACCTCAATTTAGCCTTGTCTAATCAGCCTAGCCCACAATGAATTCTCCATGGTTGGGTTCTGATTGGGTCCTACGGTGAAAAGTCTGGGTACTTAGAATTCCTAGCATCAAGGAACATAGAGAAGGCACTCCAATGGAGAAGAGCTAATATCCTAAAAGAGCAAGGAGAAGATGGCAAAGATCAGCTTTCACCCCTTGAATCTTTGCCAAGGACCAACTGTTCTGAGTAGCCAGAGGAGGAATGTGCCAGGTTATATTATACTCAGGTTGTGTTATGGATTGAGGGCCCTTTAAAATAAGGTATAGTTGAGGATATAGCCTGACGAAGCATTTTATCACAGAATTTACTCTATTGATAACTGAATGGGTAAAGAGCATTGATTCTGGGAATTGAAAGCAGAATTTGGCTATTTGACTTCTTGTGTGACCTTGGAAAAGTCATGTCACATCTTCAGGACTCTTCCTCATCTGTGAAAGAAAGGAAGTTTGACTATATGATTTTTCTTGTTCCTATATGTCTCTAAGTCAGAGCTTCTAAAACCTTTTCTGCTGGTGACCCCTTTGTGTCTGAGAAATTTTTATTCAACCCTGGGTATATAGGTATATAAATAGGCAAACAAACCAAATATTTACTAATAATAAATCATAAAGTAATTTTTTAAAAGAACTCTTTGGTATACATGATGGAAGCAAACTTGTGTACTAATGAGATGGAATTTTTTGTTTATTTTTACACAAAGAATGAAATCTTGGTGGAATATTTGATACTGCAGGATATAGAGCATCTTTAATGTTTTCCAGAGTTGATCAATATTTTGATTTTATAATCATCAATGCTGTGTGCAGAACCACGGCTGCAGTGAAATCACAAGAGCAACCAGGGCAAGAGCTGCCAGAAACACCTCAGATTCATTATGCGTTTGATTTTGAATGTTGCATGTTCAGAGACCTTTTCCTGTAGCCAAATTTTTTGCAACCACTACATTCAATTAAGTAACCCCATATGAGGTTGTGACCCACAGCTTAAAAAGCACTGGTCTAAGGCATAAGATAAATTTGGATCTTAGATATATATAGCTAGCATGAACCTTAGAGGTTACCTAATTTAATCCCCTATTTTACAGATGAAGAATCTAGCCCCTTAGAAAGGTTAAGGGACCTTGTTCATGGTCATATCATTAGTTAAGAGCCAGAATTGGGATTTCAACCCAGGTCCCCTGACTCTAAGTTCATTAATCTATCTACTTGGTCTCATGGTGAATGAATAGTTTTGCCCACTGCCTCAGAATCAATTTTTTATGTTAAAATTTAAGGACCTTGCTCTTGCTCCTATTTCTTTGCATTTTCACTTATTTTGGTAGCAATGGGCAATTATTGCATCTGTGGTTGGTTTAATCTGTCCTTCAAAGTTATTTGTGACAATACTAAACAGCACAATAAGGTAGCATTCTAGATTCTTGCAGACATAGAGTATTATGATTTGCCTGAGTCTGTTATGATATATCAACATGATGATTTATCTTTGAACCTTAAGAAAGTACAACTGCATTCGACAGAGAAATTTGGGAAAACTTGTTTGAACTGATGCTGAGCAAAGTGAGCAGAACCAAAACCATGTACAGGGTGATCACAATAAAGGAAAACAATCCTGAAATATTTCAGAACCCTGACCAATGTAATAATCAATCATAACCTTAGAAGAGTAATGATGAAGCATAGCTCTCACCTCTTAGTAGAACACTGATACAGAGAAAAGTGCAGAATGAGACATACTTCAGTTATATCCAAAACATTTATTTTATTTTTATGTAATCCATAAATTTAATCAGAATTCCATCTAGTCATTCAGGTAAATCTTTGATTAAAATATTTAATGTACCAGAGCCCTGTTCTTCTTCAATAAAAATTACCACATCTCTCACCCCTAGTTTGACACTGATCATTAATAAGAATCCTAGGGGCCCAGTCATGCAATTCCAAATCTGCTACATTCCGCCAGACTTGTATTAGTCAACTAATGAATTAGCCATCTTTCCTATTGATGTATCACCTGAAAATATGGTCATGTTCCTGATGCCTTTAAGTCATGTACAGCAATGTAGAATAGCACCAGGCCAAAAACAACCTTCTGGAGCACCCTACTGGTGACATCCATACATTAAGAACAACTCATTGAATCCATCTATGTAACCATTGAAAATTCATCTAATGGCTTTTTCGTTTAGTCTAAATCTCTCAAACTTTTCTACAGGAACAAGATTAAAAATGTTCTGCTAAAGCTTTGCCAGATTATATCTAAGGCATTCCCCTGGTCTACCATTTTGCAATTCTGTCCCACCACTACCACCACCAAAAAAAGATTATTCGGGCATGACTCATTCTTAAGGAAACCATTCTGGCCCTTTATAATCAGTGTTTTTATTCCTAGATGTGACCAAAACAAAATCTTTAGTTTGGAAATGAAGGGATTTAGCAAACAGGCATATTTGAGGAATGGTCATGATCCATAGCTACTTCTAAGTAAAAGCCTGTATGTAATGATGGAATGCTAGGTGATTCATAATTAACTGTCCTAGTGGTCCGATTATTGAAATTTTGGAACTTACAGATAGTTATGCTGATATACAGAGCTAGAGAATTGTAGTGTCCAAAGCTTCATTCTGAAATAAAATAAAGCTACCACAATTACTCCTCTTATTCCTCCTCCTCATTTTAGTGCTATTACAATCATCCCCATCATCACCACCACCAAACTACTTCTGCCACTTATATGTATAAAGGAAAATTCAAGAAAGGCGTACACCTATTGCTCAGAGCAGTTGGCTGATAATACATAATGATGATCTACTGAGAATGATAAAAGAAACTAAGAAATAGAGAATTGAAACCCAAGAGAAATTAGAAGATCTTTAGAGAATCCCAAACTTCCTTCAGTGAGTTTCAATCATCAATATAGGAAAAATTAAATCTTATGGTGTTAAATGAGAACTGGTAGGTTTTATGGGTAAGCCTCTGCTACTGCCCTTTTAAGGAATACCTTTTAATGGGAGAGTATTAGAGAATTAGAGATACAAACGTTCTGATTTTTTAAAAGTGGAAGATCATTCCAACCCTAAGGCAATGATTTTGACTTTTATTGCTAAAATTCTAGAAGAGTGCTTTAAACAGAGGATTTGTGAGCATTTAGAAAAAGAAACTCTAATAACAAAGAACCAATATGGATTCATTAAGATCTCATGGTAGTATAAATTCACTTCTTTTTAGGAAAAGGTTACAAAACTGATAGATCATAGGAATGTTGTAGAAAATGTCCCTGGATTCCAGAAAGGCATTTGATAGTCTCTAATAACTAAGGTGGTGTATTTTGATTTAATCAGGGGATCTGAGATCAAATACTTGTTCTGAAATTTATTAACTGTGTGACCAAGGGAAAGTTTCTTAAGTTCTCTACTCAAAGGAATGAATTTATCTATAAAACGAAGAATATTTTCATTGCATATATCACAGGGGTTATGTGAAGACAGTGATTTTTAAACCAATGAAGAAGTATAGATGTATGAGTTATTTTTAATGTCCCAGAGAGTTGAATGTAAAGAATGTAAATGATAGTTTAACTTGGCAGATTTGGAATTGGGTGACTAGACCCATAAAATTCAAATTAAGGGTGAGAGACGTGATAATATTTATTGAAGCAGAATGGGGCTCTGTTATATTAAATATTTTAATCAAAGATTTACATGAATGACTGGGTGGAATTCTGATTAAATTTATAGATGACATAAAAAAAAAATCAACGCTCTGGATACAACTGAAAATGTCTCATTCTGCACCTCTCTATGCATCATTGCTCTACCAAGAGGTGAGAGTTATATTTCCGCATTACTCTTTCGAAGGTCATGATTGATCATTACCTTGGTCAGGGTTCATAAAATATTTCAAAGTTGTTTTCCTTTATTTTGATCACCCTCTACATGGTTTTGATTCTGCTCACTTCACTCTGCATCAGTTCAAACAAGTTTTCCCAAGTTTCTTTGAGTTGAATATATTTGTATCTTCTTAAGGTCTGATGATATAACATCATGTTGATATAATGCAATTTTGGGGGAAGTTACCAATTATGAACACTGCAACAAAAGGTGCTGCTATAAATATTTTGGTAAAGTAGATTTTTCCCTCTGTCTTTGCAACCTTCAGGGTATAAATCCAGTATTATTATAGCTCGATACGGTTTCATTACATTTTGGTTATTTTTGAAATTGCTCTTTAGAAGAATTGGATCATTTCACTTTTACCAACAGTGCATCTAATGCATTTTTCATGTGTTATTTTGAATTGTGACTCTTTATGCATATATTGTATCTCCCAATAGAATATAAGCTTTATGAGGTCAAAGGCTATGATATATAAAAATTCATTTAGATCAAAAGTTAATCAAAAGGAAGACAACAAATGTTGAACTTTTCTTGATCAAATATTAGGACTTTACTGTGCCTTGAAGAATATTCTTGGAGTGGAAGCCTCATCAATCAATCAGCAAATCATTTATTAAGTACCTTCTAGATGTCAAGTCCTCTTCTAGATGCTAGGGATGCGAAGTTAAAAATTCAACAAGGAGGACCATTAGAGTACATTTTATCATGAGATATAGCTATGGCACACATACACATAGTAAAAACAAGGTGGATAAAAGGTAATTTTGCCAGGGCAGACACTAGAAGATGGGAGTATTAGGAAAGGCCTGATGTAGGAGATGGTATTTGACCTGGGACTGGTAGGAAACTAGGGATACTAAAAGAATGCAGAAGGAGGAAGTGCATTCTGTGTAAAGGAATGGAGATAAGAGATGGAGTATTATATGTGTGAGGAATAGAAAAAAGGCTAGTTGGCTGGAACATGAGTGTATTAAGGGGACTAATAGGTCATAATCCTGAAGCTCCTCAGAGTTTACTGGAGTTTGGGTATAAAGGATTTTATATGCCAAACAGAGGAATTTATATTTGATTATAGAAAATATTAAGAGCTTTTGAAGCAGGGAGTGATCTGGACAGGCTTCTGTTTTATTAATATTGCTTTCAAAGCTTTGTGAAGATGGATTAGAGAGGAGAAAGACTTGAGTTAAGGAGAAAAATTAGGAGACTAGTCCTATAGACCAAGTGAAACATGGTGATTGCCTAATCGAGAATGGTGGCTCTGTGAATGGACCTATGGTAAAGAAATGAAATTCTAATTGAATATCAGACATGAATGAGAAGTCGGGTAAACGTATTGAGGTGGGTTGGTTTCCTCTAGAATCCAAAAGTCATACTACATAGGCCAGTTATGCTTTTCAGGGAATCATATTTTTTTAAAGAACAGATTCACTTTATTACATTTTTCCATTAAATTCCATTGGGGATATTCATGGTATTCTCTCTGAAAAAGATCAAGGTGACATCAGGTCTAAAAGCAGTTCACCCTCCTCCCCTATTGCATCAATAATACAATGCACTGGTTCTTTCAGCCAAGAAAAGCACAAGGGAATTACAAGGGATTTTTCATCTCTCTTGCTCCCAATTTATTTTCTGTCTTAATATACCAGCCAGAGTCAATGGCTGTTGGCCACTCTAGACAATTATTATTACTAGTAGTAATAGGAGGAGGAGGAGGAGGAGGAGGAGGAGGAGGAGGAGTAGCAGTAGTAATAGTAGTAGAAGTAGTGGTAGTAGTAGTAGTAGTAGTAGTAGTAGTAGTAGTAGTAGTAGCAGTAGTAGTAGTAGTAGTGGTAGTAGTAGTATGATTTGGCAAGCAGAGCTCTAATACATTAGGTGCAGGGTAGTTGCTGAAGATTGATGACTGTGTAGGGAGAGTTGTGCCTTCCAGTTAAAGATTATGAAGAATAATGAACTGTACTTCAAAAAGCTTCTTTCACCTAACAGTTCCAAGGAATCTACAAGCATGATATAGCAACACTGTTTTCCTTTGCCTCCTCCTTTTTCTCCTTCATCTTCAATACTGTTCTTATACCTTCCACTTGTATAGAATTTTATACTTAGAAAGCATATTCACATATGTTTAACTCACCTCACTTCTCTTCAATTCAACCAAATTCAGCTTCATTCAAATTCACTGAAATCAGTAAACACATACTAAGAAACCAACACCATGACATTTGAACCTTGAACTAAACCTTGAAGGGGAAAAAAAAACCCAGTAAGTATGGTTCCATCTTACACATGAGAAAATTAAAATGTAGAGAGATAGAAATTATTTGATTAGGATCACTTATGATTGGCAAAGTCATACTTTGAGCCCAAGTCTCCTAAATGGTTAAGGTTAGAATGTTCTTTCTTCAACAGGGGTTCTGTTACCCACCTGCCCCCAAAATAAATGAGGTTATGTCTCAATCAGAGTATTTCTTTTGTTTTCTATTATTTTTACAGAAACTGGGCAAATCCATGGATTCATGAATTAAAATACAGGTGCCAGATTCAAGTACAAATTAAGGATTTGCTAATTCATAAGAGTGGAAGGAAGTCTATATGAATCTATGAAAATTATAGAATGATTTCAAATATATGCAATGGTTCAAAAAAGGCTAATAATAATTTCTAATAGTCGTATTAATGGTCCTGCCCTAATGACAAGATGACAATGATATAGAATTATCATATAACCATTTTAATACAAGCCCCTTTTTCTTCCATGCTTGAAAATTACTTCCTAATTTCCCTGAATGACTCCCTCTACAATATTGCTTATACTGTTAATATGGATATCCCACTGAGATGTCATATTCAGTGAGTATAAAATCAAATTAAAAATAATAATAACTCCTTGTCAAGAATTTGGGGTTTATTATAATGCATTCATCTAAAAAAAGCATATAACACAAGTTGATAATAATCTCAAATAACATTTCTCCTTCCAAAACTCAGATATTTTCTTGAATTTCCTGTTTGTGTTAATGATTGCAGTTATGTGGGACAATAAGTCACTGGACCTCTCTGATCCTCAGTTTTCCATGCAAATATAGGTCAGTGACATATTTGTGCACTTTACACAAAGCGCTTCTTTCAATTAAAAGAAAATTTATTAATAAAAGAAAACAATATATGGATCGAAAATCAACAAGAGTGTAAAAGTAGCAAGGAGGCAAAGCAACTTAATATCAATTGGGTAATTACTGAATAAGTCACTTTAAATCATCATTACACTTAGTTATGTGTTTAGTGGTTTTGCTGATTTTTGCAAAGCTTCTAACTCTGTTATGCAGTCCTGGCTTAATCATGAACTGCAAAAGTACAAACTAGACACAGATGTAGTAAAAATACTTGAGTATCAGAGATTCAAGTGGGAAATTGCTTTCTATTTAAAACTTGCCACCAAGAGAATAATGTCAACAATGACCAATATAATAGATGGCAGTTTTCAGGAAGTCAATTTAAACTTATAACAGTTCTGCCTTGTAAGCCCATTATCATCTCTCCTTACTGCTGTTGCTCAGTTTCAGTCACGTTCTATTCTATTCTTCATAATCCCATTTGTTTGGGGGTTTTTTTGTTTATTTTTTCCAAAGATACTGGAGTGGTTTGTTATTTCCTTCTCCAGATCATTTTACAGATGAGGAAACTGAGGCAAACATGGCTAAATAATTTGCCAGAATCACACTGTAAGTGTCTAAGCCCAGATTTGAAGAAAGGTCCTCCCGACACCAGGCCTGGCATTCTATCTACTGTGCCTTGCCCATCGTCTTTTCTAAATAGAACTAAATATAGCTTCAAAAAAAGCATAAAAGAAGAGATTCAAATAAAAATATCTTATAAATATACATATATACATAGCTAACATGGATATACATTTCCACTGAAAAGGGCCTTAGACAGTTATTTCATCTTATGGAATCTTTTTTTCTAATAAAAAAATTCTTAACTTATGTAAGCCTATGACTTAATATTTAATTTGGAAGTCACATTGAATCAATGGATCAAGGCAATAGATACAATTTTTTTATCCTCCAGACAAGACATTTCAATCAACAAGATATCAAAAAAAGCTATGACTGATTAAGAGATTCTATTTCTGAAATCGAAGCTTAATCAACAGAGTACATGTAAAGTAATTAAAACCTATATAATATTAGTCACAATGTATATTTTGGGGATTACAAAATTCAACATATGAGATATGGAAAATATCCTAACAAAACAAATTAAATTAATTAATCACAGGACCCATAGCAACAAAACAAGTATAGAAAGATTAATACTTTTTTCCACAAAAGAAAGGAAGAAGATTAATATGAATTTTTAAAGCACAATTTAAAAGGTCAGAAACCTACAGAAACAGTTCCAAAACAAGTGGACATAAGCAACTGGATTGACCAAATGGAACCAAAAATGGTTTATCTCTATATGGAAGCCTGTGAAATGACAGATGCAAGAATGGAATCAAAAGAGCTGTTGAGGCCATTGAGATCAACATCCACATGAACTAATCCAATAACATGTCAACCAAGTAATGTTGAGTAAATCACTAAATCAACTGGGTTTGTTTGTATAAAAAGAGGGTTTTATGATATTGATTCATGATCAATTCACTGCCACCAAAACTTATAGAAGGAAAATCCTAATAGATCTCAGATATAGTAATCCGTTTTGATTATGCAAGGAAATGATAGAAACCATTAAACACATTACTACAAGATATAAAAATTTAGTATCTAGTAAAATACTTAAGAAAACATGACCTGATTGTCTAGACTTATACATCAGAAACTCATTATATTATTTTTCTATAATGACAAACAACAAATCCCCACATTACCCATATAGATTTCAAAATATCCTGAAAAACTCAATAAATAACCTGTACTGGAACCAAACTATTACCACCAAGATGCTGCCCTTAATTGCTCAGATATAATATTCATATATTAATAATAATAACACATAATAAAAACAACGTATAAGCAACACTTTTAGTAACAGCACTATACTCTTCAAGAAACACAGAATGAAAAAAACGTTCAAAGAATAGAGACCTATCAGAGGAGATGAAAATCATGAACAAGATAAGAAATACCACCCTTGTCTTTTCTGATACTTGAGTTGTACCAAGGATGCTTTCAGTTAACTTACTGAGGATGAATTTTCATCCTTATTCTTTTACTTAACTACAAAGTGCAATTATTTTATCCACCTATGCTACAGTCTGCAAAACATTAAATACAAAGGAATAAAAGTAAGAGTAAATTGGCCAGTTTCCGTATGAATATCATTGAAAAGGATCAGATGAGTAAGTCAATAAGAACTACTACTATTAAAAATTATGGGAACAAGATAATAGTAATAATAACACTAATACAATGGCCATTATATGATTTATTATACATGCTATAATATATGATATGAAGTATTACATTATTATTATTATTATACTGTTTCAAGTAAAGTGTTTTATATACATATATATATATATATATATATATATATATATATATATATATATCTTATCAATTTCTCAGGAAGGGTGTCGAAAAGATTTTTTCAAGTATTTGAGGGATTAAGTGCCCACTTGGGTTACTTCCAATTCGAATATTCTGTGATTCCCCGAATTCTTCATAACTCTGTGATCTGTATTAATGTAACAATCTCAACCTGAGCCTGAAATCTAGCATTGCATAAACAGCTTCTGTGATCTGTGTTCATTCTCAGATGACCAGTGTAAATCACTAGCTGTCTCTTCCTACTAGGGCAGATAATACATAACTTCTGTGTAATTTCTGTCTCCAAAATGTCAGCATTTTTTTCTACTTAAGCACTAGTCCTTCTTTAGCTTCTCACACTGTATCGAGGAATAATTGCCCACTATTCCCAGCAGGTTGTGCCCCTGTGGGCCTGTTAATCTTTTTTAGAAGGAGAGAATATGGGATTAGAGCAGTATATATCTTTATGAAATTGAGATAAATCTGGTTTCCAGGTGGGTTAAGATTATTATTAGTAACTCAGGGGCACCAACTGACAATGAGGAAGCTGGTAACAATCAAGAGGAAGTTGAGAGATACTTTACTGAAGTATCCTTGAAATGAAAAAAGGAGGAAGATTTGCTTAGGCAGAAAACATGAATTTGTCATTGGCATGCCTTATCAGAGAATCAAGGAATGGTAGACCGGGCAGGACATTAGAGAATATCTGTTCCAATTTACAGATAATATATGTTAGAAAATTGAGGTCTGCAAAGAGAGAGTAACCTTCTCAAGGGCAATAAAGAGTTTATCACAGTACTGGGACTTGAAGCCAAGTTTTTTTTTATGCTCAATCTAATTCACCAGCAACTACTTTTCCATGTACAAACTATTAATTTATCAACTAATACAAGTATTTATTAAGCACCTGTTACTTGCCAGACACTGTCCTAGGTACCAGGAATGCAAACACAACAAATACAATGATCTCTATCACCAGTTCAGTCAGCATTGGTCAAGAAGACTTGGTATTCTTGTCCTTGGTGGCAAAATCAAGGATATAATGAAATTTGTTGGGTAACTCCCACCATTATTCCTCCCTCGTTCCTTCCTTCCTTCCTTCCTTCCTTCACTCATTCATCCATTCAAGAAGCATATATTAAAGAGTCCCTAGTCTCTAACTTATTTTCTATGTAACCTTGAAGAAGTCATTAACCCTCTCTGGGTTTCAAATTTCTTCATCTGATAAAGCAAGGGAAGTGGACTGGATGACCTCTGAGGTCCATTCTAGACCTATGATCTTGATATGTACAAGTACCTATATGTGACAGTGAGGGAGATGCATTAATTTAATTAATCACCAAGTATTTCTATCTACTGTGTGACAAGCCCCATGCTAAACCCTGAGGATAAAGAGAAAATAATGAAAGTCCCTCTCCCCCAAGGAACTTAATTATAATAAAGAAGTGGTGATCACAGTTTAAGAAAAGAAACAGAGATGAAAAAATACAGGTGATTATGAAATAGCATACAGTCTACTTGGCCTAGATTGGCAGTTATATTAATGGAATACCATTAATTGGGAATATAGTTGGGAATGATGCTAGAAATCTAAGTTTGGTTAAGATTAGGGAAGACCATGAATATTGGCCTCAGGCAGGGGTGGGGAACCTGCAGCCTCAAGGCCACATGTGGGCCTCTAGGTCCCCAAGTGTGGCCTTTTGACTGAATCCACACTTTACAGAATACCCTTACTGAAAAAATTTGTAAGCATATGGTTTGTCAACCTCCAAAAGAATAAACCTGATGAAATTATTCACACAAAGTCTAGTGTCTTAAAGAATTACCTCTCCCAAGGGTATTTACACTTTCAAAAAATCGTCCATGAAGAGGGCATTATTTTACCCAAGGAAATGGTCTGTAGTGTTAAAATTGTAGATACTGTGGCCCATTCAAAGGCAGAAAATTTGATAGATGGGTGACAAGTCATTGCATTTTCAACCTGGATATGGTTCACTAATTTCAAGTTCTCTGCACACTATGGATTTTCCCTCACTTTCAATCCAGCCCAAATATTTAAAAAGCACGCGTCTCTAATCACAACAGGGATAGAGCTGTAGAAATGGCTCAGCGATAATCAAAGCTCACCACCATTGGCCCCTCAGCCCACACTGGAATGTGAGCACTGAGGTCTTTATATAGGAAAAACAGTTCTATATTTTCCATCTTCTATTGCTCTATACATGCTTCACCCAAACTAAGTAAAAATATAAAATGAAAAAAAAAATCTAAATAAAATGCCAAGAAATCTTGTTTCTTTTTCTTGACCCTGTGAAAACCAAACCACAGGGAACTCTTCACATCCACCCACTTGGTTCACCTTCACTTACTTGCTCATATGCCCAATTCCTACTCACTCAGTTTGGATTCTAACAGCTCTCAAGTCACTTTCTGCAGGTTTCACACAGAGGCCCACCCCTGTTCCCTTCAATTGAAGCATGGCTGAAGTTGAAACAGAACAAACTATGGAGACAGGAAGGACTCTGGGCCTTAGTTGAGCATCCTGATTTAGGACAGAAAGCCACCTTGCATACTCTGTTCCTAGGTTTTAGTCAGGACAAGGGAGAGAGGTCAGATGAAATCAACAGAAAACAGCATGCAATTAATTAAATCAATCAAAACACATTTATTAAGTACCTACTATATATGAAGCACTATGCTAGGAGCTGGAGAAACAAACATCAGGATAAAATAGCCTCTGTCCTCAAGCAGCTTAAAGTATATCTGCATAGACAGCAGATAAGCTTAGACCACACACACACACACACACACACACACACACACACACACACACACCATTCTCACTCTCCCTCCTTTCCTTCTCCCCACTTCTCGCAGACCAGTGATTTATTTGGGAAAGAGAACTCCAAATGAAGGAATTCCTTCTACCAATGGAGACCACAATTTGCTCTGAAACTTATGTCCTTAGACATAAGTCTAAGTATCCTGGGACATAAGTGTCCTGGGCCACTAAGATGTTAAGTGACTTGCCCAAGGTCACACAGTACAGAATGTAAAAGGCAGAACTCTAATCTAGTTTTTTCTGATTCTAATTTCAAGTTCTCTGTCCACTATTTTATCTACACAAACTATATAAAAAATAAATACAAGTTACTTAATTTTGAGGTGATGGAAATGAATTGGTAGGTATTAACAGCTGGTTGAGAATCAGGAATTTACATAGGAGATGATATTGGAGGAGTTATTCTTACATTATACTTCCTCCCTTTGCATTGGGAGAGTGAGTTCGAAGGGTAATTACCCAAGAGCTGGACTAGCTCCTCAGGGGGTGAAGCTTTATTGTTGTAAAAGCAAGCAGAACCAAGCAGTGTTAGAAGACTGGTTGGTTGGGTGGAAGGGGGAGGAGGACTTGCTCATATTGGAGCTGAAGGGGGAATGACTTATGGAAATTGGCTATGATGATATAATCTTTGTGCTGTGCAAGTAAAAAGACTTGCACCTGTGCTTATTGGGTCTTCCAGGTAGTTATAATGAAACAGCTATACTTTCACTCTTGGGAGTCCCTTTATGATCATATTAATGAAATGTTAATGGGGGCTTTGACATCACATGGGAAGTGAGAAGTCTTAATATGCTTGTGTGGTCTTGAGAAAGTCTCTTGACCACAAGGTCACTGGTGGTAGGGTGGGCCATGAGTGGTGAGGTTGCCTGCTCAGCACATGGGGGAAAGGATAAGGCCTCATTGTTCTGGGGGAAAGGTAAGACGTTGCTTCCCCTACTCCACCTTCATGAGTTCCAGTGGCCAAAGAAAAGTTATAAGTTGGCACATGACGTTGATAATATTGATCATGACTGTGATGATGATAAAACTGTTAGTAACGCCAACAACTTACCCAGTTGGCTATTCCACAAGCATTCAAGAAATGTCAGATATTGGGAGTTCAGTTCTAGCGAGGCAAAGAAAAAGCTAAAACAGTTTCTGCTCTCATAGAGCTTACATTCCATTTCTAGGAGTTTTCTTTTGGGGATCCTTCTCAGGAGGTGATCAGTGAATTCTTTCAAGTTCTATTTTGGTCTCGGGTTCTAGAATATC
>CM053587.1:280925826-280966144 GCA_028646515.1 Pseudochirops corinnae
CAGTGCTGATATGGTTCCTTGTAGCCGAGCTGACTTTATTGGGAAGTATCCTTGTGTGCATTTTGGCGTTATAGGATTGGTTTAGAGTCCTATTTTATGGGTATTTTGGGGTGGCTATGTGAGAGCTGCGATATGTTGCTGCTGCTATGCTGCCATCTTGGCTCCGCCCCCCCCCCCCATAGAGCTTACATTCTAAAGGGAAATCCAGCATGTACTTGTATAAATATAAACCAGATACATACAAAACAGATGCAAGGTAATGAGTCAGGAAAGCACTTTTAGCTGGAGAGAACAAGAACTGTCTGCTACAGAAGAACTCTTTTGAGCTGAGTTCTGAAGGAATCTAAGAGGTAGAAGAGGGAATGAATTCCAGGTGCTTTCACAGAGTAAAGACACAATTAAAAGTGGCCTATAAGAAGTGCCCTGAGAACCATAAAGCACTACGGATTAGTTATAAGTTATTATGATCCAGAGATCCCCAAACTGCTGCCATCTCAGATTCACTGAAAGATCAGCTCATTTCACTTTCTTTTTTTTCATTTTCATCTTCTTTCACATGTCCCAGGATCATCAAATATAAGGATCTAGAGCTTGAAGAAATCTTAGAGGTCACCTTGTCCAATGCTATCGTTTAACAGATGAGGAAGTTGAAGCTGTCAGGAGCAGAGGAATTTATCCTAAGTCACACAGATGGTCTATGGCAGAGCTCCCATGTTTTCTCTATTACAACACAGAGCACTGGGAAGGATTTTGGTAGGTCATGTTCGTTTTGATGTTCCTCCTCCCTTCCTAATAGAATAATAATAATAGCTTCTGTCAAAGCATAACTCAGGTTTACCACCAACATGAGGTTTTGGAGCCTACAAGTTTTCAACTGTCACCTCCTGTTAAAATTTTGTTGTTGTTGTTCAATCGCCTTCAGTCATGTCTGACTCTTTATGATCCCATTTGCAGTTTTCTTGGAAGATACTGGAGTGGTTTGACATTTCTTTCTCCAACTCATTTTACAGATGAGGAAACTGAGACAAACTGGATTAAGTGACTAGCCCAGGGTCACACAGCTAATAAGTGTCTGAGAACAGATTTGAACTCGGGAAAATGAGTCTTTCTGATTCCAGGCCTCGTACTCTACTGAGCCTCCCCATCTCAAAAATAATTTGTATGATTTTATATATACTTTGTACTTTGCAAGTGGTCTATCAGTTCTTGTTATTATTCTTAATATTTAATGAATTTTAAAATTTAATATTATTTTAAATATTTTCGTATTTATTAGTTCTTTTGTATTTGTTGTAAACCTTTTCCCATATATACTCTATGCTGTCTGCACACCTAAAAGGGGTTATCCATACACCTACTTATCAAGATCAGCAGGGAGTTCAGTGAGAACAGTGCCACAGCATCAGAGGTGATCACTAAGCCTTAAGTATTACAATCATAAACTACCCCTTCACACATAAGCCTTAGACGTGAATTTCTTATGTGAGTCGCCTCCACAATATACCCTAGTCACCCATATTCCCTGTCTATATATTCCTCTCAATGCATGTCCCCAGTGTACATCTACTCTTCTTACAGATGGTATGTGTATTTGTAGAAGAGGAGACCCCAAATTTATGGGAGAAAAAAATTACTGTTGTTTTTCTTCCTACCTTCCTATGCAATTGCATTAAATTCATTTGAACTGGTTATATTTTCTGTCTTCCTACTAAATATAAACTAAATTAGTGAGGGCTTATGAACTGTGGTTTTGAGTAGTTGCAGACCCAAAGAATAGCATGAATCTGGAGTAGCTCTGTTTGGGGGGATCTGCTCTACATATTTCAACCATGCACTAAATTACTATTCCAATACATCCAGGGTATGTACAAGTTTCTATCCTAGCACAAACACCAAAGTTTGTCAATTATTAATATGAATAGATCATTGATGTTGCTTTGGAAACAGCCCAGTTCATGATAATCTGGAAGGATGAATTGGAGGTGCCGAGCTCCATGTTAGTAATGTATGCTTCTTTATGCCTCCAGGAAGAGTCCTTGCTCACTCATACTGACATCCCACTTTTGTGGGACAGTGAAGAAAGCGCACTGACTTTAGACTTACAAAATCTTGATTCACATCTTGCCCCTGATGCTTACCTCTGTGACCTAGGTCCAATTACTTAGTGTATCTGGGCTTCATTTTTCTCATGTTTAAAATGAGAGATTTCACAGGATCATAGATTTTGTAGCCAGGAGGGATTTCAAATATCATTGAGTCTATATCTTAGTCTTCCCACTTTACAAATAAAAAATCTGAAGCACAAAGAGGTTATTTGACTCGCTTAGGGTCACAGAATCAATAAGCATCTGACTAGGTTCCTTCTAGATCTATATCCATGATCCGATTATAGAAATTTTATTATAGTATCAAGAAACTAGGGTTCAAATGTTGTATCTGATACATACTAGCTGTGTGACCATAGGCAACAAGTTACTGAACTCTCAACCTCAATTCTTATCTGGAAAAGGTAAATAAATAATAATTCCTCTACCTACTTGACACTATTAATTATTTTTCACCTAGCATATTTCTGGTTCTCTCCCTCCTATCAAAAACAACAAACAAACATATCTCATAACAATATATGTAATCAAGCAAACATATGTCTCTCTCTGCACCTTAGGTCCATCATCTCTGTGTCAGGAGACTGGTAGCATGTTTCCTCATCAGTCTTTTGGGATAGTGCTTTCACTTTTCACTTTGAATATAATTTATAAACCATAAACCATAATGAATTATTTCTTGAGAACAGTGACTAAATTTAGTTTCTTCCTATTTCTAGCCCTATTACAGTGCCCAGCACATTGTAAGCACTTAATTCTCTTCGGTTCGAATCTAATTGAATTACTTGTTGACAAATATGACTGTTGTTACAATCCAGGTTGATCATCTGATCTCTTACCTCTAGGTATCTGTCCTACTTAACAGATCACAGATTGACATTTTAATATATCAAAAATACCTGTTTCTTGAGCTTTCCAGTTGGTAAAATATGAGATAACACAGACTTTATCCTCTATGGATTGATCAGAAGAACTCATAGAGTGGTATTGTAAGCAAATGTCAGTGAACATAAAAAGGAATAAATCATCTCTGAGTTGAATACCTTTGATTCTGATACCACATGCATTCTAAAAAGCCTGTATTCTCCAGTCACCTCTGGTGCTCCCAGAGCACCATGCATTTCTGTTTCCAATTTTCTTTCTCATGGTGAATAAAAAAGGCTGGCTTTTAAGTCCCTAAATGGCTCCTCTGAGCTCAGCCAGACCAACAATCTAGTTTTATAGACCTTATTAAGCTGAACTCATTCCCACAATTATTATTATGCCTACCAATAATTTATTTTCCTACCAAGCTTTGCATAGGGAAACACTGCTACCCAGAAGCCTGTGGAAAGCCACTTAAAACTGACACATTGAGGTTCATGGGCAACTGCTTCATAGATAAAGAAGGTGAAGAAAAACTCTGCCCAAGGACAAAAGGGCAAATCTCTAGTCCTTTAACAAGTCATTTATTTCATTTATTAGTACAAACAATTTTGATTCAAGGTAGTTAGAGAAGGACCGCAAAAAAGCTTAGCAGTAGAGTTTCAAAATGATAGAATTTTAGAGGAGGGTAAGAGCACAGTATTAGCATTTTAGATATGGAAGAAACTTCAGAAGTTCATCTAGCCATTCATGTGATGAATTCAAAATCAGCAAAGCATCCGCAATAAGTAGTAACCCTTTTGGCAGTATAAGAAAACCAACATGGTATAGACAGCTCTAGTTTTATTACCAAGTTTTAGACATCTTCACTATGAATTTGGCAAAATGGTTATTTCCATATATAAAAACAGGACAAAAGAGAATTGTATATGACCACACACCTCTATTATGTATAACTTACTTTTAAGTTCAAATAAATTTAACACAAGTTGAAAAACTAATTTCGTCATCTGTGATACTTTCTAAATTTCCTTCTGGTCTTTTCAGTACATTTTAATAATGTTGCATGGACACTTTTCATTCTTTTATTCTATTTTGACATCACTATGACTATGCCTCTCCTTCTATAATTCTTTCATCCTCTCCCCTCAAAAGCTCTCCCTTATAACAAATAAGTGTAGTAGATCAAAACCAAACCAAACATTAACAGTATCTGAAAATGTATGCCTCCTTCTGCTCCTCTAGCCTATCACTTCTCTCCCAAGAGGCAAGTAGCATCCTTTAATATTGATCCCTTGGATTTGTAGTCATTCATTGCATTGTTCATAGTTCTCAAGTATATTTTTTGGGGGGGAGGTAAGGCAATTGTCAGCATTTGTCAGCATCATCACACAGCTAGTAAGTGTGATCAAATGTCTGAGGTCGGATTTGATCTCAGATCCTCCTAACTCCAGTACCAGTGCTCTATTCACTGGGCCACCTAGCTGCCCTGCTCTTAAGTATTTTTAAACTCTTCTCTTTCACAATGTTGTCACTGGCAAACTGTTCTATAATACTGAATCCTTCACTCTGTATTAGCTCATACAAGTTTCTTCATAAATTTCTTGGAATCCATCTATCACTTTTATCATTTTAAGTGCAATACCATTCCGTTACATTGGAATGCCATTAATTTCTTCAGTCATTCCCTAGTTGATGGGCATCCCATCCTTTATTTCCCTTTCTGTTCTATAATGAAAAGTGGTAATATAAATCGTTTTGTACATCTGGATTCTTTCCTTCAGTTTTTAATATCTCTGCAACATACACCTAGTGAGGCAGTTAGGTGGATAGAGCACCAGACCTGGGTTCAGGAAGAGATGAGTTCAAATCTGGCCTCAGACACTGGTTAATTGTAAGATCCTGGGCAAGTCACTTAAACCTGTTTGTCTCTATTTCATCAACTGTAATATGAGATGGACAAGGAAATGGCAAACCACTCTGGTATTTTTGCCAAGAAAACCCACAAATGGAGTCACGAAGAGTCAGACACAGCTGAAACCACCCAATAACAACAAAAATATACCTAGCAGTGTTATTGCTGCATCTATCAAAATGCCCAGCTTAATGAATTTGGGGGCTATGGTTACAAACTGCTTTCCCAAAAGGTTTAATCTATTCATAATTCCACCAACAGTGCTTTGGTGTATCTATCCTGCCCGTATCGCTCCAACAGTTGTCATCCAGAGAAGAGGCATTACAATCCCACTCCACTGCAGACTATTGCTTATGTGGCACAGAGTTAAATTTTCTGACCTATTCCTTAATAACATATCCAGAAAACATTCTCATCTTAGGCAGCTAAGTGCAGCTGTGAATGGAACACTGTGCCTGAAGTCAGAAACACCTGAGTTCAGATTCAGCCTCAAACACTTTCCTCATCTGTAAAATGGGTTTAAAAGAATCTACCTTGCAGGATTGTGGTGAGGATCATATAAGACAGTATTTGTCAAGGACCTTAGCACAGTGACTGGCATGCAGTAAGCATCATATAAATGTTTATTCCTTTTCTTCTTTACTCTCATCTCAATAACACAAGATATTCCCACTAACTTAAAATGGTAAAGTCTCCAATTAGTGATATATCAGCTCTTTGTCCAAAACTCTACATATATTTGAGCCCTAATAGTCTCTAACCTTTCAACAAGAGCAAAAATACCAGTGCTTAGTTACATGTCCTGAGATACTTTACCATGTGCTTGGATTAAGGGCAATGGAGGCCAAACACTGAGAAGGATCGCTGTTGGCATCTGTTTTCTACCTCTCTTTGTGAGCAGCAATACCACTTCGTTAGCTGGTACCCTGCTCACTCAATCCACTTCTTTCCCTTCTGCAGTATAAGACCTACCCCCTCCACCTTCCTGGTATTCCCAAACTAGCCCTTTTCTGGAATCCCCAATACATGAGACAACAGCTAATAGTAATAGATAACATTGACATAGCATCTACTATGTGCCAGGCATTATGCTTAGTGCTTTGCAATTACTATTTCATTTGAACCTCATAAAAACCTTGCAGGTAGGTGATTTTATTATCCCCATTTTACAGGTGAGGAAACTGAGGTAAACTGAGGGTAAATGATTTGCTCTGGGTCACACAACTGGTAAGGCAGAATTTGAACTTTGGTCTTCCTGACACTTTGCCCAGTACTCCATCTACTATGTCACCTATCTGTCCCTATAATATTTAGTGCCTAGAAACTTTCATTCTTCAAATTTCCAACATCTTACCTAATCCTGTCTCTGATGTCAATGGTGTAAAACCAACCAGAGATGGGGCATGGATCTAGGAAGCCTTGCTCTTCTTTACAAAATGTTTTTTTCCTCTTCAGCTTCCCTGATCCATCCATCCATCCATCCATCCATCCATCCATCCATCCATCTGTCTTTGTCTCTGTCTCCTTCAATATATCCATATATCCGCCCATCTATTCATCCTTTCATCTATTTATCCATCCATCTCTTATATATGTATTTATAATATATATGTTCCATATATGTATATACAGAAAGAGAGATGATGATGAAGATGATGGTGATGATGATGACGATGACGACCACTATAGGCCCAGTCATATCGTTCACTTACTGATCTATACCTCTATGGAATTTTTCTCCTTTCCACTGCCTGACAACCAAAGACCAGGATATATGAGGCTTTCTGACAACAATACCAGCTGATCTCGTCCCTACTTCTTCCTTATTCATTACTCACAATCATGTTCCATCTTCCATCTCCATGGCCTTAAACCGGCTCACCTCTATCTCTTGGAATCCTTGATTCTCTTCAACACATCTTAAACACCCCCTTAAACATGAAGCCTTTCTTAACCTCCTTCTCCTCTCCACCTCACCACCTAAACTGTGTTTCCATTCTGTATAGATTCCTATATGTACTTGTTCACATCATATGTATCACTTGTTCACATCACTAAAGTGAGTTCATTGATTAGAATACCTTGGGCGAGAGGGAGGGGTGGTAAAATTGTTTCACTTTTGTTGTTGTATCCCTAGACCTCAACATATATGAAGGACACCTCATAAGTGCCTAATAGATGTTTGCTGAATGACTGATTGACCTTAGTCCCAGCCTCAGTATATTTATGAGTATCAGGGAGGAGGAGATAGGATTCATGATGTCACACTGGCCACTTGCTGTTCCCCAAACAAGACACTCCATCTCTCAGTTATGTCCTTTTTCTCTAGCTGTCCCTCATGCCTGGAGTGAACTCACCCTTCATCTCTGCCTACTGGCTTACCTGGCTCCCTTCAAATCCCAACTAAAATCCCATCCCCTTTCTCAAACCCTATTCATTCTAGTACTTTACTTCTTTAAATTAATTCCTATTTATCCTAATATGGCTCATTTGTACATATTTATTTGTTGTCTCTCCCATTAGTTTGTGAGCTCCTTTAGGGTAGTAAAGGTGTTTTCCCTGTTTTTGTATCCTTAGCACTTAGCACAGTGCCTAGAATATAATAGGTGTTTAATAAATATTTATTGATTAATTGGTGTGCCCTGGCTTTGAAACTGTCAGCTGTTGTCTGAGGTTCATAAGTACATGATGTCCTAGTACATTTCCCCTGTCATTCCTGCATCCCTCTCTGTGCTCCTTTTGATGTTTCCAGTTAAACCATGTGGCTTTCCTTTAAAAGCACCAAATCAAAGGACCCACTACATTTAGCCCTGACTGGCTTTCTGTTTCTCCTGCAACGTCCCATTAAGTATTGGCAACAGATACTTCATGAATTTCTGCAATAAATGTGAAGTATTATATTAATCCGATCTCATCCCATTAAATTACATTGGAGTATATTATATACCTGTCATCTGAGTAATTTATGTGAGGCTCATCTCCCCCCCCCAAAAAAAAAACAGACAAAAACTTTGGCCCCTAGGTTATTATAATGATTTTCTAAACAGAGGAACTCCTGAACACCATCTCCTAAGATGCAGAAGAGTCACAATCTACAACTTGTAGTAGGAGTAGCTACATTGATAAATCATGGATCTCTCTGAAACAATGAAATATTATATGAACCCACAAAACATTTGAGAGGGAGGATGAATTTAGTCAAATGATAGGTTAAAGACAAGTTTTTGGTCTATAGCCGTACAATATCACAGAATGGTTAGAAACCTTAAAGATTACTTCAACCTGAAGTATTGTTGTCCTTCTTCCCAGTTTTGTGGTCTCTGTACGCTTTGCAAGCATATCTCTACCCTCACTCAAGCTATTTAGTTTTGCTTTTTAAATAATGAACAGAATAATTCTAAACATAGAGATGATATTTAGAACTGGAAGGAATATTATTCTACCAGCCCATCATTTTATAGATAAGGAAACTCTGCTTTAAGCTCAGAATGGAGAATGAGCTTATAAGGTTCAGAGGCAGAATTCCAATCATGGTACCCTGGTCCCAATTCTAGCAATGGTTCTGCAACATCACACTGTCTGATAGAATTGCATATATATGTTGGGGAAAAGGAGACAGACTATGTGCCTTACATCTTACATCTCTGGAAGATCAAAAGTTTCATATAAATTCTTTTATCTTTAAACCAATTACAACTAATGCCTTTCTGGGACAGATTCCTCCTAATGCCCCAGAGTTTTATGTGTTGATCTCTCTAAATGTGCAAGCTGTCCATACAACTCAGCCACAAGATACAGAATGTACTGTTTGTTCACTGGTTCCCTCAATTTGATTCTGGCCACTCCTAATCAGCTTTTACATTCCCCTCATTTAAATTCTCCTCCATTTAAACTATACCTATTATGTGGATTGAAAGCCTCTGGCTCATGCCATCAGTGTCAAGTCTGACAAGCTATATCAGGGACAACACATTTGGCTCCAAATCCAAAATCCCATTAACCAGCATCCATCATTCTCACCTGCCTTTGAACAACCAATGGCTTAAGGCCTTTCTCCTCTCACTTGGCACTTGGATAGACAAGTAGGTATTAGGAATCTGGTAGCCATGGATGCAGGGTAATGGTCTGGGGTAGTGAAAAGGGATGGAGAACCAGAAGAAGAATGACGGAAAATGAATATACCCACTTGCATCTTTGTCTCATGGGAGATTGATTTTTCTTGCAGAGGAGGGAAGGAAACAAGGAAGGAAGGAAGGGAGTAATGGAGGGAGAGAGGGAGGGAGGGATAAAGGGAGGGAGGGAAGAAGGAAGGCAGAAAGCGAGTGAGGGAGGGAGAGAGGGAGGAAGAGAGGGAAGGAAGGAAGGAAGGAAGGAAGGAAGGAAGGAAGGAAGGAAAGAAGGAATTTTAAAACATCTACTACATGCCAGGCACTGTGTTAAGTACTTTACAAATATTATGTTTGATCTTCAGAACAACGCTGGGAGGTAGGTGCTATTATTACCATCCTTTTATAGTTGAAGAAATTGAGGCAGTAAGAGTGACTTGCCCAAGGGTCACATAGCTAATAAATGTCTGAGACCAGAATTGAAATCAGATTTTCTCAGCTCAGGGCTCCATCCATTCCATCATCTAGCTGCCTCTGAGGAACTGGCATGGAGTGGGTGCTGTGAACAGTGAAACTAGCTTCCTCCGTTATACAGCTATAGGATACAGGTCTAAGTGAGTTGAATCTGGGGGTTGGATGGGGCTGGAGAAGCAGGCTGCCTAATAATGATGCTGAAAGAGGCATGCAATCTCCGAGAGTCCTGGCTCCTTTATCTCGTACAAAGCTTTTCTGTGCCTCATCTAGATCATTGTATGAGCCCCTCTAGGTATCATAAGAGTGTAGAATTAAAACCTGAAGGGACCTCAAAAACCATCCAGTCCCACTCCATCATCTACAGATGAGAAACTAAAGGCCCATTTGCTGAAATGATTTGCCCAAGTTCATCAAGAGTAGTAAATAAATGAGCCAAGATTCAAACCTGGGCCCCATGTACAGTACTCCATGGGCTGCTGATCCTACAGACCTAGATGAGCTTACAGGACTGCTTTCTGGAAGTGATTTTTCTCAGGGACACTCAGAACAGAGCAGGTGAGGGTAGGACTGGACATAAAAAACGCTTCCCCTCAGTAAATTAACTCCAGCTTACCCTGCATATGCCTTGGTCAGACATACTTGTTTCAATGAGAGCAAGGTCTGTCTTTTGCCTTACTTTGGTAACCCAGCACTTAGCACAGTGCCTAACATAGTACATACTTAATAAATGCTTGATGAATGACTGATTGATTTAAAAATATATATAAAGTGGACATAAAAGACACTCCTATAACCAGGCTTCTGACACCATGGGGTGTACCTGTGCCTATTTCCCCTGTACACAGCAATATCTAGGGATGCCAATGGATATATCTGACTGACTGCCATTCATGTGACACAGCCTAATTGTAGTGTTCACATTCCCCAAATCCTCAGGTTTGATCAACCTCAATCTACTAGTTCATTTATAAAACTGACAGCCTTCTTGAATTCCTTGTAATGCCCACTTGTTTCTGAGCCATTAGCATTAGAGATGTGACCACCCTGACTCAGCCTGTCTGTTAGCATTATAGTCAGCTCTATTATTCTCTTTTTGTAGAAGGGGAAACTGAGGCTCATAAATGTATTGTTAGATCCAAAATCATATCACCAGTGAAGTATAGGGCCAGAATTTGGGCTCAGTTCTCATAATTCTTTGCACTAGAAGGCTCGACCTAACAAGAGGTCTAATAATGGAAGGGACATTTCTAGCTGGGGGAAAGGCAGGCTTTATGGATCAGTTAGGTCAGAAAGGATGAGAAGACTTTCAACATACAGGAAAAGCATGATAGGGAGGACAGCTTTAGCTCTGGGAATGATATGAGTAGAAGCAAATGTATATGGATAGGAAAATGTGAAGAGTCAAAGGAGAACAGTGGAGCCTAGTTTATCAGATAAAATTATGGAGAATGACAGGAAAGTTAGAGTGGAATCAGGTTTTTAAAAGCCTGAAATTTTAAGCGTAAAACAATTTGACTTTATTTAGGAGATAATAGGGGGGTACTGATGAGATCTGGGTTTTGGAGGAGGTGGGGAAGAACAAGGAAGTGATGTGATTGGGTGAAATATTAATCTCTTAGTAATCATCTTATTTAGAACTCTCTGTTTCCTACACCATGCCCCACATCCACTTAGCAGTGAGGAAACTAAAGATCAGAGGGGTGGTAACTTCTCCAAGTTTACATAGTTAGGTAGGAGCAAAGGTGGAATTAGATCATAAATTGCCTGACTCAGAGTGAAGTATTCCTCTCCATGTGCCAGGATGCTTCTCTTGAATATAGAATGTAAATTTAGCATTTTGCTTTGTTTTGTTTCATTTTCTTTCACATGTAAGTCACTGTTACTGAACAGAAAAATTCAAAGCATAAATAGGCTTGAATAGAATGTTATCCTTGGAAATAGGTCAATGCAATTCTCTCTTGACCTACAAACTGAAGAGAAAACTAAAAGCCCAGATGTTTTCTGTTTGTGTCAAAAGAAGATGGGGTAGAAAATAACCTAGAGAGATATTTCTGAGATTTTTTTTTTTAATGCTAAAGTTCCAAATCAAAGAATGAGGAAATTAGCCTTGGGAGAGAAAGAGAAGCTTGGTTACAAGGGGAAATTTTTTTTGCAAAGAAAAAGACTGGATTTCAGGACAGGTGATCTAGGTTGTAATTCCAGCACTGCTAATTACTATTGTGCAACTGAGCAAGTTACTTAAAACCTGCTGATGAGAAAATTTAGAAAAGACTCACAGGCCTTCAAAAGAAAGGCTGTCATGTGGAAGAACAGTTAGATATGGTCTACTTGGTCTAAGAGGCCACAAATAGAAAGACTTTGTGGAAGTTACAGAAAGGTAGATTTCAGCTGGATGTAGGGGAACATGTCTTAACTACACAAAGGCTTAATGGGCTGCCTCTGGAGATGGTGAGTTCTTCCTCTCTGGAAGGTTTCAAAGTATCCTAGTGGGGAGAGGTCTCTCCTTGGAGTCTAGAAGACCCAAGTTCAAACCCTGTCTCATATGAATATTAATTGTGTGACCCTGGGCAAATCACAACCTTTTTTAGCTTCAGTCTTCTCATATGCCAAAAGGAGATAAAAGTAGCACCTACCTTTATAGGATTATGAGGATCAAATTAGCTAATGCATGTGTAGGAGCATAGAAATGCTCACTATTGTTAGTAAGAGTGAATAGCCACTTTTTGAAGATGTACCAAATATTCATATAAGAGTTGAAGAGATAACTACTTGGGTCCTTCCCAATCACTTGTGTTTGGGACTTTGTGTTTCTGTGTAGCCAGGTCTCATCCAGTCCAGAGCTCTTTTGGCTAATCCCCACTTTTATCTGAACTTCTTATCCTTGGTTGTTAGTAAAGTCTTTAATGAAGACACTAACCCATGTCTCAGAGGGACAAAGGAGGAGATTTTCATCTATGTCTTAATCAGTAAATTATGGAAGAATTAGATAACCCAGATGCCAGCTTGGGCTTAGTGACTAAAACAGAAATACAGCTGATAGCACCCCTCAAGTTCTAGTGTGTTGGTCTTCAAGGGCAAGGTAACCAAAAACACAGATGGGGATTAAGTTAACTGAATTAGCTGAACCAAGTCCCGGATATCTTGCCTAGCATTATTTTTAAAACATTCAGAAAGCTGATTGAGCTATAGTACTAGAAATATTAGCATTTTCAGGCAAAACAAAGAGGAAACCTTACTGTGGCCTTCTAGCCCTAGTGTTCTTGAATTCTGATCATACCAAGTACAAGATCATTCCCTGGGTGACCTTGGCCAAGTCACTTCATGTCTTTGAGCCTCAGTTTCCCCATTCTGAGGGGACAATGATATTTTCAGTACCTACTTCACTGTGCAGTTGTGAGAATCAAGTGACACAAAGAATATGAGGAAGTTTGCTAATCCTAATGTGCAACAGAAATATCAGCAATATTGACAATGCTGCTGCTGGCGTGAAAGATATGATTTAATGGGAAAAAGCAAACACAGCATTGAAATAAGTAGCCATTCAAATGTAGTAGTAGTATTCAAATCCTAGCTCTGACACTTGCCTGTTGAGTGACCTCTGTATGAGGCTCTGTTCCTTAATTTGAACAATGGAGAGAATGATACATGGATGACCTACCTCATAGGGTTGTTGAAAGGAAAGTACTTTTCAAAAATTAGATAAATAATGCAAGTTATTGTTGTTATTAGTTATCAGTGTTCTGATAGGGAGCCACCCATTTCCGATTTTTTTTCTCATTACAGACAATAGTTGTATTTAAACACATTATCCATCAAGCCCATGACATCAGGAAACACTGATTTCCTTTTCCTTCTACTCTACACTCCCATTCTCACCCCTCCAAAATGGGGAGTATATTGTTTATTCATGGGAAATTCCACTGGCATAACTTAAACTAGTACAAAAATAAACAGGACTGTCTAAGAAGAGAATTCAGAGGCACACAAAGTAAAAATTCCAAATCCAGATAACATCCACCATATTCATCATTGACGATACGAGGATCATTAATGATGGAGAAGCAAAATCATTAAGTTAACCTTGTATAAATGATTTAACAGAGCATTTATATATGAAACATGATAAATGGAAGAAACAACTTTGAAGGATATTACAAAATACATTGTGAAGATGATTTATCCCCACACAAAATGAAGTTGTTTTAATAAACAAAAAATAAGATTTTTTTTCAAGGACTCATGACTTTGCCATCAAAAGAATTCCTTACATCATATATAACACTCTTTAAAAATTGCCAAGTGTGAAATTCTTCATTTGATGGAAGATGTTGTTATTTAGTCATTTCAGTCATGTCTGACTCTTAGTGACCTCATTTGGGTTTTCTTGACAAAGATACTGGAGTAGTTTGCCATTTCCTTCTCCATCTCATTTTAGAGATGAATAAACTGAGGCAAATAGGGTTAAAGGACTTGCCCAAGGTCACACATCAATTAAATGTCTGAGACTGGATTTGAACTCAGGAATATGTCTCTTCCTGTCTCCAGGCCCTGCTCTCTATCTACTCGGCCACCTAGCTGCCCCCTTGAAATGGCAAGCAAAGAAATAATTAAAGCCTTGTTTCAGCTATTTAGTTGACACCTTGTTTCAGTTCTTGCCCATGATTACATCAAGTCTTTTGTTAAGAAACAGAACTTGTGAACCCCTGTTGCATCAGCAACAGGAAGGGGTGAAACAGGAAGGAGCTTAATGACCATAAATAAGGAGAAGCCCAGACTGTGAGGGAGCAGAACTAAGACAACATATGTGGTGGCAGCCCTCTGTCTCTTCTGTCTGTATTGATTTTTGTTTGTGATATGTGTTGAGTTCTCAGACCTTGTTGGTGGGTCTGTGTTGATTTCACAAGCAGATAGTGAATTGATGATGGTGCCAGCAATGTTCATGAATGTTATTGTGGTTTCTTAAGCTTTGTCTTCCCAGGAACAGAAAATGTGAAGGACTTGAGGTGGACTGGACACTGTGAGCTTCAATATGGAATGGGAACTGGACAAGGAACAGGATGAAGAACTGGATAAGGAGCTGGACAAGGAACTGAGAGCTGCCTGCCCTTTATTCCAGGTGACAGTTGGGTAAGCAGGAGCTGGGACCATGGAAGAGGAACCATGGAAGCTGATAGCTAGCCTGGAGTCAAAATGAAAAGACCTCTCCTTGTGTATTTAATGCAAACTGAGAAGATCATGATTTACTGTGACCTAGAGGTGGGAGGACTTTGTGCTCTGTACCCCTTAACAACGATTGAGTTTAGGATGATTGGAAACTAATCTCTAATTAAGAAGAAAGAAGACTTTTTTGACTGAGAGATTAAGACAATGTGCCATAGGGGTGGAGAACTCTGACATTTATATTTTGTGTCCCTTAAAGAGGCTTGTTTCCCAAAGATGATTGTGTTAAGGACTTACTGAATGATTGTTCTTTGTGTCCCTTAAGGAGGCTTGCTCCCTAAGGATGATTGAGTTAAGGACTTACTGAATAATATCTTTTGTTTAAAATTATGTGGCTGCTTTGGTGAAAACTATGTGGCCAATTTAGTGATAACTTGTTATGTCATAACATTGTGAATGCTGTACTTTGATTTCTGTCAATGTTTTGCCTTAGTTTATTACCAAATAAATAGAGAGTTCACTATACTATGTAATCAGAACCTTGAAGCTGTTCACAGCAGCAGTCCTCTGGAAACTGTGCTTGGCTTTATAGCCCTTGATAAGAGATACACTGATGCAACCTGCAACTACTGATATAATCAAAATAATGTTTGCTTTATGACCAAAAATAAATAGCTGTTAATGGTCCAACTTGCAGACCACAAGGTGGAAAATTTCTTTTCCACCTGTCAGAAAACTTCTGAAATCAATTGATCAGTCAATTAATCGGTTGAGAAGATAAAATCTTCCTGCCTTACATTGCTAGTGAAGTGAGCTGTTTACATGTTCGGATGGATATTAAGGAAGTTGTTTGTTTTTTTTAATTTGCAAACACATTGAAAGTAATGGTAAATCAAGAAACATTTTCAAAATAACTCAGACTTTTAAATGAAAAAGAAATTACATGGGGATTACACTGAACTCACTACTGGCAGAACTCAATCAATGTCAGTGTGAGATGCAGGTCTACACACACTACATAAAGGCAAAGACTTTCATATAATCTGGACACATTGCTTATTTCACAGACAACCAACTATATTAATAAACATGAGGGAAGTAGTATATAAGATTTTTCTAGCTCACATAAGAACATCCACATTTTGTAAAGTCATCTGTTAAAAAGACGGATCTATGCAAAACATCTGTATTTTTTAAAACACATTGACTTCTTTCTCTCAAAGCATTTTAAAAAGGTGTTTGTGCTAAAACAACTTATCATCTTGTGATAACAATAAATTCATTTTACAATACCACTTTCCTCTTGAAAGTTTCATACTTGGTAGATTTTTTAAACAAAGCATTCTAACTAAATCCTGAGTAAGTCAAAGTCCTCCAATTCATTCTCAGATCTAAAATGATAGTCAATGCATTCATGAAAAACTTAGAGCTAGGGATAATACAAATGCAAAATGATGTTTTATATATTTTCTAATTTTAAAACTGCCCTGGAAATAAAGTAGAGATAAGTAAAAGTCTGTTTATTACTCACATGACCAATTTATAGAAGCAATTTTCATTTTATTCTAAAGAATTAGTTATTTCTACATACAAATGGATAAGGAACTCATTTGCCTCAGACATATATTAAGTCTTACTGCATCTGAATTAAGAAAAATCTTCTTACCTGATCCCTTCATATCATTCTAAAATTCATATACATTAACCCCAGAGTTTGGCACACTATCTGACAAATGTAGGTTCTTATTAAATGCTTAATGATGTGTTGAAACAATTTGAACTTTAAAACCTAATACCTCTTTACTTCGTTGTCTTTTAGTTCTAATTAAATCCTGACTAAATCAAATTCCTCAAATTCATTCTCTGATCCAAAAAGATAATGAGTCTTTCTTTACCTAGTGATTTTATTGTATTTCAGCTGTTTGAAGACAGTAGTCATGATTACTCACCACCCTCTTTTCTGCAGGTTGAACATACTGAGTCCGTTAATAGATCTTTTTAAACAATGGAAGTTCTTTCCTTTCAGTATGTTAAGCATCCATCTCTGGATGCTCTCCATCCTATATGTTTTTTAAAAATATCTTACTCAGAAGAGACCATGGGGATCGACATTGTGATCTAAACAGATTAGAGTACCAAAAGGCAAAACCATGCCCTTACTTCCTCCTTAACACAGCCTAAAGTCACATTAAATGCTTAGATTGCCACATCACAGTGGTCCAAAGAAAATTATGTTGCTTTTTTATAGGAATTGTCTAGTAATAATGATGACAACTAAAGTTTTTAGAACTGTTAAGTTTGTAAAGAAATTTGCATATTTTATGTCATTTACACCTTATGACTCTGGGAAATAGTTTGTTGTTGTTGTTCATTTGTATCTGATTCTTTGTGACTCCATGGACGATAGCAAACCAGGTCCTTCTCTCCTTCACTATATCTCAAAATTTGTCGAAGTTTATGTTTGTTTTTTCCGTGATACTATCTATCCATCTCATCCTCTGCTGTCTCCTTTTCCTTTTGCCTTCAATCTTTCCCAATGTCAGGGTATTTTCTAATGACTCCCTCTTCACAATTTATTAAGAGCTTATTATCCCCTTTTACAGGTGAGTAAAATGAGGCTCAAAAAGGTAAATTGATATCAATGTCCCCACAGCTAGTAAAATCCAGGTCACCATTACCCCAAATCCCAGGCTCCACTTTGCCATATCCCAACACCATCCCCTACCTTGATTTTATACATTTGATGATTTCAACCCATGTGTAGAACTTTGTATTTATACCTACAAAATTTAGACTTATGAATTTCAAAGTACCATTTCTATCTACCAAGATATTTTGGAATCATAGTTCATCAGTCAAGATTTTAGTTATCAAAATCAGCTGCATTTAATCAACACATTTGATAAGTATGTTGGGTATGTCATGATCTAGGTCATCAATATTTTTAATATAACAAGGTCAAAGACAGAACATTATACTCACATATGGTGACATCCCTCTAGAATGGCATCAATCCACTAATCACTATATTGCCTCTAATTCACCTTACTATACTGTCATCAATTCCATGTTGTTCCATCTTTTTCTCAAGGATCAATGATTTAGAGTTGGAAGGAACCTTAAGACATCATAGAATCTGATCCTCTCATTGTTCATATAAGGCTCAAAGATGAAGTGGCCTGGAGCCACACAGTATGTATTTGAGTTGAATTTTTAGCCCAATTCTTCTTGACTCCAGGTCATATGCTCTATGACACCGCATTGAGTTTTGCTAGATCACACTTGTGAGATACTGTCATATATTCTTAGTCCATCAGTTCGTTTACTCCATTCCCTACTTCTCTCTATCCCTATCACTTTGTATGATGTGCTGTACCCCTTTTTCATAGTTCTATTTTTGCTGGAGAAAAAACTTCATATAAAGCTTATTCATATAAAATTCTCACTTAGCTGTGTTAATCTGGGATATCTGTGACTTCTCCTCCACACCCCAGGAAGTTTATTATTGGAATAACCTCATCATCCTGTAAGATCTCATCAACCTTGTACTCCATATCATCACTACCTCTGCCACTCTGACTGGAAGGCAGGGCTATGAAGTCCAAACCTCCATTTAAAGAGAGAGCTCAGTGCAGACATATCCTCATGTCTCACCTGGCTACAACACTTAGATTTCTCTGACTATTCCATCGTGCCCCAGCTTCAGATATCTTCCTATTCTCTCTCTCCCCCACTACTGTGTGTGTGTGTGTGTGTGTGTGTGTGTGTGTGTTCCTTTTGTGTGGTGTCTTGGCCCATTAGATTATAAACTTCTTAAAGGCAGAACCTATCTTTCTTTTCTTTCCTTTTTCTTTTCCTCTTCCTTCTTTTCTTCCTTCCTTCTTTTTTCTCTTTTCTTTCTTTCTTTCTTTCTCTCTTTCTTTCTTTCTCTCTTTCTTTCTTTCTTTCTTTCTTTCTTTCTTTCTTTCTTTCTTTCTTTCTTTCTGTATCCCCCATGCTTAGTATAGTGTCTGGTATACAGTATGGGTTTAATGAATGTTTATTGACTTCTGACTTACATAAAATGCTTTCTACAAACATCTAGCCTGTGAAGGAAGCAATATAATATAATTCACCCTTTTAATGGTGACAACATGGACTTGGAAAGATTAAGTGACATCCATGCTCAAGGATGTAGAGAGAGTCAGTGACATCATGAGGCTCAGACTCAGTCCTTTAATTTCCAGCCTGGAGCTTTCTGCCTCTCCAAAATGGGCCTTGGTAAAGGAGACCCCTGTTTCCTATGGATCACAAAGAACAATTTCAGTGAACTCTGTGCTCTTTGATGAACCTGGTCCCCATTGGTTCATCTTATCTAACATCCTGGATATGAGAAGTAGGCCAAATCACAGTGAGCACATAACTACATAAGCAGATACCACTTATGACCATGACTAATAGGATTCCCACTCCATGCCCCCTACTGAAAAATTGTGTTCCTTGACTTATTTTTACTTAGAAGAAATCTTTCCCTCTCCGTGGACTAGCCTGAGACAAAATGACCCTCAAATGCCCTTTTATCTTAGGTATGAGCTTTTGTACAGCAGCCAAATGTTCCTGGGCTCTCTCAGGTATTAGGAGATTTATCACTCCTCCTGGAATGAGCTTAAAAACCAAAATCCCTTTTTATGGACAGACATTGGAGAAAGCGTTACAGAGTATGTAAATCAATGGCAATGGGATTAAGAGACATGACTTGGAAATATGAATCTAGTCAATCTTTACAAAAGATCGATTTGTTTCATAGGCCTCCAATGGTATCAGCACTCAGTAATAGGGAGGTCCTGTAGCTAGCAGATGCTCAATAAATATCTCTTATCTGATTGGTTGTTTGACTGATTCACTGACTATCGTCTCCCTGGGTTCCATTATTTTTCTTCTGCTGTTTTCTACTGTGGGATTTTATTTTTCCTTATTTACACCACTGCCAGAAGGCAGGAAGGGGAAAGGTGAGAAGACAAATACTCAGTTGTTATTAGAAATAATGCAACAGAGACAACTATAGTATAGTCAATAAAGAGCTGACCTCAGACTCATAAAGGATTAGGTTCAATTTATACATCTTATCAGTGCCATGTGTCTAATTGTCAAATCACTTAAGCTCTCTGATAATAAACTGAAAACAAAGTATTGACCTTGATCAGTGTAGGGAGTTTCATTGCTAACCCATCAATAAACATTTATCAACCAACTACTTTGTGCCAGGCATTGTACTGTGGTTCTGGGCTATGAAAGGAGAAAAAAGACAGTCCTTGCCCTCAAAGAACTTACAATTCAATGGGGGAGAAAAAATGTAAATATTTACAAATAAGTTTTTATAGAAAAACAGGAAATAATAGATGACAAGGACTAGAATCAAGAGAGACTGGGAAAGGCTTCCTGTAAAAGATGGGATTTTGGCTGGGACTTAAAGGAATCTAGGAAAGGTCAGCAGACAAAGATGAGGAGAGAGAGTATTCCAGGGATGAAGGACAGCAAGAGAAAATGTCTGGAGCTGAGAGATGGAAAGTCTTGTTCATGGAACAGCCAGGAGACCAGTGTCACTAGATGGAAGAGTACATGGCAAGGAGGAAGGTTTAAGAAGACTGGAAAGGCAGGAGAAGGGCTAGGTTATAAAGGGTTTTGAATGCCAAATACAGCATTTTGTAATTGATCCTAGAGACAATAAGAAACCATGGACTTTTTTAAGTAGAGAGGGTGATAAAGTCAGACCTGTGCTTTAGAAAAATAATCCTGGTTACTGAATGGGGAATGTATTGAGTAGGAAGAGACTTGAGGCAGGCAGACCCATTATCAGGCTATTACAAGACTGTAGGCATGGGGTGATGAGGGCCTGCACCTGGCAACAAAGGAGGAGACAAGGGAGCATAATTAAGAGATGCTGCAAAGGTGAAATTGATAGGCCTTGGCAAGAAAAATGGACATGGGAGTAAGAGATAGTGAGGAGTAGAGGATAGACTCCCAGAGAGCCCAGTGGGATGGGAGAATGGTGTTGCCCATACAGTAGTAGAAAATGGAGAAAGGGGAGATTTTAGGAGGAAAGATTTCTGTTATGGGTCATTTAAAAATCAACTAGGTAAGATGTCTTCTTAAAGGCAGAGATTTGAGACTGTGGATCAACAAAGAGATTAGGGCAGGATTGATAGACTTGAGAGGTAACAACACAGAGGTGGTAATTAATTCCATGGGAGCTGATGAGATCACAGACTAAGGTAGTATAGAGGAAGAAGATAAGAAGCATAGAGACAGATCCCTGAAGGACACCTAATATTGGAGGACAAGATCTGGATGAGGATTCAGCAAAGCAAACTGAGGAGTGGTCACATAGGTAGGAAGAAGACCAGGACAGGGTAGTCCTGAAAACCTGGAGAGACGAGAATATCAAGGAGGAGAAGATAATCAATGGGGTCAAAGTTTTCAGAGAGGTTAAGCAGAGTGAGAATTGAGAAAACAAACAAACAAACAATAAGATGTTGTAGGGGGTAGGAGGATCAAGCACAAATTTTTTTGAGAATGGAGGATACATGGGAATATTTGCAGGCAGTAGAGAATGAGCCATCATCTAAGAGTTTCCTAAACCAATGAAATCATAGGTTATTTGAATAATAACTTAGTTAAATTGTGTTGTTGTGTTTTACAGAATAACTCTACAAAATAAGTAGAACAAGTATTCTCCCCAGAGAAACAGGGTCCCAGAAAAGTCAAGTGATCTACCTAAGATACACAGTTGTTTGATGATAGGACAGTATTCAACTAATTCCTTTGGCCTTAATTCCCTGTCCAGTGTTCCTTCCATTTGAAGCACAATAATGAACGACATTAGACTATAAATAAAAATGT
Organism: Pseudochirops corinnae; assembly: GCA_028646515.1. NCBI lineage: Eukaryota > Metazoa > Chordata > Mammalia > Diprotodontia > Pseudocheiridae > Pseudochirops > Pseudochirops corinnae. Next base: position 280,947,330 of record CM053587.1, read on the forward strand.
GTTGGGAGTGGTATTTGCCTTTGCTTGCTTTACTAATTATAGACTTGCATGACATCATGGATAAAAATACAACAACCTAAAGCAAAACACAAAACAAACACAAACCAACAAAAAAGACCTGAGTTTCCTTCAGTCTGGCAGACTGTTGACATACTGTCTATGTGACTATGGAAAATCCACAATGCCTTATACAACTCTCAAAATTTTAGATTGAGGAAGAGTAGTAGATCTGCAATGATAGAGATAATTTCCACACTCCATTCCTTGTGCCAATGAAATTACATGCATTGATGCCCCCAAAATATATCATACAGACTACATATGAGTAATGAAGGACATCACAAATGGGATTATAGCTTGAAAGGTAGAAGAGACCTCAGAGGCTACTCAATCCAAACCTCTCATTTTATAGAAAATGAAACTGAAGTCCAGAGAAATCAAATGACAAGCAAAGTTCTGTTGCTTCCATATCCAGCATTACTTTTTTAAAACATATTTTCATTTAAATATTTACCTATTACATTTTTAAAATTGCCATTCATTTCTCCCTCTCAGTCTTCCTTCAATCCAGAGAAGGCAAGAACTAGGTAGCTTATACATGTGAAGTGATGCAAAACATATTTCCATATTAGCTATATTGCAAAAGACACACACAAACACACAAACACACAAAAACACACACAAGTCCAAGAAAAAGAAAGTATAAAAGGTATGCTTCAATTTTCATTCAGAGTTCATTAGTTCTCTCTCTGGAAGTGAATAGCATTTTTGATCATGAGTCTTTTGGAATTGTCTTGGATCAGTGTCTTGATTAGAGTACCTAAGTCATTTATAGCTGAACACCCTTACAATATAGCTTACTGTATACATTGGTCTCCTGGTTCTGCCCACTCCACTTTGCATCAGTTTATACATGTCTTCCCAAGTTTTTTGGAAACCATCCTTCTTGTTATTTCTTATAGTAGAATACAATAGTATTCAATCACAATCATATGCTACATCTTGTTCACCCGTCCCCCAGTTGATGGATATCCCCTCAATTTCCAATTCTTTGCCACCATAAAAAGAACTACCATTAAAAAAAAAAGAAAACTTTTGTACGAACAGGTAGTTTTTGGTTTTTTTTTTTTACTTTTCTTTGATCTCTTCCGGATACAGACCTAGTAGTGGTATTTTAGCACTACTTCCAATTAGAGATTCTGTGTTCCTGCACTGGAGCTGGTTATACATCAGGATTAATAATGGAAAATTTGAAACAAGGAAGAAAAAGATTCAGTAGGGGAAAGAAGGAGAGAGAAAGACAACCCAGGAAGGAGTTCAGAGACAATACTGGGATAGTGGTGTAGGGGTGGGTTAGGGGGTGGGGTGAGAAGGGAATGAAAGAACCAGGAGATAAGAGGAGGTAACATGTCTAAGTGTACATGGTATGTCATGGAGTGCAGAGTGAAGGTAGAGAAGAGGGAATAAATGGCAGAACACAGAGCTTACACAACACTAGCTGGAGCTACGAGGCAGTCCTAATGAGAGAAGATGGTAAAGGGAGAGAAACGGTAGGTTGGCCTTTTAGAAAACAGTTATTCTCAGAAACCAAATCTCAAGACTAAGGCTAGCACTATTAAAGGTTAATTATGTTAGCCATCTACATGTTACAAGAAGAGAGGTGTCCCATGATATCACCTTCCTAAAATATCTGTTCACTCACTTGACAATTGTCCCCTTTGTTGTCTCCCTGTAAAATCTACCAGGCACCATAAAATCATGCTAATGATTTAATTTTACTCTCTGTTTCTCCTACCTCTCTATGGTTTGGTTCAGTTCAATGAAATGCAATTCAACCAATATTTGAATAGTCATAGACCACAGTGATGTTTGGAGTAAGATTACTTCAGAGCAGGGGTGTTTAACCATTTCTGTTCCATGGACACTTTCAGCAGTCTGGAATGTTTCTCACAGTCATGTTTTAAATGAATTATTTTTTTTAAACATATGATTTTTAAAGAAAAATGCATATTGATATACAGTTATAAGGATACTTTTAGATTCATAGACCCCAAGTTAAGCAGCTTGGATATACAAATATTCTATAGGAATATAGAACTGTCACATAAAGATCTTCTTATTCCTTATCCCTATTAGCCTGGGAAATGACATTATAGCAGGCTAGGGATGGAAGAAATAAAAGAACAGGAAGTAATCCTCAAGGAATAGAAGAACCAATAGGAAGTGTAATATCTACATCCCTGAAGAAAAGGAGAAATTTGTACCAAGGAGGTAACCATTTCACTCTGAAGAAATACACAAAAAAAGGAAAACTAACAATAGCCCCTAGGCCTGTAAACACCAAAGGCAGAGTACTGCCAGGATCATTCAAAAGGCTACAGAGCTTCTAATAGCTTCCCAGTGTGATTGATTAAGAGCAAGGCTATTCAACGGTGAGAAGTACATCAGGTGCTGATGAATCCAGACCAATTGCATTGAATGGGGAAAGCACCGCAAATCGAGAAGAACCCCTACTCCCAGGGTAACAGGGTACCAACCATGCATGTGAATGGTTACAGCTCACTAGGATTCCTTTCTGTAGGGTTCATGGTCTTGTCTATATGTTTTCAGAAGCATGAGCTCAGAGAATTATTATGTCTTATATGTCCCTGTAATGTAACAAATGAACTGGAGAATGAACGAGCCTTTTTGGTTCTCAGAGATAATTAGTCCAGAGATGTGAAGATGCCCAAACTCTAAGTATTTAATAGAGGCTTTCTCTCCCTAACCGTTAGAGACAGTGCAGAGATAGGGAGCCTATGACCCACCACATCTTTGGAATGAAGCATTTTCTCCAGAAGACCCTTGTTAAAATTAATGTATTCTACTAGGAAAAGAAACACATTAATGTATTTGAACCTACTTAGCTTAGATTTAATTTATGAAAATTAATTAGTCTTTGATCTTCACTGATCAGCCCATCAATGCGTTACTACCTTGATGTATTTATAATAAATTCTTTTTAACTATAAAAAAAAGAAAGGAAGAAAGCCAACTTGTCATCATTTAAAAAGGACTAACAGGGATAGAACATAGGAGGGATAGGTATCAGTCTATGAGTGGAGAGGTTAGGGAAGGTATGAGGCATGTGATCATAGATTTAAGCACTAGAGGACACTTGAGAGGCCAACTAATCTGACTTCCTAAATTGGTTGATTAGGAAACAGGCTGAGGAAGATTAAATGGCTTTAAAAAAAATCATATAAGCCATAAAGGTCACAGAAAGGAGTTGAATCCTATTCCTCTAACCCTAGAACCTTGGCTCTTTCCACTGTGCTATGAACAAGTTTGCCTCTGTAGCACAACAATGAGGGTATTTGAGTAGACAAGAGCAACCGCAAGGTATTGGTTGAAAAGCTTAATGTCCCTCTGTAAACAAGGAATTGTCTAGCATGTCACCATAGCATTTCTCAACAGACAAAAGACCTGGGTTCAAATGCCAATGTGATAGCTGTGTAACCATACACATATCAGTTCAGCTCTTTCAGCCTCAGTTTCATATATATGTATAACTGTCCTCCCTGTGCCTTAAGGAAGTTGTGAGGAAAATATCTTGCAAGTCTTAAATCACTATGTAAATGCAGGCTATTGTTATTAATCATTGATTTAGAGATTATCTCCCTACAAGACTTTATTTTAGGTATGAAGAAATTGAAGTTCAAAGACTTGACCCAAGATCACACAGCTGGAAAAAAACCTGTGACTATTAGGGAACAGCAGAAAGAGTCTTAAATGTAGAATCAGAGGACCAGAGTTCAAGAGCTAGCTCTGATGCATGATACATATGTGACTTTGGGCAAATAACTTGCCCTCTGTGGGTCCTGGATTTCTCACATAAGATGAAAGAGTAGGCTTATATGTCTTTTAAGGTCTTTTTTCAGCTCCTGGTCTGTGACACTATGATCTCATGTGAACCCTTCCAACTGTAAACCTAAGAAGCTATAACACTAACATAAACTCCTATGACCAAAAATATACCACTGTCCCCTCCTCCTGCCCCATTCCATACATGTTCACACAATAAAATGACAACAGAAAGGAGAATATACTTTTGACCAAATACTAAGGATGCTGCAGCTGCCTCAGGTCTTCTGACTTATTAATTACTGTCCCTACAGCTAGGTGGCATAGTGAATAGAGCACTGGCCCTGGAGTCAGGAGTACCTGAGTTCAAATTCGACCTCAGAGACTTAACACTTACTAGCCATGTGACCTTGGGCAAGTCTCTTAACCCCAATTGCCCTGTGTTCCCCCCTCCAAAAAGAAAAAAAAAATTCTGTCCCTAAAATTCACCTCAAGTCCTCATCAAATGCTATCACCACCACATCCTATCACCATCAAAATTCATTTCTACCTACCACAAAATCACTTCCATATTCTTTCTAGGATTCCCAAAGAATTCCCAGTAGAAATATTAGAGCAATCAGTAATTCCTAGGCCCCCTCACAGCAAGAGTATGAGGTGTGATAAGAAACTTTGCCATTCTTCACATAGAAAACACCTGTGTTAACCCTTTGCCTCCTAGGTCTGTGGTGCTCCAACTTCCTAATATCATTGATTGATCATTCATACACAAAGTTCTTCTTCTTTGGATTAAAGTTCCTACCTGACTATTTTCCAGTGGGGAGAGGAAGAGAAAAGTGGGGAGTAGAGCAAGATTTTAAAATATCACTCTATCACAATTTAAAACTTCTAGAACAGTATTTAGGCAGAATTTCTAGCATATTTTAATATTCTAATTAACAATCAATATTTTCTACCTATAATTTTTATTTGGTTTTCCACAATTTGGCTGTTAGCCTGTCATATGACCTGGTGAATGATAGGACCGGAGAGGTGTTCTCTTACTCAAAGTATATGTGTATTTTGGAACTGCCAAATGAATTGGGAAGTCCTTTGATAGTATACAGAAATGGGACCAGATGGCCTTAAAGGATGACTAAAATGCATGTGTTGCTGAGATAAAATTATCTAAGAAGTGGAAGGAACTGCAGTACAATGTGACCGATTGTGGCTGATCATACCAATGTGAGCTCAAAAAGCTCTACCACAGGTTGGGCACAAATAGTCCACATGAACATTTGGAGTGGAGATATCTCTAAATTGCTCATCTGACATTTCTTTTGAGCTACTGCAATTTTGCTTTGCTCATGGGGTATAGTATCTTCCTTGATGAGGACACACCATGCTGCTTGGTCCGGTACCTGTGTCTCCCATGTCTCACAATCAGTTCCAAAGTTCTTCAGAAAGACCATGGGAGTGTCCTTTTATTGCTTCTTCTGACTTCCATGGGGGCACTTGCCTTGCGTGAATTTTCCATAAAATGCTCTTTAAGGGATATGTACTTTCGGCATCTGAAAAACGTGCCAAGCTCCTTAGAACTGTTCTCTCTGCAGTAGAGTTTGAATGACTGACAGTTCAGTTTCAATGTCTGGTACCTTATCCTGCCAGGTGACCTTCAGAATCTGCCTAAGACAATTCAAATGGAAGCAATTCAGTTTTCTTGCATGGCTCTGGTAGACTGCCCAAGTTTCATAGGCATACAACAATGAGGTCAGCACAATGGCTCTGTAGGCCTTCAACATGGTATTCAGTCTAATACCTCTTCTCTCCTACACTTTCCTTGGGAGCATCCCAAACAGTGAGATAGCTCTGGCAACGTGTGAATCAACCTCATCATCTATTTGTATATAACCCTTTAAAGTATACTGCTAAGGTCAGCAAATTTATCCACAATATTCAAAGCTTCTCCATTTGCTGTAACTGATGGTTCTACATATGGATAGTGTGGTGCTGGCTGACGGAATACCTGGTTTGTTTCGTTTTTTTTTTTTATGTTGTTAGGCCAAAATTAGCACAAGTAGCAGCGAATTGATCCATATTTTGTTGTGTGTCAGCTTCACAGTTTGCATAATCATCTGCAAAATACTTATAGGGTGCTTGGCCCTTCCTGAAGCCACACTAGCTCTCAGGTAGATGGTCGTCTTCCAGGATGAGCCTATTAAGGAGGACTCTAGTAAGAAGCTCTCTCTCTTAGTCATTGCTAAAATAGTAAGAGCTATGTGGAATTATATAAATATATGTTTATGGAAGGGGTGGAGGGGGAAAAGGAATAAGCATTTATATTTTATCTACTATGCACCAGGCACTATGGTAAGCACTTTTTACAAATATCATCTTGATTCTTAAAATAACTGTGCAAGATAATTGTTAGTATTATCCCCATGTTACAGCTTAGGAAACTGAGTCAAATAGAGGTTAAGTAATTGGCCCAGAGCCACACAGTTAGCAAGTGTCTCAAAATGGGGATATAAACTCAGGTCTTTCTAATTCCCAGCCCAGGGCTCTATTGTCTATGGCACCAGGTACCTCTTGACCATCAATTATTGCTTTAAATTCTGAATATGCTAAATATACTGGGGGAGTGACTTTGCATCTCTGGGATATAACATTACCAGAAATCCATTTACTGAGGGGAATAATGTATGTCTTACCTACCACTAAGGAAATGTAAAGATGATATGTTGAAATATATTAATAATGATGATGGATGAATTGATTTGTGCCTTTTTATATACTCTTTATTGCCAAGCATAGGACTCTTTATATATGTGTATATATGTAGAGACAGACAGACAGACAGATAGACAGACAGACAGACGGACAGATAGATAGATAGATAGATAGATAGATAGATAGATAGATAGATAGATAGATGGATAGATATTGAAATACGGGTATGTAGATATAGATATATATCTCAAGGGGCTTAATTAATGTGGTTGAAATGAAATAAATTACTCACCTTTATATCCCTCTTGATCCTGAACTGAGGGTTTTAAAAATTTCAGTCACTTAATTAATGTCTCTTGAACTAAACTAGATAGTAGGAAGATGAAGATAAGTATTCAATCACAGCTGAAGGACTTTCCTCACTCAGAGATTTGCTATCAGGAAAAAAAAAAAGATTACAGTTTGCCAACTCTAAGCCAGTGAGTTTGATTTCAGGTCTTATAAAAATCCTAACTGAACTGTTAAAGGGATAGTTAGCAAGCATCTAGAAAAAGAGATGTTGATCACTAAAAATTAGCATGGCTTCATCATGGACAGGCCATACCAGACCACTTGTTTCCATTTCTCAAAGGGTTATTATGTAACTAACAGATCAAGGAAGTGTTAAAAATATCGTTTCTCTAAATTTAATTTTAAAAGTCTCTCTATTATGCTACCTAGCTGCCAAAAGTCTGATCACTTCCCCTCTCTGTTCTTTAGTTGCATCCTCTGCAAAATAAGGGGGTTGGTTTAGATCATTATGGAATTTCAAAAGTGGAAGCAATTCGAGGGAGCACCTCGTTCACAGTCCTCAATTTCAAAATGATGAAAAAAATAGGAAGGAAAGGCTGAGTGATTTGCCCGAGGACATGCAGATTGTCAGTAACTAAGGTGAGATTTGAACCTGGGCAGGATTCCTCTGACTCCAAATCTGGGGCTTTCCCCACTGTGCCACATTGTCTTCCTTGAGGAACAGCAGGAATTAAAATAGGTGCCCTGAGACAGAGAACAGCTCCTATTATTGGAGCTCTTTTTTGCTGACACTGTAATAGGAAAGGAAGCTCCATAACTGTCCCCATTCAAGTTGCCTGGAAGTATGCAAATTGACTAATGAAAATGAGCCACCTCCTGCAGCGTGTATGCCATGGCTGTGGTTTTAATTACCCGAAGATATAATCATTATGTGCAGTAAACTAGAGAGGCCTGGGTCACACCCCCTCTGCATTAGATAAACACAGCCTTTCAGTGTGTGCAAAATTAGTGGTGCCCCACAAACATATTCATTACTCTCAATGCACAGCTACCAGCCAAGCGAGCAAGCTGGCATACGTTGAGAAGAATCTCAGAGACGCAGGTGGTCTCCAACACCAGGAAAGTGCTAAAGGCATCCAATGTTATTTTTCTTGCACTTCCTTTTCCCTTGCTTTTACAGCAAAGGTAATGTTTCTCCTCTTATAAAAGCCAAGCTTTAGTGACTTCCTTACTCACCTTCATTACTCTTATTAAAGTAATAAAAAAAAAATAGATTTTGTTGTTGTTCGGTTGTTACAGTCCTATCTGACTCTCTAGGACCCGCTTTGGGGTTTTCTTCACAAAGTTACTGGAGTAATTTTCTATTTCCTTCCCATCAAAAAATAATAGATAGCATTTATAAATATTTAAATGCTTGTGAAACACTTTATACAATTTCTAATTTGGATCTCACAACAGTCCTGTGAAGTAGGTGCTATTAATATTCCCATTTTAGAGAGATTTCTGGGTCACATGAGCAACAACATAGGGGACCAAACATTTTCTCTAATGCTCCAAGCTCTCAAACCTCTCCAAAACAGAAATTATGAAACTTTACACTGACAGTACAGCAACTACAATAGTATCCACAGTTTAGAACACTTGGAAAAAGAAAGATAAAATAATTTACCCTCACCAACTGATCCTCAACTCAGTAATTTTTGAGATGAGGAAACCGCAGCTCACAAGCTTTAACTTGACTTGCCTATGGTTCAGATCAGTCAGTCATTTTTCAGTGTTTGACTCTTCATGACCCTATCTGGGGTTTTCTTGGCAAAGATACTGGGGTGGTTTGCCATTTCCTTCTCCAGCTCATTTTACAGAGGAAGAAACTGAGGAAAACAGGGTTAAGTGATTTGCCTAGGGTCATACAGCTAGTAAGTGTCTGAGGCTAGATTTGAACTCAGGTCTTCCTGATTCTAGGTCCAGCCCTCTATCTACTTTGACACCTGTAGCTCAGATTTAAAGCAGGAACTGAACTGAGGTTTTCCTGACTCTTAAGTTTAGTTTTCTACCCACTATTCCAAATACTTGGCTGAAAAGCCCCTGAATAGATTGTGATGATGGAGCCTTTAAGACCTGGCTCTAACATTTACTAACCTGTATCACTGGACAACTCATTTATGCTTCTGGAGTTCAATTCATCCTCTCTCAAATGGGAGTAATGATAATGCCTTGCCTTTGGAAATACTAGGAAAATTAAGCTCCATATGGCTAGGAACCTCCACTGAAGGCTCATTGTGGGGTGCAGGTGGTCTAGAGATTTTTTAAAAAGTCTAGAATAGGTAAATTCTGAGATGCTCCTCACCAGCTTGGTTGAAAAATAATAAATTTTTCAGCCACAACTACTCTTTTGGGCAATCTAATGAGTTATAGAGGAATTACAATCTATCTCTATGGAAAGACAAATCCTATTCACAAAATTACCAGCCCTTAATGTGCTGATGATAAAGTGCCTATCTCAGGGAAATATAGACATTAATAGTGACAGCTCACATTTGTTTGGTACTTTAGATAACTTTCTTTACAACAAACCACTATGGTCTTTTATGAAAGTATCATAATAATCCACATCATATTGCTGAGAATGTTGATAAAGAGGCTTGAACCAGGTTCTGCATCAGTTCTTACCTTATTTTTTTTCTGAATCAAGGGACTTAAGGACCCATTGGGCAGTCTGGTGAAACTTTTGCAGGATGTTTTTAAATCATAAAATAAAATACATAGGATCATAAAGGAAGCCAACATAAAGCCAAGCACAAGCAGCTTTCTAGAGGATTGCTGTTGTAAACAGGTTTCAAGGTTCTGATTACAAGCATAGTGAACTCTCCATTTATTCAGTAACAAATTAAGGTAAAACATTGACAGAAAATCAAAATACAGCATTCACCATGTCACAACTCAACAACTTAACACTAAAATGGCCTCCCAATTTTCACCAAAGTGGTCACATAGTTTTAAACAAAGTACATCCCGTTAATAACTCAATCATTTAGTAAGTCCTCAATTCAATCACAAAGTGCAAAGGTTAAAGTTCTCTTTTAAACAAGGTGCATTTATTTAGGCAATCACAAAGTCCACCCCTAGGTCACACCATCTTAATCTCTTCAGTCAAAAAATCTTCCTTCTTAAAGTACATTCATTTAGTCAATCACAAAGTACAAAGGTCAAAAGTTTTCCACCCCACGTTACAACTAAATTATATCATCAGTCACCACCAAGCACCTTGTCAAGGGGCACTGGAAAGCACAAAGGCCATCCACCCCTAGGTCATAACTACATTACAATAACATCAGTCAGCATTAAGTACCCAAGGAGAGGTCCTTTCATCTTGACTTGAGGCAGGTTCTCAGCTTCCATGATTCCCCTTCCTACAATTTCTGTTCCTGGGAAGACAAAGCTTAACAAAGCCACAATAATATTCATACACATTGCTAGCATACTCAGTAATTCACTTTCTGACTGTGAAATGAACCTAGACACAACAACAAGATCTGAGGCCTCTATCAACAAACAAATCTGACAAAGTAACATCAAAACAGACAGACAAAGTACCAGCACCATAGTCATGCCTCCACAATTCTCAGCATCTCCAGCTGGCCCTCAGAAGTCCTGGGCAGCTCTCTTTCTCAGCAACCCTGGCTCCTGGCAGTTCTCTCTCTTTCAGCATTTTTGTTCCCAACAGTTCTCGCTCTCTCTCCAGCAATAGCTGCTCTGCCTCCACAATCCTGATCCCAAAAAATTCTGGCTTCTCTCAGCTTGGGCTTTTTTCTATACATGGCACCAGCTCTTCCCTGTTCATCCTTCTCCTGTCAACGTCAACAAGTCCATCCCTGTGGGATTCACAAGCTCTGGGTCTTAATGCTTAACCTGAAACCAAGTGCTAAGTACCTGTTAGCTTGCCAATACAAGGGGATCTCCAAATTCCATTAACATTACAGCCAATTAAAATAAAATGAGACCATCAGATTTTTTTTTAAGTTCATAGACTTCAAATTCTAGAGGTAGCCCTCTTTCACTCTCCCTGCTGCATGAGCTTAGAAACTAAACACTAAAAGGCTTAGAATATAGTTCCAGCCTTCCCCAAATTGGGGCTTCCCATTGAAAATGCTTAGTCTTGGTGATTTTCCAACTTTAATAGTATTTTGTGGTTGAACAAGGCAGACTAAGCCACAGCTAGCAAAACAAATAAACTAACAGAAAACATGTTCTCCTTTGACAGGTGACCTCTCTTATTCCAAGCAATCCTGTCAGTTGCAAGCCTTATGCCCCTTATTTTTCTGCTCTCTAGTTAGGTTGGCCTAGAGTTTTTTGTTGTTCAGTTGGTTCAGTTGTGTCCAACTCTTTGTGACTCCATTTGGGGTTTTCTTGGCAAAGATACTGAAGTGGCTTGCTATTTCTTTTTCCAACTCATTTTACAGATAAGGAAACTGAGCAAAACAAAGTTAAGTGACATGCCCAGGGTCACACAGCTGATAAGTATTTAAGGCCACATTTGAACTCAAGTCTTCCTGAGACCAAGTCCAGCACTCTATCCTGGAATTACTTGCCTCATAATGATTCTAGTTTTCTTTACTACTACTGAATTCTATTTAATTTGGGTCATTTTGACAATGGAATATTGGCCAGGAAATGTCTCCTCCTTCCAGTCCTTGTTACCACTGCCTCTTTTAAAATCATCATACCTTGGTACACAGTAGTACAGTGGAAAGAACACAGGATTAAGAGTCAAAGGACACTGGTTTAAATCCCACCTTGATCACTTTCTACTTGTGTGACTCTGACCAATTCATTGTTAGCCTCTCCGGCCCTCAGCTTCCTCATCTGTGAGGTGAAGGGAATCAATTATATAACCTCTAAGCATGGTCCCTTCTACCTCAAAATTTATGATGTTATCATATTTTAATAGTGGTGATTAAGGCATCTCTTAAAACTATTTCTAGTGAGAGCTAATCTCACACTTCCCCTGGGGAGTCAAGTACTACTATTTCAGAGCCAATCATAGTTTTGTTATGTGACAGAGCATGGAAGAATCTAAATGAAAAGTGTTCAATTCAGCCTTCTTTTGGGGGATGATTACTTTTCAAATAAATTGTTGACTCTGCCCAAACCCATCCATAGGGAAGACAGGGCCATGAATTCTTTTGTTCAGTTGTTTTAGCTGGGTTCAACTCTTCATGTCCCCATTTAGGGATTTTCTGGGAAAAGCTACTGTAGTGGTTTGTCATTTCCTTCTCTGGCTCATTTTTACCCATGAGGAAGCTGAGGAAAATTGGGTTAACTGATTTGCCCAGAGTTACACAGTTATTAAGTAAGGCCAGATCTGACTTGGACTCTATCCACTGTCACCTACCTGACATTGAAATAAATTGTGACTATCCAACCCATCCATATAGGGAGGAGAGGATCGTATGTTAGATAGATTTAGATATACAGATAGAGAGGTAGGTTGGTATGTAGGTAGGTAGATCAGTAGGACAGATATTTTATCAACATATGAGAATTAATTATGAACTTACTATGTGCCAGGCACTGTGAAACACTGGAGCTACAAAAACAAAAATGAAACAATGCCTTTCCTTAGGGACCTTGAATTCTGCTGCGAGAAGACAAGAAATAAAGGGCCGCAGGAAAGGAGGGAGGGATTTAGATCTGGTGTCCACAAGGCCTGTTGCCAAACAGGATAAAGCTCACCTATCATCCTCAGGGTCAGTCTGGCTTGTATAAATGTGGCGGTGGGAAGGAAGGGAGGCCAGGTGATGGCCCAAAGATAGGAGTATAGCTTGAGGGGATGAGAAATTTACTATTTTATTTAAATACTATACATTTGGTATTAAATCTAGCTCTTTGCATAAAAGCTTTCAGGCAGGGGGAGGCAATATTGGAAGAGCACAAGAATTGGAATCTTGTTACCCAGAGTGAATCTCCACTTTGCCGCCTAACTGTGTGATTTAGAACAAGAAAAACTCATCTCTGAGCCTCGTTTTCCTCAGATGTCAAAGTAGGATCATAAGAGCAAAGATTCAGGGCTAGAAGGCATCTTAGAAAACATCCAGGTAAACCTACTCACCTGCTAGATTAGGGAGGAGGGAATGTGTGTGTGTGTGTGTGTGTGTGTGTGTGTGTGTGTATTGTCTGCTATGTACCAGACATTGTACCAAGTGCTTTTTATAAATATTGTCTCATTTGAGCCTTATGACTCAGTGAGATAGGTGCTGTTATTATCCCCATTTTACAGGTGAGGAAACTGAGGCAAAAAGAAATTAAGCAACTTGCCCAGGGTCACATAGCCCCTAAGTGTCTGAAGCTTGATTTGAACACAGGTCTTCTTGACTTCAGGTCCAGTGCTCCATCTACCGCAGCACTGGCTGTCCCAGACTAGGACCCTGAGATGCAAAAAAGAGTGATAATGAGTAGAATATTGGTTAAAAAACATTATTATCATTGTTTAATTTTTATTATTATGGTGGGCAGGATTACAAAATTCTAATGACAATTCTGAACTTAGATCTGGCCTGTTAGCAGTTAATCAACAAGTACAGACACACACAAATATACATAGATACACACAAATACAGACACACACAGACGCACACAGATACTGATACACAAACACAAAGACACACAGATATAGACACAGAAACACAAAGATACACACAGATACAGACACACATAGATGCACACAGATATTGATACACAAACACAAAGACACACACAGATACAGACACACAAACACAAAGATACACACAGATACAGACACACATAGATGCACACAGATATTGATACACAAACACAAAGACACACACAGATATAGACACACAAACACAAAGATATACACAGATACAGACACACATAGATGCACACAGATACTGATACACAAACACAAAGGCACACACAGATACAGACACACAAACACAAAGATACACACAGAGACAGACACACATAGATGCACACAGATACTGATACACAAACACAAAGACACACACAGATATAGACACACAAACACAAAGATACACACAGATACAGACACACACACATATGACATTGTTCTAGGGTACACTTCATCAGCATAAACTTATTTGAATGGATGACATTCTGTTCCCCCTCCACCATCACTCCCCTTAAAAAACAAATGGAAAAATTACTGAACGTGGAGACTAGAATGAACCGCATAAATCATTTAGTCCCAATTGCCTCATTTTCCACATCAGCAGACAAAGTTTCCAGCAAGGATTGTAACCACTATACTACCTATGCCAGCACCTTATTAGAAGAAAGGCTGGTCATTGTGCTCAGGAGTTAACTGAAAGGGAGGCAGAGTAGGAAATGAAAACACTGAAGTGAGGGGTCTGTAGATCTGGGATATAGCCCCAGATTTGCTACTCCTATTGAGTCTTAGTTTTCTCACCTCTATGATATGGGGATTATAAATAAATTGTATGACAAGACTGCATCTTCCAACTCCATGTCTATCTTCTCCATTGGGAACGCAATTTGGGATTATACCCAAAGGACTATAAAACTTTGCATACCCTTTCATCCAGCAATAACAGCCCTAGGTCTATATTCCAAAGAGATTTTTTTTTAAGGGAAAGGGCCTATTTGTCCAAAAATAATTATAGAAGTTCTTTTTGTGATGGCAAAGAACTGGAAATTGTTGTGATGCCCATTAATTGGTGAATGGATGAACAAGTTGTGATGTATAATTGTGATGGGATACTACTGTGCTATAAGATATGAAGAACAGGATTATTTCAGAAAAAAAAAAACCCTGGAAAGACTTCTACAAACTGATGCAAAGGACTTGTGATGAAAAATGCTATCCACATCCAGAGAAAGAACTGATGGAGCTTGAATGCTGATCAAGGCATACTATTTTTCACTTTCCTTATGCTTTTCTCATTTTTTTTCTTCTTTGATCTGTCTTCTTTTATGACATGACTAATGTGGAAATATGCTTAGCATGATCACACATGTATAACCTGTATCAAATTGCTTACTGTCTTGGAGAGGAATTAAATTTGGAACTCAAAATTTTTAAAAATGAATGTTAAGATTGTCTTTACATGTAATTGGGAAAAAACAAAACACTATTTTTAAAAAGTCAGCTCTTTGAGGCAGACTCACTTTTGTTTAGTAAGCACTAGGGCCTAGCACAATGTCCACACCATAGCTAGCACTTAATAAATGCTTAGGAAATAGATCATAAGAATGGCAGAAAGAGAATCTCCTGAACATCCTCTATGTCCAAAGTACAACAGCTTGAAATTTCTAGATTAATTTTTAAAAATGAAGAAGGCATAGCTAATAAACATTTCATCTAAAACAGATTGTGCTTGGGGAGGGGCATTAATTGACTACAGTCACAACATCAATCAACAGCATGATACTCTAGTCTAGAGTCCCTTTGATCTTACTGATGTGTGCTTTCTCTTGAAAGATTCAGATCACAACCCAATGATGTCTGCCTATCCTCTGCAATTTTTGTCCATCTCCCCTCATACATTCATCATCAGGAATGAACTCAACATGTCAGGACCTTCTTCAAATTTGTTTGAGACTTTGAAGATAACAATGGAACACCCAAGCCATTCATTATAAAATGGATATCTCTCAGTCTCATCATGTGACCATCCTATTTGATTTTTTAATCATAAAACTTTCTTTCATGGTATGTTATATATAACTTGTTACTCATAGACCTTGTTGGTAATGAATTGTAGCCTGCTTACAGCCACTATTATTCTTTCTATTGTTCTTTGAATAATTCTCAATATCAGTTCTTCTAGACAATTTTATTCCATGACTTGCTGATAAATAGCATCATGGGAAGAATACTGGTGTTTAAAAAAAAAAAAAAAAGATGGACCTTTGTTTCATAGAAACCCAAATTATTTGATTACCCAAAGTCTGTTCACCTCCAATTCAATTCTGGCAACAGCATTTCAGCCCATTTAACAATGGCATGGTACAGCAATCAAAAAATTAAATGTGATCTTGTTGTTTAGTCATTCAGTTGTATCTGACACTCCATGACCCCATAAACGATTCTGTCTTGGAAAAGATACTAGAGTGGTTTGGCATTTCATTCTCCGGCATGTCCCCATTTTATAGATGAGGAACTGAAGTAAATGTGGGTTAAGTGACTTGCCCAGGATCACAGTGCTATTAAAGTGTCCGATGCAGGATTTTAACTCAGATTTTTCTGATTCCAAGCCAAGTTTTCTATCCACTGCACCACCTAAATGCCACAAAATGTGATCTTAAACTATCTTAAAAGAGGACTAATGTAAAGGATTGAGTGAGCAATCTCATTATATTATGTCTTAGTTAGAATGTGTCTTGTATACTGTGTTCAATTCTGGCCACCACATTTCAGGAAGAATATTGATATTCACCAGGATGATGTATATCTTAAGGTCAAATTAAAGGAACTTGGGAAGTTTCATCTAAAGATTAGAGAAGATTTAGGTAAGAAGTGCTTGAAAGGGTCAGAGACTGGTTTGTTTGTTTTGCCTCTCTTCCTATCCCTATCAATTCGCAGAACCTGGCTCTTAGTAGGCATTTAATAAATGCTACTTGACTGACTGCCAAATAAGTGTTTGAGGGGATTAGACTTGTTTTTCTTAACTCCAAAGGATAGAGTTAAGAGCAACGGAGAATAATTGCAAAGAGACAAGGGCAGGCAATTGTATCAAGATGGGGGAGGGGTAAAGGGGGGGGTGCATTCCTAATTACTAGAGCTATACAAAAGTGGATTGAGGTGCCTTAGAACATACTGGGATCTCTCATTAGAACAACAACAACAATAATAATAAGCATAAACTTAACTAACATTTATTTAATGATGTAGATTTGTACAGCACTTTGCAGATACAATCTCATTTGATCCTTCCAATAAACTTGGAAAGTAGGGTTCTATTATTTTTCTCATTTTATGGATGAGATAACTGAAGGAGGCAGAGGTTAAATGGTTTGCTTAGGCAGGATTTGAACTCAAGTTTTCTTGACTTCAGGTTCAGCACTCTATTGAGTTGCCTCTCTGGAGATCTTCAGACTGGAAGACCAGTTGTCAGATATGTCGTTTATGGGATATTGTTGTTATTCAGTCATTTAAGTTACGCCTAACTCTCTATGACCCTTTTTGGGGTGTTCTTGGTAAAGATACTGAAGTGGTTTGTCATTTCCTTCTCCAGCTCATTTTACAGATGAGGAAACTGAAGTAATAGGGTTAAGTGACTTGCTCAGGATCACACAGCTAATAAGTGTCTGAGGCTACCTATCTGACTTGATGTTAAAGTAGGATTAATTGGCATTTGAGATCCCTTTCAAGTCTGAGATGGGATTCCGTTAATTGACGTTCCACTTTTCAAAGACTAACGTGGCAGTGATTTGTATAATGAATCAGAATTGGGAACAGATTGGAAGCAATGCATACCTTTGGCCTTCAATCTCCTTATCTACCAAATGAGAGAGTTCTACTATATGAGTTCTAATATTTTGTGAATCTGCACCCAATATTATCCTTTGAATAAGTTCTTCAAAATGTTCTCAAGTTCATTTCTCAAAGCATTAGGACACATCTTTAGAAGCTGGGTCTATTTGACTCAAATCCATCTCTACCCAAACCTTGACTCTATGATGCTATAACAATGTTATCACAGAATCATAGAAGCTCATTTAGAACAGTCCTCAGTGGCCAAACAATCCAAATATCTGAAATCCATAACTGAAAAAGAATCTTCCCCATATTATAACCACAAGTGGTCATCAAGTCTTTTCTTGAAGACTTCCTAGGAGAGAGAACCGCCATCTCCTCCCAAGGTTGCTAAGGTTATTGCATATGCATATATATATGTATATGTATTGCATTTTATGTATACAATTATATGTATAAAATTATGTATAAAATTGTATGTGTACATATATATATATATATAATTTTCCCTGTGCTCTTTCAATATCATGATGCCTCCCATTACTAAAATATGTCCCTTTCATTATATGATTGTCTAAATAACTTTCAGTTTCTCATTATTGTGATCATTTAAAAGGTTCCACTTTAGAAGAGGATCCTTTGTTTTTGTTTTGTTTTGTTCCCCTCCCTCTCCCCGGAGAAAGAATGTCCTGTCATGCCCCTAAATTATAATAATAGATATAGAATAGATTTATACCATACTTTAGGATGGGCAAAGCATTCCACAAATATTATCTTATCTGATCCTCACAATAGCTCTGAGAGGTGGGTGCTATTATTATACCCATATTACAAATGAGGAAACTGAGATAGGTAGAGGTTTGAATTAAGGTCTTCATGATGCATCCCCAGTCCAGCACTCTCTTTTTTGCAAAATTTAGCTATCTTACATTTAAATAAAACTCTAACTATCCACATATCTCTGTTCAATGAATATAATAAAAACTCTTGTTTATACCGTGCTTTACTGGAACAAAGCACTGACCTCATCAATAGTCTTCTGAATCAGCCAGTATGTTTGTTATTATTCACTTATTACAAAAAAACTGAGGTTGAGAGAAATTGAATGACTAGACCATGAAACTAGTGACAGGCAAGGTCCTTGAACTTAGTTCCACTGGGAATAATCCATCAGCAAGCATATCACTTTACGCTATTATTTTGTGTGGGGATACAAAAAAAGCAACAATACAAATATAGCCACTGTACCCAAAGAGTTTATGCATTAATGAGGGGAACAGTATGCACATTAATAAATATATACAGAATTGGAAGGTTCAATTGAGTGGGAGAATTGAAAAGATTTCTTGTAAAAGTTAGTGTTATGGGAATCTGAAGATCTTCCCTGCCCCTAGGCCCTTTGCTAAAGTGGCTACGTGACTCTGAGAACCTTCCCAGATTTGAAAGTATACTTTGTTCCCTAATAGGCTCAATGTGGTCACGTGGAGCCTGTGGC
>CM053587.1:280966644-280987575 GCA_028646515.1 Pseudochirops corinnae
TACACACACACGTGTATATATGTATACATATATACGCATATGTATATACACATATTTTATCTATATATACATATATGTATATTTTCATATATATCTACATTATACATACATATATACAAACATAACACATATATGCATGCATACATACATATTTGTATATATGTATGTATATGTCCTCTAAGGTCAAATATAAAATCCTATTTGACGCTTCATAATCTGACCTCTTTCTACATTTTCAATCTTCTTGGAATCTTACTCCACTCCGTGAACTTTGTGATGCAGTAACATTGATCTCCTTTCTCTTTCATATGACATTCCATGGCTAGACAACATATACTCTTACTTCTCGTTGGGAATATAGGTAACATTTGAAGGAGAATTATGTATTTGCATCCAGTCCCATCCAACATGTATTTATCATATACCTCTTATGTGCGAGTAACTGTACTAAGTGCTAAGGTTGCACAGATGAAAGTGAAGAAGTTCTGGCTTTCTAAATGTCCTGGGTGAGGAGACTTCCAAAGTCAGGCAGAGCACATACCTTCTGGAGTGGCAAGTAGCCATTGTTGATTGTGTCTTTCTGGTCTTCCAAGGGAGCTTGGCTTTCTGTGGTTTCCATTAGGTGGCACCATCCTTTTATGGAAAGATGCCAGTCCAATAGAAACTGTTAGTCACAATAAAGTATTTTAATGACTACCTTTCTATCAAGGCATCATGAGGACAAAGAGGAAAATATTACCATTCTAG
The DNA here is from genome assembly GCA_028646515.1 of Pseudochirops corinnae. Taxonomy (NCBI): domain Eukaryota; kingdom Metazoa; phylum Chordata; class Mammalia; order Diprotodontia; family Pseudocheiridae; genus Pseudochirops; species Pseudochirops corinnae. The sequence continues at coordinate 280,967,392 of CM053587.1, forward strand.
CCTTTATCATGGGCCACTGTACTTCAGTCAACACATGCAATCCTGCTTCTGGCCCTGTTTCCCTAGTCCCTCTGTTCTGCAGTGCCTGTCACATAGTAGGCCCTTAATAAGTGTTTATTGGTTGATTCCCTCTGATAAGACTCTGTTTAAGGAGTGTTCTGTTCTTGACCTTATTAGCACTCCAGAAAGAAAGGATTCAAGTCAAGTCAACAAATACTTGTTAAGCTCTTATATGTGTGAATCTATAAACTAAGTCTTATGGATTCAAAGGGAAAAAAAAGGAAACAAGTCCTGTCACTAGGAAGCCTATATTTTTCTAAAGGGACACAGTGTGGACTCAAATAAGGAAGGAGATAGAGCTAGAAATAGGGTAGGGAGATGTCAGGAAAGGCTTTTGTAGGGGAGGTGAGATCTCAGCTAAGTCTTGATGAACACTAAAGATTCTTAGAGGAGGTGAGAGTTTGTGCTAAAAAATGGAAATAAGAAAAGGAATGTTTAGGGCTTTTGGGCCAATTTGTCTGGAATGTAGAGAACATGAAGAAAAAAAATTCCAACAGGTAGTTTGTCAGAGGCAGAGCTAGGCTGAAGGCTTATTGCAGAAGGCTTTAGATGCCAGTCTGAGAAATTTATATACTTTCTGCTTGAGGAAATTAGAAATTGAAGCAATTAGTTGATTTTTAATCAATGAAATGACATGGTGAGACTTGTATTTTAGGAATATGAATCAGGCAAATGTAATGATGATACGTTAAAGAAAGTAGAGACTGGAATCAGAGAGACTAATTAGGGGGCTATTGAAATAGTCCAGATAAGAGAGGTATTGGATTCTGAACCGACATGGTGACTCTAGGACTTAAGAGAAAAGGATGGATTCTAAAATCTCAGAAAAGAGTCTAGAGTTGGCAGATAATTTAGCTTACTCATATTTTATACTCCTGAAGCACTTTGTACTTTTTCAACACTCTGTGTTGGAAAAATTAACCTAGTTCTTAGTTTGTATTGTCATACGATATATATCATATGCTGTCTTGTATTACAGATATTTGTATAGATATTGCCATTATCCTTATCTCTTTCCCACTGAAGCCTTGGATCCTGACCCTGACTTTCCTGGCTCTGAGAGGTGAACTTCTGTCCCACCTTGCCAATGTCCAGGCTTCCATGTTGCTTTCTGCTGTCTCTCCACCATCCCTCCAAGCAGGATACCACCGGTCTGTTTTCAGAACCCTTTTGTATGATGTCTTTTCTTAATAGAATATAAACTTCAAAGAGGAGAGACTCTTTCACTTGCTTGTACTTATATCCATAGGGTTTAGCATAGTACTTGGCACATAGTAAATACTTATCTCTCTCTCTCTCTCTCTCTCTCTCTCTCTCTCTCTTTCACACACACACAGACACACACACAGTTATTTCTTCTTTGACATGGGAGCTCTGGATTTAGACTATGGCATTCCTGGGACTTTTCTTTTTGGAATTCCATTTAGGTAGTGACCAATGTAATTTTTCTTTATTTTGCCTTCTGGTTCTTACATATCAGGAGTTTTAATTTATGCTTGGCTGAAATATAACATTTATGGTTCAGGCACTCCAATGATTCTTACATTATCTCTTCTTGATCTTTTTTCTGGGTCAGTTTTTTTTTTTTCTTTTGGTTAGGAATCTTAACTTTTTTTTTCTATTTTTTTTTTCCAGTGGTTTGATTGCTTTCTAATATTTCTAGCTGTCTCATGGAGTCATTGATTTTTATTTTGCCATTTCCAGTTTTCAGGGAGTCCATTACTTGGATAAGATCATATTCTCTTCTAAGTTATTTATTTTCCTTCTAGTTCTTTCCTCAGCCTCCCTCCCTCACTCCCTTCCTCCCTCCATCCCTTCCTTCTTTCTTTCCTTCCTTCCTTCCTTCCTTCCTTCCTTCCTTCCTTCCTTCCTTCCTTCCTTCCTTCCTTCCCCATTCTTTGTCTTTGGTCATAGAGTTATTCATATGTTATTTGTATCATCTGGTGTCACTGGGAGGGTACTCTCTTCTTGTATTGCTGCTGGGCTTTTAGTTCACCTCTTGTGTAGCACTAAGGTGGAAGAAGTCACTATAGTTTGTCAGTGAATTTCTTGATCATTATTTGGTCTGATGTGATCTTCTGCTTCTGCTTCTTTCATAACTTCGTTATTGTTTTTTTGCCATAAAGCACCACAATCTTTCTAGTCATTTAAGCTCACAACCTGAAAGTCATACTCAAGGCCTCACTCTTTCTCACTCCATATATCCAATCAATCGCCAAATCTTTCTCTCTCTCTATTTTCTCTACACTCATTCTCTCCTCTCCACTCTCATAGTCCCAATACTAATTCAAGCTCTGATCATCTCCTTCCCTGTAGTCTTGCAATAAGCTCCTATTTTGTCTCCCATTTTTCTCCTTTCCAATTTATTTAACACACAGCTGCCAAAATTGTATATCCCTAAACAGGCCCAACTTGGCAAATTTGCCACCTTCCGCCCACCCCAGTATATGCCTATGTCTTCCTATTACTTAATTTATCATTTTTATATAAATGATATATTATATATTTAAAATATTAATTATTAATCTTAATTAAATATCTATTATTAAATTAATTTATATATTAAAATATATAAAATATATTTAAATATGATATAAATATATATATATATACATAAAAATTCCTTAATTTATCATTTATATCTCTTCCCAATCTGACTTGAACCTATTTTTCTTGATTTGTAATATATTTATCCCTTTTAAACATTCCAGGGATCAACCAAATTGGCCTTCCTTCTTTTTCTCCCAAACTACATTGAAACTCCTTTCTCTGTGCCTTTTTACAGATCTCTGCACACACACACACACACACACACACACACACACACACACACACACACACACACACACACACACACACACACCCTCCCCTGCCCCTTCCCAAAGCCTGGAATAGACTCATCCCTCATTATTGTCTCTTAGAATCCTTAGTCCCCTTTAAAGTTCATTTAATTTCCATCACCGACACTAGACCTTTTCTGTTCATCCTGCTCCCATGTACTGGTGCTTCTCTCCTCAAATTATATTTATTTTATGCATATTTTTACATACACTTATATCTATGTAGCTTGTTCCCCCTTGATAGAATATAAGTGTCTTGAGGGAAGAGTCTGTTTCATTATTATCTTTGAATAATCCTTTGTATTCCAACCTCCTAGCACAATGCCTTGCATATTGTATTCCCCTAATAAATGCTTGTTGATTAATAAATGTGTATGGATTGAATGAGAAGAGTGAGATTTTGCATTAAATGAAGATAAATGAATGCTAATGAGTGAATGCAGTGAACAGACCTGGCCCATTTCCAAGCTAGTACTAAATTCTTCTCCTTAGTTCTGCCTCCTATTTTTTTCCCCATCAATGCAAGGAGGGAGGTGAGTGGAGGAGCAGTAGCAGAACCTTTTCAATCATGTCCCTTCACTCCTACACAGGGCGTGTCTACAAAGTATCCCTTCCCCACTCAGCTCCTAGTCCTTCTCTTGCACTAATCTCAAGGCTTCAGATCAATGAAAAGAAATCTGAAAGGGGAGGCCAACCCCTAATTGTAGTTGTGTTGTTTTGGATATAATCAGAACTGAAATCTATTCAACCCCATCCCTGGCACCATCACTTATCAAACAAGTGACCTATGAAGGAGTCACTAGGCTTTTTGGAGCCTTGGTTTCCTCATTTGTAAAAGGGAGATCAGAGTACTTACTCCATTGTATTACCACTGTCATAGAGTTGATGTGAGGAAAGTGTTTTATAAGTTTTGATGGCCACAGAATGAATTCTCATTACTTACCTCCCTGGGTTGTTACGAAGATATAATGACATAATGTATATAAAATATTATGTATGTGCTAAAACATTGTAGAGATGTCAGCAATTGTTATGACTTAGTCTAGTAGCTTGGTCTGGCATTGATCTCTTCTCTGAGATGTATTGTTTGTGACTGAAGGCAAAGGTTCATTACTCTGCCCAAACTTTAAATAGCTAGAGAATTAAAAAGTGAATAAATAATTATAATACTAGGAATATCTCAGCAGATCACTGACTTGAAACCAAGGCCCCAAATGTAGTTCTGTGAAATGGATAAACACTGTTGATAAGACAGGTTGCATCAAAAAGCACCACCAGCATGCAGACCTGGAGATTTAAGGCCATTTACCTGTTCAGAAGGCTGAAGAAATAAAGGAAACAAAGCCTGGTACTAAGTTTGAAAACTCATTGTATGGGAGGACATAATGGGAAGTATCAAAGGAGCAACAGCAGAAGTATATAGGGCCTAGAAATGTAGCCTTCCCATAAGTAGCAATAGTAAAATACTCTGACATCCTAATACATTAATGGGTTACTGTCCTCACTGGTGTGAATATTTTTTTCTGTGATGACTATCACAACCAAAGTATACTCATGGAGGTTTAATAGCATATTCATGACTTTTTAAATTTAAGCTTTTAAGTTTAAATTTAAACTGCATTATTATGTCCAAACCAGAACTCTTCATCTTTTTTTCTTACAAACCCATACCTTTTTATAACTTCATTATTGTTTTTCCCCATAAAGCACCACCATCTTTCTAGTTCATTCAAGCCCACCACCTGAAAGGCATCGTCAAGTCTAGACAAGAAACAAAATAATAATTCAGGACCTTATTTGTATTGTTTTATGATTTTCAGGTGCAAATGCTCATACTTAAAATTTAATAATTGGCTTTCCCAACCTGGGTGTGAACTAAATCCTACTTGTCTGCTGCCTTTCCCATCTATGCCCGCCCATATCATGTGACTGTCATCTATAGTCTCTCATAGTTTCCACTTTGGAGTTTACTCAACATGTTAGAGATCTTTCTTTAAATTTAGAAGCTCTTGCTATGTGACTGAACCATCTTCTTTTGAATTATTATTTCTGTAATGTTATCCTTCTTATCACTTTATATAGTTTCTCAAATATGTTGTAGCCTCATGCCCAACAGTCTTCTCCCATGACATCTGAATAATTCTCAGCTTCATATCTTCAGTCTCTAGTGTTCCATGAATCAGACCCATACAACATCTCTAAAAGATTATTGGTGTTAAAAGGGACTTTGTTTAAGGAAGAAGCATTGAATAAACTTAGGTATCTGTTACCAGAAGAGTGCCTTTGGCACAAACAAGCACTTAATAAATTCTTGTTCACTGTGTGTAATTGCTAAAAATCAATGTCAATGTTCTTTTCTCCATATTTTCCCAGTTTGGGGTAAAAATTATTTGTCCACATATCTTGGTGGTGTTTTAATTGAATGCCATTTATTTTCTCATTTATGATATTCCTAATATTTGTAATTTTTTAAACTTTGCTCTAACAAATTGGTAGTATGTCTGTAGACAGCTGATTGAAGATGACAGCCACCACTAATAAAATCATTTCCTGTCTATTAAAATACAATTTTTATGACATAATTTCATGGACATTAAATCCATCGTTTTCTATTTTTTTACTTCATTATTCTAGAATCATTAATAATCATCATCACTTAAGTAGTGCCTTAAGGTTTGTAAAGCACTTTAAAAATATTATCTCATTTTATTCTCACAACTCCAGGAGAGAGGTGCTATTATCACCCCCATTTTACAGATGATGAAACTGAGCTTAGGAGCCATTAAGTGATTTGGTCCAGGTCCCAGAGATAGTGAGCATCAGAGGTTAGAGGCCAGATTTGTTCATGTCTTCCTGATTCCAGATCAAGTGTTCTATCCACTGGACCACCTAGCTAACTATCGGGGTGTCCCTAAATTCTGTACACATAGGAAACCTCATTAACTAGGCATATTTTCAAGATATGAAAAGAATGAAATTGTCAACAACATTTTATTTGATATGGATTAATGAAATTTCATAGAAAGACATAGGAGGTACATAGGAAATCTCATTAATTAAATTAATCTCATTAATATAGAAAATAGTCCCCAATAGTGAATGAAAGCTTTTACTCAGTATGAAATTGTCATGGCTAAAATTTATGCTAATTAAATAAAAGATTATTGAATATTTCATTCATTTCATTTCTTGAAAATATGCATAGTTAATGAGATTTCCTATGTGTCCAGACTTTAGGGACATCCTGTATTAACTATCATCATATGAACTAATTACATGACCTTGAACAAATTGCTAACACTCTGTAGGCCTTAGTTTTCTTATTGTGAAAAAGAGACATTAGGTAAACAATATAGAGAAGTAAATGACTATAGCAATCTAGTGTTCGATCAATCCAAAGAGCCAGACTTTGGGATAAGAACACACCATTTCACAAAAATTACTTGAAAACTGGAAAGCAATATGGCAGAAACTAGGTAGAGACCAACATCTCACACAGTATACCAAGATTAGGTAAAAATGAGTAAATGATTTAGACATAGAGGGTGATGATATGAATAACTTAGGGGAGCATGAAAAATGTACTTCTCACATCTATGGATAAGGGAAGAGTTTATGACCAAACAAGAGATAGAGAAGAATGTGGCAAGTACAATAGATAATTTTAATTACATGAAATTACAAAGTTTTGCAGAAACATGATGAACATAATCAAATTAGAATGGAAACAGGAAAAGTATCATCCACAAGATGTCTTCTAGGTCTAATATACCATGGTCCTGTGATTTGACTCTGAAAGATTAGTGCTCATGGTCATAGTTGATTTACAAATTATAGTTATCTTTCTATATATGCCATAATAAAGTCTTCCTTCAATGCATTATTATGGTGTGGTTGTGCCTGGTCTTTCTCAAAAGCTTTGCTTGATGTGTACAGCTCTGGGAAGTTCTTTTCCAAAGCTGGAAGGGTATTCAAGTTCATGTTAGGGATGGAGTCATGTCTTTTCTGAGTAGCTGACATGTAGAGTGTCTCACCATGCAAAGCTTGGTCATCAACAGAAGACATTTCAGCTTCTAAGACGCATGAATTACGTTTCATCCAGCACTATGAAGGGGGTCTGGGTTTTCTCCAGAGAATAGTTACCTACACTGATAAAATCATGAATTCTGGGAAAAAAAAATGTGTGTTTTACCTGCCCTTCTTTAACATCAGACTCAAGATAAAAGAGCGCAAGGAGATGCATTAGCTAAACTTTGTATCTCACCCATTGGTTAGATATTCTCTTAATAAATGGTTCTTCAACTGACTTGAATTGAATTAGGATAATATAGGATAATTCTCTGCCATAGGTATGCTTCTTTTAATAAGTTCTTTAAGGCAGAAGATATGCCTTATCCTAATCTTATATGTTTATATGTATACACTTTGTCCCTTGTGATGGATAGGCACATGTGATAGAGTGTATACCTCTTGGAGGACTTGGTGGTGCTTTTTATTTTATGTTTTTGTTTTTGTATTCATAGGGCATCCACACTATTTCTAGATTATAGAATGTACATAAATAAAACCTTGTTGATTTATTGATATTCACACAGTAGGAAATTCTCCTTTCTCTGACCTCGGTGTTTTGTTTTTCCTCTTCTTGATGCAACATATTCTGTTTATATATTTCTATTTCAAAATTATTTTTATTTCACTAAATATTTCCCAATTACATATAAAATAATTTTAACAATCTTTTTTTAAATTTTTCAGTTAAAAATTCTCTCTTTCTCTTCCTTTCCTCCTGCCTTCTAATAGAAGTCAAGGGCATTTATTTCAATTATATATGTGAAGTCATGCCAAGCATATTTCCCAGTCTCCCCAGGTTTTTCTGAAACTACCCTGTTTATCACTTTTTATAGCACAATAGTATTCCATCACAATCATACACCACAACTTGTTCAGCCATTCTCCAACTGATTGGCATCCCTTTCATTTCCAATTCATTGCCACCACAAAAAGAGCCACTATATTATATTTTCGTACATTTAGGTCCTTTTTTGCCTTGTCTTTGATCTTTTCAGGATACAAACCTAGTAGTGGCAATGTGGATTGAAGGTATACACAGTTTTGTAGCTTTTTTTTTGGGGGGGGGGAGTAGATTTAAATTGTTCTCCAGAATTCTTAGACTATTTCACAACTCTACCAACAGTGAATTATTCTCCCAATTTTTCCATATCCCTTCCAGCATGTCATTTGCCTTTTCTGTCATATTAGTCAATCTGATAGCTGTGAGGTGGTGTCTCAGAATTGTTTTAATCTGCATTTTCCTAATCAGTAGTGATTTAGAGCATTTTTTCCTCTCACTATTGATAGCTTTGATTTCTTCTTCTGAAAACTGCCTGTTCATACCCTTTCACCAATTATCAACTGGAGAATAGCTTTTATGTTTATAAATTTGGCTCATTTCTCTATGTATTTGAGAAATGAAGGCTTTATCAGAGATACTTTTATGTTTTTGTATCCTGTTTCATTTTCATTTTGACTGCATTAATTTCGTTTGTGCGAAGGCTTTTAAATTTCATGTAATTCAATTCTCTTTTACTTCCTTTAATCCTCACAATATCTTGTTTGGTCATAAATTCTTTCCTTATCCATAGAACTGGAAAGGTATATTTTTCCATGCTTCACATTTTACTTATGATATCACCTCTTATGTCTAAATTGTTTATCCATTTTGACCTTATCTTGATATATGGTTTGGGATGTTGGTTAGTGCTTAGTTTTTGCAAAAGTGTTTTCTAGTTTTCCCTTCAATTTTTGTGAAATAGTGAGTTCTTAACCCCAAAGATTGGATTTTTGTATTTATCACAGACTAGATTACTATAGTCATTTACTACTGTGTATTTTGTTTCTAATATATTCCACTGATCCCCCACTCTATTTCTTAGTCAGTACAAGATTGTTTTGATGCTTACCTCTACATTATATAGTTTGAAATCTGAAACTGCTAGGTTGTCTTGCTCATCTGTCAGAAAAGAAATGACTTACAGGAAGTTGAATGTGAATTCCTTGGGAGTAGGCACACAGCAGGTCTTTCACAATTTTTTTGTTTATAAGCTGATGGTGGGCAATAGAGACAAATATTTTCAGACATGGTCCACAATTTGATTAGCTTTGCTTGTCTGAATATATTGTCCTGTTGAAGAGGGTATGATCAATAAAAAGTGTCAATAATATTAAAAGAAATATCATTGAATATTTTAAAAAGAATAAGAATGGTTTTTAAACCATGAAACACTTTGTAAATCTGAATTAGTATCTGCTTTTTGAAAATACTATCACTTGCAAAGTTTGAATACACAAAGAAACAATACTAACTAATGGACTTTACTTATAATGGAGTTTTTACATTCACCACTAACATGATTCAGATAGACTGTGTTAAGTAAGAAAGTTAAGATAAAATTATAAGTAAGAACCATAAGGGCAGGGACTGATTAATTTTTGCACTTGAATATCTGGTACTTATCACAGTACCTAGAATATAATAAACACTTTGTAAATGCGTATACAAGGGAAGAAGGGAAGGGAACAAGTATCTATTAAGGACTTACTATGGACCAGGCTCTGTGATAACTAAATGTTGTCTCATTTGAGTGAATGGAACCATTTGAGGAGTAAGAGATCACTACTAGTAGGGGCGGGGGAGAGGAGAGAGAGAGAGAGGGAGAAAACAATATAGGAAGGTTCTGACAAATAGGTGGAACATGAGTTAGCTTTGAAAGAAGACTCAGATTTGTTTACAGAAATGTGGAGGGCCTTTTTATCTCAGACATGAGAAATAGCTTATGCAAATATATGCAGACAGAAGAATACAACATGCAATCCAAGAATACTCAATAGTTTTGTTTGACTCTAATGTAGTGCATAAAAGATGAATGTGTGCTTATGGTTTATAGGCTAATTGTGGAGGGTCTTAAATGTCAGACTTTAGGAATTTCTATTATCTAGTCACTAGGCAGCTACTGAAAGTTTGGAGATAGAAGAGTGACAAAAGCAGATTAAAATACTTTAGGAAAAAAATTTAAACTATATGTAATATGTTGGCAGACTATTTAATAACGATAATGATCATAATGATAAAAACAATGCACTGAAAGCCCAACCAATTAGCCATGTCATAATTAGAGATAGCAATGACAAAACAAGAGAATGCCAACCAATATGATAATACAACTGAGGCTCTGTGTGCTATGAGACTGACATGGTATTGTCAGGAATCCTGAAATTCTGGCTAGTGACTCTGGTGATACTAGTGACTGGATTCACACTATCCCCAGTGTGTTATAACTACACCTGTAAATCTAAGACATAGATGACACTGAGTTTCTTTACCCCATTGAGAAATATGGATCAACCTGGCACAGAGACCAGCAGAACAAATGTTTTGGTGCCACAGGAATGCAAAATACGTAGATACAAATCTGAAATACTAGTACCCACTGGCTATGTTTTGAAGCTAACTACTGAAGCAGACAGAGCATAAATATCCATGAAATCAACTGAAAAATACATGATTTTATTATGCACCATCCTCATATCATAATTACAATGGAAATAGATTTTAGTAGTTATAGGCGAGGACACTGTACTACTTTTTTGTCAATTATATCCTCAGTGCCAAGTTACACAATAATTCTGCAGATTATTTTAGGACAATCAGAAATGTACTTATTTCTATATCAAAATAAGAAGAACTGAGAGTAGAAAATGAATAATTACTTATATCTGAGAGCAGAAAGCTAAAGAATTTGAAAGAAATAGTTACCTGTACTTAACATGGACATCAGAACTACTATCAAAAGTGAAACAGAGATAGGGACTGGGCTTGTGAAGTCATCGCTATAGGGAACTCTTGGGTGAGCAATTGTCCTCCACTAATTCAGGTCAGCATTTTCTATGTAACTTATAGGCTTAGAGAGTTGTCTAGGGTAGAGGTATCAACTCTTGAATCTATAAACAGACACACATCTATTTTGGTACTTGAACGTAAGATCCTTAAGACAGGTGAGGCTTGAGAAAACTATTGAAGATCCGTGAAAAAAGATAGGAAGATTATACCAGTGTCTTGCTCATGCACTGGTCAATCAGTGTCTTATTCAGTGTCTACTCTGTGTCAGGTGCTGTGCTATATCCTGGGAATATAAGTAAAAGCAAAAACACAATCCTTGCTCTCAGGAACTTGAAGTAAAAACAACTTAAAAATCATATTCCCCTGTGAAAGAAACATGTAGGAAATATGCAGAAAGGATCTATAGACATATAAAATATGCAGAAAATGTATATAAAATTTATTCACACATATAAATCATGTATATGTGCACATATTACTATATATCCATATACCCATAATTTGTATACATATGTAAACATGAATATATATACACATAAATACAAAACTACATACATATGTATTTATATACATGTTCTATACCTATCTATGTATGCATACATACACACATACATATACATATTCACATACATATGTGTATTCATATACATATATATATATATTCTGCATGTTTCTTATTTGTTTCCTTTGTAGGTAGTTAGGTAGATAGATAGATAGATATCCTATTTTTAGTTTCCATAGAAGAATATCATGAGGAAAGAAGCAGAAGAAAAGAGAAGGCAATGAGAAGAATAAAGAACAGGGGTTTGAATTAATGAAGTAGGTCAGAAATGAGTTTGAGGAGTGGAAAATTACTAAAATTAGGGATAAACGGAGGAGGATTGTTAGATTTTGAATTCTGTGATTTTTAGGTATGGCTGTAACTCCCCCAAAATGTGCAAAGGTTATAGTTTGTAGTGAATACTCTTCAATAACTGTTGGAGATTTCGTGGCAGCTGCTTCAGTGGGAAAGTCAAGTGTTTCAATAATATTTAAGCCCATGATGAAACAAGGATCACTGTTACCAAAATGCAAACAAAATTGTGGTATTTTTTTTTAATTAAGAAGTGACAAATTATTGCTGTAAAAACCACTGAATCTTCATAAAATCAGTAAAGGCCTCAAGAAAGACCTAAGAGTTGGAGGGATTTATAGTGATTCTTTAACAGTGTGGTGTAAAGTTGGAAGAACAACAAGAAGATCAATTTGAAACAAATAGACAAATAAGCAAAGAAAAAAAAACCTAACTGCTAACTCTGATTATAAAGAAAAAAATAGCTTCTCATGGACAAGACAATAGAAAGACCAGTATCCTGGAGATTGGACAAAGGATAACTTTTTATGACAAAAACTCCATTTTTCTACCAATTCTATACCAAAACCATTGTGAAAAATGTGAGTCTTTAAGATCTGAGCATCTTCAACAGACAGTACATTTTTCACTCCTAAAAAGAGTTTTAGTTTTAATTCCAATGGAAATGATAGACATATCAATTGAGGAAATGCTGAATTTTGAAAAACTGTATTAGGGGACTTCTTGCTCCAGAATTATAGAACTAGAGAAATGGAGATGGAACAGTTCAATACAGTCTTTCACACACATTATTTCATGTTATTTGTCCCATATTTTTTGACCAAGAGATGGAGATCAACAGGCTCTAGTGACCTGGGAACTCATCTGATTTTAACCCTTGAAAAAATAGGCTATTTTTCAAAAGTATGCTTAATATCCAGTTTTAAAGATGTAGTTTCATAATGAAGATGTTGGGTATAGTTATCAAAATCTTGTGTACTCACTGACAAATTAGATAAAATAAGTAGATTCAGCCAAAAAAAGATATATGTTAAACTTAAAAACAGTGTATTGCATAAATCAATATATTTTTACTATATTTGTTCAAGTTCATTTGCATACTACTACACCATCAAAAGGTGAGACTTGTAAGAATAACTTAATGTATTCTCCAGTTTCATGTTTCTGTATTTTATACAGATTCTATCACCACAGATTCTATCACCAAAAGAATCTATAAATAATTACGAGAACCCATAATACTTATTGCCGAGGAGCAAAATGAAAGTGATAAATAATATCAACATTGTAAAGATCCACTCATTATTGATCCGAAAGGGATTTATAAAGCTGCTTGAAAAGGCTGTGGCATTTTCACTGCCTTTATTAATGATTCCAAAGTGTTTGACACAGTTCCACACTCATCTTGTTCAATTAATGCAGACATTTAAACATATTGAAGTATAGTGAGAAGAATTGAATATGTGATGTCCATAGGGGAAAAATATTCTCTATAACAGGCCATCAGCACAAGAATATCAAGGATAATTGATTTTTAATAACATTTTGTTATGGATACCCATTTTGGTTCTTCCTAGCTTTAAATCTATAATCTCTCCTAAACAAAATAAGGCAATTAAAAAGGATTTATTAATTGTTTGCTCTGTGCACTTTGCAAAGTCTACAACAACAGTAAACAAGTTGAATAATTCTTTCCTTTAAGGAGCTTGTAGTCTATTAGAGCAGCAGTTCTCGACCTGTGGGTTGCGACCCCTTTGGGGGTCAAACGACCCTTTCACAGGGGACACAGGGGTTGCCTAAGACCATTGGAAAAGACATGTTTCCGATGGTCTTAGGAACTGAGACACAGCTCCTCTATCCGTCTCCAGGTGGGTCCGCCCACATGCAGATACACCCACATATGAGTATCAAAGGGTCATGGCATTAGGAAGGTTGAGAACCACTGTATTAGAGGGAGACAACATATAGAAAAGAGTAGTGTTTAGAAAATGATGTATTAATTTGGAAAGTCAAAGGGGTCATGAGTGACACAAGAGGGCAGCCAATTTATGTGACCTTTCTGGAAGCAGTACTTAAAATGTTAATTATTACTATGATTGTGGTTCCTAGGGAAGGTTGGGAAGGAAGTAGAATATATATGTAGCAGAAGACAAAAGGAGGAAGAACATAAAAGAACCTGGGGCTGGCTAGATAAAGTGAAATGTCACCAGGTAGGACATTCTTGCTACAAGTATGGAGTTCTAAATCTCTTGATTAGTGTTTGGAGGTATGTTGGAAAGATCTCTATGGTAGTAGAAGGTCAGAAAATGGATTCAGCAAAAGAGCATGGTGAAGTTTGTAGTCAAATAGTTATAATGATATTTTGCCAATTAGGACGACCTGTTTCTAGTTCTAAATTTTGACCTTGTCATAGTTTCTTTGAGTTCCACTTGGGAAGTACAGCAGCAGCAGCAGCATTGGCAGATCAGAAGGAAGCTAGAATGAGAAAAACATCAATGAATCTGAGGGAAACTGGATATAGTAAGGTATCACCAATAAGACTAACCTGGACAGAAATTCCCAAGATCTTCCACATAGTGGTTACTGGAAGTCCAGTGTATAGCAGCAGTGCTAAGGTGGAAGATGACTGGAATGAATGACCAGAGCTAAACAATAGTATTTTCAGTGTGTGTGTGTGTGTGTGTGTGTGTGTGTGTGTGTGTGTATACATACATACACATACATATGAGGGAGGAAGGCAAGGATGTTGGGGTTAAGTTACTTGCCAAAGGTCACACAGCTAGTAAGTGTGTCAAGTGTCTGAGGTCAAATTTGAACTCAGGTCATCCTGACATCAGGGCTAGTGCTCTATTCACTGTACCACCTAGCTGCCCCTTTCAGCATATTTTTAACACATTAATAAACCATGGGTATGGAACTGAGTCAAAGGCTTTGCAGTAAATGATCAATAAATATGGTGGCTTGATGGTCTTGAACTTGGATAACTAAGCTAAACAGAAATGGGGAAGGTTTATAAAAGAGATAATGAATTCAATTGAATTTGAAAGGCCAGTGGGACAATAATATAGACATATCTAGCAGGCAGTTGAAAATATGTAACTTTAACTCATGGTTCAATATATAGATTTATTCTATTCATATTCAAGGTATAGTTGAAGTCATGTGAGTGGATAAGATAAGAGATTATGCTCGCAAATGTTTAACAATCAAGTCTATAGGAAAAAAAATGTGTGCAAGACACACTTTTAAATTTAATCTGCATTTTAAACATTTTCTCTATCACCTTCTTATGTCTAGATAATCAACATAACAATAACTCAAGCCATAATTTACAGCCCTTTCCAATTTCTGTGGCATATGTGCTCACATTGAAACTATCACGAGGTCTTCGGCCTATAAAAGATGGCCATAGCACACCCCTGGATAAGATCATCATGGGAATGAATGATATCAACAAGGAAGAGAGAGAAGAGAAAACAGAGTAGAAAAAAATGGGCCTTGAGAAACACTTAAATATAAATTTAGCGTGGGAATAAAGATACTCTAGCACAGGAGATTATGACAAGGAAAGCCAGGAGAAAGTAATGTCATATAAACTGAGGGAGGAAATATGTCAAAAAGGAGATGCTGATCCATAGAGTCCAAGGCTGTGGATGAGTCAAGGATAAGGATAGAGAAAACGCCAATAGATTTTGCAACTAAGAGACCACTGGTGACCTCAAAGAGAATATTTTCATTAAGGTGGCAGAAGGAAGCCAGAGAATAGGGCATTGAGGATTGAGTTGGGAATGAAGAATGAGGGATCAATTGAGTTGATTTTTTTTTTAGAATGTTATCAGTGATAATGTGATCATTAGAAAATGAGAGCTGGAGAGGATGGGTTGGATCAAAGGAAACTCTTATCCAGCTGGTAGGAGCCAGCAGAGGGAAAGAATGATTAGGAAGTGATGGTAATGATAATGGACATCTTTTATTAGTATGTTTCTCATATTTAATAGGACATATCATTAACTATCCTTTGATTATGAATGCCAGTGCCAAATTAGATATAAGGGAGGCAAGATTTTGTTCCTCTCTCTTCATAATGATGACCACAAGTCAGTATCCTATGACAGCAGACTCTTTTTTCCTTTGTCCATAGGCATTACCAAGTCCGAGTTACCTTGAAGGTCCCCTCAAGAATTCCCCACAGGTTGAGTGTCAAGATTGGTGGGCAGACAGGTAAGTCTGGGCATGGAAAGAAAAAGAGGTCAGTGAGTACATCCAGGAATGAATGACCTGGATCTGGAGGGGAGGACCCTTGTGTGGAAGGCCAATTGCAGGGTCTTTCAAAAGAGGAAGAATTTGAATACATCTTCAGAAATATGTGCCTTATGCCATCTAGGCACATGAGTTAGAATTGCAAAGGTTCCAAAGTAAATAAGGCCTTGAACATGACTTTTAGCAAAGGATCAATTTTGAACCTTCAAGAAGTGTATTGAAGCTGATCTGTTTTTATTTTTCAAATTATACCAAGGCAAAGGACTGAAAAAAGAAAAGGCAAGTGGTAGCAAATGTTGTTTATATGTTGGTTTTTCCAAGTGGTTCTTTCTTCCACCAAAGGTAGTAAGGTAGCTTACTCACACTCGAAAAAAATAGCCAGAAAAGAGAAAAAACATGTGGGAGATGGTTTTGCTTTAATTCTTAGTGTGGCATTCTTAGTAATCCTTTTCCTGAATATTCATCTATTATTCTTCTTTAATGTTTCAAAATATTTCTTCTGGATGCTTCTTTCACCAATACAGACTTAAAACCCTCTGTGCCTTAAGAGATGAGTCCATAAGTTTCTGTGTCTCCCAAAGTTATAACTTCATAATAATAAGAACGACAATAATATAAGATAGTCGTAGTAATGTATACACTAAAAATTTGGCAACAATTTCAATACTTATAAACTCCAAACAATTTGGAATGAAAAGCTTTCAAAATTGAAAGCTAGGAGAAGAGATCAAAATAAGACAGGAAAAGGATTGGGGTGGGGAGACATATCATCCCCATAATCCTGTCTGCTACTGGAGTTGTACCAAATACTGTCATTGTGCTTATAGAAGATGACCTTACATCTTAATACATTTATTCAACTGAAAAAAACTTATTTCTGCTCACCTGGGCAAGAGTATATAAAACACTGAATTTTAAAAAGAATATTAACAAACTAGTTCTATCTTTCTGAAAGGGAGAAGATAATAAACAATAATGTAGATTAATTATTAATATTAATAATAGGCATTTATATATCATTTTAAAGATTTCAAAATTATTTACATACATTTTTTGTCATTCAGCTTCACAATAACTCTTTGATATATATATGTATATATATATATATATATATAGAGAGAGAGAGAGAGAGAGAGAGAGACAGACAGACAGACAGACAGACAGACGGACAGAGAGAGAGAGAGATGTGTGTGTGTGTGTGTATGTTTATGTATGTGTTACTGATATTATTCCCATTTAGTTGATGAGGAAACTGAGGGTCAGAGACATTAAGTGATTTTTTCATTGTCATACTACTAAATATTCCATAATTTTCTTTTCACTAGCTGTTTGACAATTGCTTCTGTCCTTCAGCTGCTACTATCCATTGCTAGGCCTGAGCTAGCATAAGCTTTGGGAATTCTGGGTAACCTCTGTGTCATGATGAAGTCTTAGGAAAGGACTTGAGTTTAGAATACCTGCTTATCCATGAAATAATTTTTTTTTCTAGTAGACCTTAATGCCCTATACAGCTTACTGATTATCTATCTATCTACCTATCTATCTATCTATCTATCTATCTATCTATCTATCTATCTGTCTGTCTATCTATCTTTATATCTGTCTACACGTATATACACATATATAATATATTCAATTACACACATATGCATATATAGTGTGTATATACATAAACATATATACATATATACATGCACATGTAATTGCAGACCTTGAAGGTCCCCTCAAGTGTACACACTCAGGAGGTATGGAGGGTTTGAAGTCTATATTGGTGAAAGAAATTTCCAGAGGTAATATTTTGAAATGTTAAAGAAGAATAGATAATTATTCAGATAAGAATAAAAAAAATACCATACTTAGGAATTATGGCAAAGCTATCTCCACACATTTTTCATCTTGTCTGGCTTTCTCTGAGAGTGTGGATGGATAGATAGATAGATAGATAGATAGATAGACAGCGAGCCAGCCAGCCAGCCAGACAGACAAATAGATAGATGTGGGGAGCCCTGCCTGTCCCACAGCAGGGTGCCTAGAGTGGTGGAAAGTAGAGCTGTCTTTATTACTTCACATAAGAGCTTTTATAGGACAATTCCTAATTGTTTTTCCCTGAGGACATTGTGCATTTCTTTGTTCCCAGGCAGTGGGTATATACCACACTTATCTCGAGGACATAATGGTCACACCTGTGTGTTTGAGCTCCTTCCTGGGATATGGGAAACTGATCCACGCCTGATAGCAGGCTCTTCAGCTGAGAGGGCTTATTCAGCCATCAGGATCAGAGTTCCACTGGCCTGTGGTCCTTTACAGACCGATAGATAGATAGATAGATAGATAGATAGATAGATAGATGGATAGATGGATAGAAGGATGATAGATATGAAAGGCCATGATGAAAAGGCATATTTCAGCTACTTTTATATGGAATATTAGAAAGTATACTGGTATACTAGATGTCAGAGTCAGTAAAAGAGTAGGATATTGGAGGTTTTCATATTGTCTCCCCTACTAACCTGTTGTAGGTACTTTCAAAAGTTATTTTACCTTTTTAGAATTTAGCTTTGTTGTCTATAATAAAAGAAATTTGGATTACATAATCTTGTAGGTCTTTGCTAGCTCTATAATTTCATTGCTATGTACCTCAGTTTTCTTAACTATAAAATGGGGATATTAGAACATATTTCATAGGATTCTTGAAAGCATTGTATAGATGGCATATAAGTGTCATAAGTAGGATTAATGAAGTGGGGTTTTACAAATATATGGGGAAGTATATTTCTGAACTGCTCTCCTTTTCTGGCAGCATGCCTTGATCTTTTGCATTCATGGGCCTGCAGCCTCTTCTGAGTCTCATGGACCTCAAAACTGAGGTCAAAACCATTGCCTTACCCATCTCCCTCCTACCTTTTCCCTTGGTTCTCCAGTCCCATTGCTGCATCTGCTACATTCTTACACCACTCTGGCATACTTCCTCACCCCTATTCCTTTTCCTTTTGCTTCCTCTGGTTCCATCCACATTTAAAGTTTTTTTGAGGAGGATCATCAATTTCATTGTGAAGGCATAGGATAGGCCTTCTGAAAGACCGAATTACCCTTGGTGGTCAATCAGTAAGTCAATAAACATAGATTAAGCACATATTTTGTAGGTGCATTGATACAAAAGGAGATTAAAAATCTTCCCAGCTCTCAAGTCACTCACTGTCTAATTGGGGAGATAAATGTAAATAACTATGGAATAGTGAGTTATATACAGGATAATTAGAGAATAATCAATAGAAGGACAATTGAATTAAGGGAGGTCAAGAAAGGCTTCCCATAAAACATGGGATTTAGCTGGAAATTAAAGGAAGCCATCGAAGCCAGGAGGCAGAGATGAGAAGGAGAGCATTACAGGAGTGAGAACATTTCAGCCAATGAAAATTCCAGGTTTATGGTGTGACTGCATTTAACTGAGAGTAACTCACATGAAAGCCCACAAATAATATGATGAAGGTGAAGGACACCATATGCCAGAGGCAAGATCCTGAGGCCTTTCTGTACCCTAGATGCATTAAAATGATAAGATCATAGACTCAGAGCTGGAAAGGTCATTGGAGGCTATTAGGTATAACTCCTTCATTTTTCTTTTTCTTTTCTTTTTTTTTTTAACTTTTATTTCTTTTAGTTTACATCGTTAATTTCCACGAGATTTTGAGTTACGAATATTTTCCCCATCATTCCCCTACCCACCACCCCAAAACAGCCATCCCACTGTATAACCTCTCCCCCAACCTATTCTCTCCTATGTCCTCCCCCATCACCCCTCTGACTTTCCGGTAGGGCAGGATGGATCTCCCTACCACAGTGCCTGTGTATCTTAAGTCCCAGTTGGATGTAGTTAATAATTATAATAATGATAATAATGATAATAATAATAAATAATTGTATATAAATATATATTTTTTAAACATTTGGTTATAGAACTTTAAATTCTAGATTCTTTCTCTTCCTCCCTTGTCACCCACTCCCACTGGAAGGACAAGCAATTAAATACAGGCTGTACATGTATAATTATGCAGAACATCTCCACAGTGGGCATATTGTGAGAGACTGATTATATGATCCTCCTTCCTATCCCACCCCCCTCCTTGTTCTATTCTCTACCCTGTCCCTGTCCCTGTCCCTTTGCAGAAGTGTGTACTTCCATCTACCCTCCCTTCCATCCTGCCCTCCCCTCCATCATCCCACCTCTTATCCCCATCCCCCCTACTCTCCTGTGTGGTAAGATACCCAGTTTA
>CM053587.1:280988075-281035834 GCA_028646515.1 Pseudochirops corinnae
ATGAACAACCCTGGGAAAGTCAATTTAGCTAAGTTTCCTCAGCCATAAGAGTCATTGAGGACAACATCAAAGAATTCCTTCTACATACAGTTCTAAGAGCATTTTCACCTTGAGCATTCCATTGCCTACTTTCAAATATTCTAGATTCTAAGTTCACTAGGAGGATTAATGTTCTTTGCTATTCCTGTTCTATATGTTTTAATTGTGTATGGTATCTTAAAACATTTTGGAAGCAGTGTATTCTTAATGATAATTATGTTGTTGCTCCTAATGAATATAAATATTTTATTCTACTATACACAAATATCATGGTGTCCCCAAACAACTCAAAAGTCATCCAAAGGGGCATGTGTTTTCTTTTTTTTTGAGGGATTGCTTGTTTTACTTGAAGATAAGTGGTGGCTCTATAATTTTCTGTTTTGATTAATATAGCTATTCAAAGTAAAAGCAACACAGTAACATTGTGACTTAGAGCTAGAAAGAACCTCAAAAACCCTCTAGCCCAATCCCTTAATTTTACACATAAGGAAATAAGCTGAGGAAGGCTGAGTGACTGTAGCCTAAGTCACACATGTAAGAAGCTTCAGAGAAAGGGTTTGAACCAAGGGCTTCTGACTTTTTTTTTTAAAGGAAACACCAGAAAATATAATTTCCAGGCTGGAGCTGATTGATTTCTTTCCTGGTGTTAATGAATCTGAAGATAACTTAAAGGTCATCTCTCTCTCTCTTTACTCCCTACTTTTCTTCCCCCATCTCTCTCTCCCATGGCTTGCTCTTTTCTCTCTTTTCCCTCCTTCCTTTTACTTTGCCCTTCCCCTATTTAAACCTACTGGCTTGGGGGAAAGTCTACTGAAAAGTTAAAAGAACTAATAGATAAAACTTCCCAGAGTATATGAAACCCACTGAATAACAGCTCAGAAAGCTGGCAGACAATATGAAATTATCTAAGCAACAGAGCTGGCCTTCCTAGGATTGTCCCCCTTTCCTCAATAAAGAACAAATAAAAACAAGCCAAAAAAAAAAAAAGAAAGAAAAGAAAATTCCCCAGTGAGCCTCCTTCTCTGGTCTAGGCTCATTTTGGCCTCTGGCATTTTTTTACATTATTCTTACAAGGCTGCCACAAGTCTGTGTTCATCATATTGCCTATCATTATTTCTATTTTTAGTACATAGTAAATGACTTCCTTGCATATCCTCATGAATTCCTTTAGACAAGAAGTACCAAAAACATATAATCCAAGTGACATAACACTTGCAAATATGTCTACAACCTGGCTAAAATCTAAGAAGGAGATATTTGTCAAAATAAATAAAAAAAATAATAAGATAGATAATACCATGTGGTTTTCTAAGGTAATATGTGGCCAACAGGATCCTTACGTACAGGCTATTGGCTCCCATTTGTATCTGAATTCGAAATCACTGTTTTAGACAGTGCATCCTTTTCTTCCTCACCAGAATTATGTCTTTGTATCTTCCAAATTTGATTCTTGAGAGTTCGTTATTCCTCCTGATCTGACTTCCTCAACTGAGTGTTATTCATCAGTGCTTATTTGTCTTTCTTCTGATCTTTTGGAAATCTGTCCTCTCGCAATAATTTATACAATAATTACATTCTAAAAATAAACAACTTTGAAACAGTTGAGCCATCTTATCAAAGTAATGCCAGACCATGATTCCAAAGAACCAGTGATGAACTATTCTCTCCTCCTCCTGACAGAGAGATGAGGCACTCAGGATGTATGCTGAGACATAGGTTTTTGGACATGGCCAATGTGAGAATTTGCTTTACTTGTATGTATATTTGATTTCTTTAAAAAGTGTTTTATCCCCTATGTCTTTTCTAGGGGGTAACAAATGCTTGTTTATTTTTTTTTAATTCTTTAAACTAATCTGTTCTCCCACTGTCTAAAGGGCATGTTAGATTTCTCCTTTATCAAAAATTCTAAGGTGGAGTGGTCACTCACACTCTCCACCCCACAAGGAACATATCATTTTAAAACCAGCAGTCAGTTGTTAATAGTCAATGAACATTTATTAAGCACCTACTATATACCAAGCACTGGGGATATGAGTCAAAAGACAGCCCTGGCCTCAAGAAGTTTATAGTCCAATGGAAGAGACAAAGGAAACAAACATGAACAAAGCAAGCTATGTACAGAATAAATATGAAATAATTAAAAGAGGAAAAGTACTGGAATTTAAAAAAGGATGAGTGTCTTGTTCATGGAACAGACAGGAGGCCAGTGTTACTGTGCTAAAGAGTGTGTGCTGGGGAGTATAGGTGGAAGAAGACTGGAATGTAGGAGGAGGCTAGGTTATAAAGGGCTTCGAATGACAAACAGAGAATTTTGTATTTGTTCCTGGAGGCAATGGCCAGCCAGTGGAGTTTATTGAGGGGAAAAGGTATGGGGGGAGGAATAACATGATGGAACCTGCATTTAACGAAAATCATGTTAGTGGCCAAATGGAGAACACATTGGAGTGGGGAGAGACTTGGGGCAAACAGACCCACTAGCAGACAATCGCAATCATCCAAGCCTGAGGATATGAGAGTCTAATTCACAGTGGCTGCAGTGTCAGAGGAGTAAAGGAGTATTTGAGAGATGGTGCAAAGGTGAAATCAATAGGCCTTGGCAACAGATTGGCTCAGGGACAGGGATAGGGTGGGTAGAGACAGTGAGGAATTGAGGATGACTCCTGTTTACAAGCCTGAGGGACTGGGAGGAAAATATTGCCCTCTATGTTAATAGGGGAGGGAGGAGGGCAGTAGGGTTTAGGGGGAAAGATAATGAGTTTGATTTTAGACAGAGTTTAAGGTGTCAAAAGGATACCCATTTTGAGATTCTGAAAGGCAGGTAAATATGTGAGACTGGAGGTCAGTAGAGAGGCTGGGGAAGCATAGGTAGATTTGAAATTATTAGAACAGAAATGTTAAATTCATGGGAACAGAGAATATCAGCAAGCGAAGTACAGAGGGAGAAGAGAAGAGGGCCTAGGATAAAACCCTGTGGGATGACTGCAGTGAAGAGGGTGTGATCTAAAAGGCAATCCACCAAAAGAGACTGAGAAAAAATGATTAGATCCAGGAAAGAGTGGTGTCCCAAAAATCTAGAGGAAAGAGAATATCAATAAGGAGAGAGTTATCACCTGATTGTTTTGATGATTATCACATTATAATACGGTTTGACTAGAGAAGGAAATGGCATACCACTCCAGTATCTCTGCCCAGAAAATTCCATGGACAGTTGGTCCATGGAGTCATGAAGAGATGGGCATGGCTGAATGTCTGAACAACAATATAGTTTGAAATCTGGTACTGTAAGGTTTTTGGTTATTTTTTTCCTTTTCTTTTTTTTTTCTCCTTGATTCCCTTGATATTCTTGACCTTATATTCTTCCAGATGAATTTTTTTTTATTTTTTCTAGCTCTATAAAGTAATTGTTTGGTAGTTTAATTGCTATGCCACTAAATAAATAAAGTAATTTAGGCAGAATTGTATTTTTTATTATATTAGGTTGGCCTACCTATTAACATTTCACCAGTTGTTAAAATTATCTTCATTTGTGGGAAAATTGTTTTTGGGATTACATTCATATAGTCCCTAAGAATGTCTGGATAGGCAGACTTCCAAGTATTTTATATCGTCTGCAGTTATTTTAAACGAAACTTCTCTCTCTTCCTTCTGGGTTTTGTTGGTAATATATAGAAATGTTGATGATTTATGTGGGTCTATTTTATATCCAGCAACTTTGCTAAAATTGTTAATTGTTTCAACTTGTTTTAGTTGATTCTCTAGGGTTCTCAAAGTATACCATCATATCATCTGCAGTCACGGTTTTTTTTCCCCCACATTGTCTATTTTTATTCCTTCAATTTCTCTTGCCTCATTGCTATAGCTAGCATTTCTAATAATGATACTGAATAACATAGGTTATGATAGACATCCTTGCTTCCAATCCTTGGGGAGATTTCTAGTTTATCTTCTTTACAGATAATTCTTGCTCTTGGTTTTAGAGAGATACTACAAGTGAGGGTTTTGGTTTTTTTTTTGTTTGTTGTTGTTTTATATAGGCATATCTGTAGGCAATAGCCAAGCAGCCAGTATACAGGAAGATGAAAATAAATGAAAGAGTGGGGATAAAAGAGGGTTCAGTGTGTTAGAGGAAATGGGATGGAATGGGATTATTTGAACAAGGAGCAAGGTTAACCTTTTTTAAGGAATAAGGCCACTTCATCCTGTGAGATCCTAACGAAGGATGAGATAGCAGCAGAAGGCATATGAGTGAATGAGATGAGGAAAGGGAAAGAAGAGAGAGTTCATAGCATATGACCTCGATTTTTTTTTTTTTTTTGTGAAATACGAGGCAAAGTTCTCAGCAAGTTGGTGGGGGGTGAGGGGAGCCATGATAGGTTTAAATTCTTCTTGTAATAAATATCTATTCAATTTAAATGAACTAATAATAGACTAACAGATTGGCTGGAAATTATTATTATTATCTTCTCTCATAAGACAGAAGGTTATAATGCAATGAATTCCCTTACATCCCCTTTATCTTGTGCTCTTATTTAAACATCTTGCAAGTCCCACTCTTACGGAAATACCCACACTAGTTACCTGTACTGTTGAAAAGAATTTCCTATTCATGAAGTCAAAGACAGAGATAATTATTTATTGGCACATGGCTACCGCTTCTCCATGCCAGAGGCAAGAAGAGAGTTAGAATTGGTTTCTCCTCTAAAACCCATAGCCTTGGCCTGTGTTGTTTTGAGCTGCCCTGATGTGGAAATGATGAAAACCCAGTTTATAGATTATGGCATAGGTGATGACATTAACTAGAATGTGCCAAGTGTGTGGGTCATTTGTCACAAGAAAACTGCTTCCCTTCCCACCTAGAATCACAGAATTTGAGAGTTCAAAGACCTCGGCAGTCATTAGATCCCACCCATACGTTAAAGGAATATCTATTATAAAATGCCAATAAGCATTTTAATTATTGGGAGCTTTGTCCTGACATCTATTCAAGCTGCTTTGTATTTTCAGTCATTGTTCCTGGTTCACCCTTTAGGTCCACATAGAACAGATCCCTCTTTCCCATGGCAGGCCTTCTAATACATTAAGATAGTCATCATGACCCTTCTAACTTTTCTCCAGATTAAGTATGTCTAACGTCTTTGATTGATCTTAAGATGACAAGGACTCAAAACCCTTTACCGTCTTTGTTGCCCTTTTCTGAACATTCTCCATCTTATCAATGTCCTTGTTAAACTATGGCACTCAGAACTGAACTCAAAAGTTTAGATCAGTGGTGGGGAACCTGTAGCCTCAAGGTCACGTATGGCATTCTAGGTCCTCAAGTGAGGCCTTTTGACTGAGTCTAAGTTTTATAGAACAAATCTTTCTATCAATGCATTTCTTCTGTTAAGTTGGGATTCAAAGGGCCACAGTTGAGGACCTAGAGGGCCACATGTGGCCTTGAGGCCACAGATTCCCCACTGGATAAAGACTGATGAATAGAAAATTCAGTGGAATTAACAATTCTCCATTCCTGAAAATTAAGCTCATGTTAGTGTCGTTTCAGAGATTCAAGAGTTTTGTTGGCTGTCACACCTCACAGCTGATTCTCATTGAGCTTATAGTCCACTAAAACCACCTTTCTCCCCTGAGAACCGCAATCTAACCATGCCTCCTCTATCTTGTACTCATGAAGATGATTATTTTTACCCAAGTATAAGATTTTACATTTATCCCCCCCTTATGAGATATAGCCCAATCCTCTATCCTGTAAATTTGGAATCCTGACTGTGATCTAGTGAGTTAAGTTTTTCTCCCAGGGTGTCTTGAAAGAACCAAAACCTGAGGCTGATTGTGGCCTATCCCTTCAATAAATTAACCCTGTTATCCTATATCCTTTCTCTTCTTTTGCTCTGGTTCAGGTTCTTGGATTTCTCAAGCTCATCTTTGTATGAGCTAAACATGTCCATAATAAAGGACCTATTAATTTATCCATTGCTTATTTGAACTTTTTGCAAAATCTTCTCAAGTCCCAACAGTGCTAGAACAGAACAGGGCAGCAGTACAAGTATAATTATTCCCAGTTTTAGAGGAAAATGAAATTCTGAGTAGATAACTTTCCACTGAACATAGTCTATAAGGTGGGATTTGAATCCAGGTCCCCTGTCTCCAATTCTAACACTCTATCTACTACATAATGCTATTACCAACCCCTCTAGAAATTTTTTATCATCTTTAGTATAAAATATAAGCAGTTCTATTTAGCTTTTAAGTTCCCTCACTATCTTTCCCCAACCTATATTTTCAGCCTCATTAAACACTACTTCTCCTCCTGCAATTGCCTCTAGCCAAATTGACTTCTTCTCTGCTCCTCACAGAGGACATTACATTTTCCTTTTATGTGCCTTTGTAACAGCCAATCCCCAAGCCTAGAATGCATGCCTTCCTTACTTCAACTTCAAAGAGTGCCTCTCTTCCTTTAAGAAGCAGCAAGCGCCATTTTCTGCTTGAAACCTGTCTTGACCTTCCCAATTGCTGGTGCCCTTCCTCCCAGATTAATTACCTGATATACTTTATATGAATAGCATATATGTGTATATACAAATATATCTATATATGTATGCATATATGTACTTATTCACATATTTATGCTGCATATATCTATATATGGACTGGCAAAATAGCATTTCTTGAATACTTACTCGGACACAGTGCTACAGTTTTTGCAAATATTATCTCATCTGATCCTCTCAACAACCCTGGGAGGTAGGTGCTACTATTATTCCCATTTCATATTGAGGACATTGAGACAGACAGAGGTTAAGTGACTTCCCCTGGAGTCACATAGCCACTAATGGCTGAGTTCAGATTTTAACTCGAAATTTCTGACTCTGGGCCCAGTGTTCCCTCCACTGTCCAAGGCGGCAGGCTCTGGCAGCAGGGATCATTTCATCCTTTTTATTGGTATTGTCAGTACCTAACACAGTGATTGGCATAGTATAGGCACTTTATTTTTTTGATGGCTTGTTTGAAGATCACAGCTGTGGTATATGGTACACTGGGCAGCTGGTGGCACAGTGGATAGAGCACTGGGCTTGGAATCAGGAAGACTCTTCTTCATGACTCCAAATCTGGCTTCAGACACTAGCAGCGTGACCCCGGGGCAAGTCATTTAATGCTGTTTGCCTCAGTTTCTTCCTTTGTAAAATGAGATGAAGAAGGAAGTAACAAACTACTCCAGTGTCTTTGCCAAGAAAACCCCATATGGGGTCACACAGAGTCAGACACGAAAAAAAATAATTGAACAACAACAATGGCACACTGGCTGGTTAATGGCACCTTACGTGACCTTTGGCAAGTCATTCAATGTCTCTGAGACTCAGTTTCCCCACCTGTAAACTGAAGGGGTTGGATTCGATGATCTCTACAGTCCTTCCAAGCTCACCCAAATACCCAGGCCTGTTCTGCTTACAGATACTAAAAAACAAGAGTTATGGGTCTGTCATCCCTTTGGGGAAGTTTACTCCAGAGAACTGCCATAAACATTTACATTTTTCCCTTCTAACAAAGAGGAAGGTCTCGCTCAGCTCCAATAAGCACCATAAAGCACCACTTTAGCTGGCAGCAACTGGAGATTACAAGCAGTTGATTATAAATGATTCCCACTGAATGGCTGGCATTGACAATGCCTTGGGTTGGCAGACGTTTTTTGTGGAGATGAATAGAAATTTGCAAATGAGGAGAAAGGCCTGGATTAAGGGGCTCTATTGTCTCTCCCCTCCCTTTTGGGCCTTGTTTTATAATAACCTGGATTGTTCTCAGCTTTTTGGCCTCAAGCAAGCACTTTCACTCTCTGATCCTCCATTTCTTCATCTGTGAAATGAAGGGATTAGATTCAAGATCTCAAAAAATGACCTTTCAGTTGTAAATCTTAGTGATTATTACAGTGCCTGGCACATAATCGGTGATTAATAAATGTTTGGTAAATGGAGCTAACTAAATCATATTATCAACTAAAATGTGTTTCACTGATTATCCATCTAGAGACAATAATTCAGTGGAGAAAAATGCCGCAAAGGAGTCAGATGTGGGTTTTTGCCCTGGTTCTATCCTGTAAAAAAACTCTATTCTCAATTAAATTATTTCCTTTCCTTGGGACTCAATTTTTTAGGCATTTTGGAGGTTCCCTAGATTTGTCTACTTTTTAAATTTGCATTTAAGTTGAGGGAGTTGGAGTCATTCATAGCTTTAGAGCCACAACAACCTTAGAAGCCATTGACTCCAACTTCTCAACTTACAGATAAGGAAACTGAGGCTCACTGAGATCAAGTGAAAGCTGGAATTTGAAGCCAAGTCTTCCCGAATTTTAGTCCAGTGCTCACTTTATGACCCCCTTGACCTCTATGATATCTTTCAACTCATGGACTCAAATCCTCTCACCTCTATTAAGCCTTCCCTGAAAACTAATCTTTGGGAATCTGCTCTTCCTCTGGAGTCTTCAGCATATGCTAGTCCTCCTTTTGGCCCTTGCATATACATCTTATTGGCTTTGCCATTGAATTGTTTCTAGTATGGCTTATGGTTCCCTAACAAGATGATAACACTGTTGAAGTCAGGGAAAATAGCTTCCACATTTTTCTCCCCATCCATCATGGTCCTAGTGTATCACTTTCATCTTTGTGTGCCAAGTGCAGAGTACTGGGCATTGCATTCAGTAAGAGCTCAATCAATGTTTGCTGACTTGAACTGATCATTGGAAATGAAGAACTTAGTAGATTCAAAAATATCTCCTAAATAGAATACGACCCAACAATATCTCCAAAGATCTCTATTTAGACGAAATATAAAGAAAGGGAAGATACTTCACAGCTCAACAACAAAGCCCAGGCAACATATAACAAAAGGGAAGAACAATCAGCAAAGGAGTGAATCTGCCATATATGAGTCTTTTCCCCCAAAATGTAACATGTTAAACAAACATCTTCTGCTCTTGTCACATGGCCTACTGGAAAAAGCATTGGAATTTAACAGAGCAGGTATTTAAATACATATTTACCCAATTAAATTGTTCCTTCCTTTTGTAAACAAAAGTGGCCATCGCACCTTGCTCATAGTAGGAAAATAGATATGTGTAAAAATGTAAACAGGTCTGTAGAAATGGAAACACATTCTTATTGGGCATTTGTATAGTTCCTTAAGATTTGTAGAAAATATCATACCTAAGCTTTACAGTAATATGTTGTTACACCCAACAGGTACAATACCCTCTTAGTTATTATGGCAATACATTCCACAGAGGAAGGAAAAGAGGCTCATTGAGGTTAAGTGCTCTGCTCACAGTCACCTAACTTTTAAGTGGCAAAAACCACTAATCAGGGGCTCAGGAGTTAGAGGAACTGAGTTTAAATTAGATTCTACCCTCCTAGATGACTTTTAACAAGTCATTAGCTTCCCAGTGCCTCAGCCTCTTCTTCTATAAAAAAGGGGGTTGCATCAGATGACCTCTGAGGTACCTTTCAACTCCAGATCTATAACCCTAAGTGCTATAAATGTCAAAATTAAGACCCAGATAATAATTACTCCAAATCCAGCACTCTATCCACCATACCACAGTGCCTCTTCAAATAAAATTCAGAGTTTTCTTTAAATTCACATTTCACCATGGGAAGAAAAGAGGTAAGTCATAAGGTATAGTCTTTTGTTTTTGTTTTTTTAAATAAAAAACAATCAATTTGGATGGAGAGTTACAGAGTCAGCATGGTGTAATGCATAGAGTGTAGACTCAGAGTCTGAGTTCAGATCCTGTGCCAGACATTTGCTAGTTATGTGTCTCTGGGCAAATCAATTATTGCTCTATGTCTCAGTTTCCTAATCTGTAAAATGAAAGGGTAGTATGTGATGAACTCAAAGATCCTTTCCAGTTCTGAATCCATAATGTTATGATTCTAGTTCTGTCTCTAACACCTACAAGTTGTACTGTGGAAATTATTTCAAATTTCCAAGCCTTAATTCTCTTAAATGTAGATTAGAAAATAGATGCTTCCTAGCTATGTTACCCTGGACAAGTCATTAAATACTATTTGCCTCAGTTTCCTCATCTGTAAAAGGAAATGGCAAACCACTTGGATTTCTGTGCCAAGAAAACCCCAAATGGGGTCACAAAGAGTCAGACATAACTGAAATGACTGAACAATAAGAAGAAATAGATAGATGTGTATTTATATAGACAAACACATCTAGGTATATCTATACACATACATAAATATAGGTATATACACACATATATATCCACATATATATACATACACATATGTACTCATGTGAGTATGCATATGACATATGTATTATACATACATGTATATTGCCTGTACACATGCACAATACGTGTGTGCACATATACGTATAAAATGCTGCTATATCTATATAGAAGGGTTGTTGGATTAATAGGGAGAAGTGGTTTGTAAATGGTAAAGTATATGTGAATATGAGTTATTCCAATTCCTCTCTATTCAATCCATCCAGTGCTTACCACGCCATAAGGGTGACACTGGTCCCTCTAACCATTAACGAAACTCTATCTTTGATAGGTACTACTACCTTGAGAAGGTTTTAGGCACAGGTTTATTGATAAAATGTATATATCTATCTTCTGAGGACCAGGAGGAAAGCTTAGATAAGCTGGAGAAATACCAACAATCACATAATGAATATGGCAAACTTAGGCAATATCTCAACCTTTTCATTTGTCCTGTTTCTCTACTCTTTAAACCCCAGGCACAGCCATCAGCTATGCCTTTGTACTCTCCAAACCAGAAGCCTTAGCATCTTACCATTGAGCTGTACACTAAAGATCAGGAGATCTTGTTATATACCCTAAAAGCTTAACCTTTCTTACATGTCAGTCTCTATTAGAATGTGACCTCCATGAAAGCAAAGATTAATTTTTTTGTATTTATATCCCCAATCCTTAAAATAACGCTTGGCACATAACAGAGATTTAATAAATGTTGTCATTGATTTTTCTCCCATTCATTCATTTGAGAATTCACAGTAGGAAAAGATTCTTATTCATTTAATACATGTGGCAAAACTTTTAGCAATAACTCATTTCTTGTATTTGATCAGGTAAATCATACTACAAAAAAAAAAAATTCCCATGGAATGGAATGAGTTTGACCGCACCCTCAGACAGATGATTTCTTATTCAGCATAAAAACAAGACCCTACAATTCTAAAAAAAAAAAAAAAATAGGAAATATTTCACTGACATAGCTTCCTTCATTGGCCCAGGTTGGTTCTATTATATCATTGGCATGGTGAACTACTGGCATGTAATTTTTTTCCCACTGATTGAAATCAGCAACAAATCTTTAACTTATAGTATTTGAGAGTTATCTAGAAAATTTGAAATGTTTAGTCACTTCTCAGTTGTCTCACAGTATATCTAATTTGAACTCCGGTCTTCCTGAAACCAAGAGCAACAATCAATTCACTACAAAATGCTGCCTCCTTATTAGTCATTAGAAAATGTAGAGAGCAACCTAATGGGATATAGTGATGTTTGTGGGAAGCATAAACATTACTGAAATCAACTTTTCACTGAGGAGAAACCCTATAAAGTTGTCTACCTGAAAGCTATCAGAAAGAGTACTTTATTTATTGTCAGAGAATTTATACAGCAGGTAAATCTTATAAATGCAAAAGATTTAGAATTTACTTTAGGGGCTAGTCAAAACTCACAGGAAAGACTCACCCTATGAATTCAATGAATCTATGAAAAAATAATTACGAAATTCACTTTTTTTCCAAAAGAGATAATCCACACTAGAAAGACATTACTAATGCAATGACGTCAGAATTCCTGTTCACATACCCATTGACCTCCATGTCCCCTTCGGTTTCTTTTCAATGCTGAGATTCTACCCCTCTCGCAAGGTCATCACCAGAGGTTTGGATAGCAGGAGATTTTTTTTCCCCCAATCACAGTAACTTAGGAAGACCATCTACTAAAATATGGAGAGGATATGGTCTGCAGAGAGTCTTCACAACAAAATAATTATATAATTCTGAAGCACTGTCATGTTATTATTCTATTCAGCTCAATTAAGCTATTCATCATACACCTACATTACATATCCAGCATTGTAAACTTGGGCTGAAGTCATGGGTTTACTAACCATACTTCCTTGCTTTAGATACATACATCAGACCCTCTCAGACCTCCATGTGAAAAAGCCATTCAAAGGCAAAATAATTCTTGGCCCACACATAGGTCAATAGATTAAAGATGCTTCCCAGAGAGAGCAGTAGTCCCTTCAGAGAGGTAGCAGAATGCCTGCTTCAATGGCAAGGGGGATCCCTCAAGTCCTGTGGGACAATGGAGAATTTGCCAGACAGCATCCAGAAAGGCTAGAATTCAAATAAAATCCAGCACTAAACACAGTGTCTGGCACATAATAGGTGCTTTAATAAATGTTTATTGAATTGAATTGAAAAATCGTGCCTCTCATGGGGCCTTACCTGATAGTCTAAGGACTTTAAAACATTAAGAAAGAGGGAGTCATTGAAAGTTTTTGAGTATAAAATTTGCCCAATGACTAATGAAGGATTGGAGGGAAGAGTTGGAAAGAGAGTAGTGTACTGGGGTTACTTATAAGGCTAAATGGAGATGTTCTACAGGGAGCTAGAGATTGGAAATTAGAATCCAAGAGGGATATGGCGGGCTGGATATATAGACTTGGGATTCATGGGCATCAAGGTGATAATTCAAGTCATGGGAGTGAGGTGGGGGAGAGGGAGACAGAGAAACTTGAGGACAAAGCCTTTAGGTCACACATGGACACATGGGAAGAGGAAGATGAACCAGTGAAGAAGTTATTCAGTTCAATTCAAAGCAAAAAGTAATTTCAATCCAATTAAAAATATTAGGTGACTACTATATGCCAAGCCCTGTGCTAGGCACTGGGTATATGAAGACAAAAATAAAGCTATCCCTGAACTCAAGGATGGACTGGAAGAGGAATCTGACTATCTAATCCTCTAATTTTACAGAGAAGGAAGTGACTTCCTCATAGTCACACATCAAGTTACTTGTAGTCAGGGATGGATGATTCTGAGTTTTATAGCCTAGATGCTTAGGGGGATAGTAATAATGCCAACAGGAGTCACAAGGCTTATGCCAACAATGGCCATAGTATATCCACTCAGCAAAAAATGTTATAACTTTTCAAATGCATAAAAACTGACTCACTTGAAACAGATACAATGATGAGAATGGAAGGGGGGGGAGTATGCAAAGGCCAATCTCGTGTGGAAGCAAAAACTGTGAAAACCCATTCCCCATGTCTACATCTTTGTAGAACCCATAAGAAGAAACTAATTATCCAATTCTGAGCAGCAGCATTTCTGAACCAGTGGGGGTTTGAAATCATCAAGACCATGACTACAGAATTACTGCAGTGAGTTTACAGGTGGCCTGATTCCAATTCCTCATTTCAAGTAAAAAACAGAATGTGTGGGGGGTTTGAAATGAAGATGGAAGCTTTAAACCGAACTGGCTAAAAAGGAGCCTTCAAATATCTTAAAAGATCCCACTGAAGATCAAATGCCTGGTATAAGTGGATTTTCCTAGCCCAAGGTTTCCCATTCTCAATCATTCTGGAGACCTGTAAAAAAGAAAATCTACTATTGATCACTTTGTTCTCCATAGCCTCAGTCTCAGCATGGCAGCTGTTGGTGCTCCAGGGGGGAGAAACTGAAATCTGGCTAGAGAGAGAGCCAGAGATGGAAGAAACTAAACACAAGGAGAAAGAAGAGGAATTAGACTGTTTTTTTCTTTTTTTCTTTATAGGTTTAACGAAGTAAGGGCTTTTGGTAAGTACCAAGGCAATATGATGTATTATCTGGTAAGCATATTAGTGAAGACTTTTGAGCTTTGACTTACTGTTTTGAATGGAAACAGACCCACAGAGTACTTTGAAAATCCACTGGCTTTTCTAAGGGTCAAGGATGGGGAGCCTGGGGGTAGAAGTATCCTTTAGGAGAGAAGGAAGGGCAAGGGGAGAGGAGAGAATTATATCTTCTACAAAGCCACTGATTAAAAGAGATGAGAATAGAATGCTGGATATTACAGTAAAAATAATACTAGCTGCAGTGCAAGAAAATTTGAGATCAAATCCTTTCTGTGCCACTTAATTAATGCTAGTGTGACCTGGAACAATTCCCTTACACTTTTTATTCATTTGTAAAATAAACAAGTTGGACTGTATAGCTTCTAAAAGTCCCCCTTTCCCCTCCCCCCACCCCAACTCTCAATCTGTGAACCTGTAATGGACTTCAAAGGTTTTTAAGACACCAAAGAAATATCACTTCAAGGTCTCCAAAAAGAGCACTTTTTAGAGAGAGAAGGGGAATGGTGTAAATTAAAAATTAAAAAAAAATAAAATTCTGGACTGGGTCCAAAGCTCTGTGTTTGACTCTGTCACTAATTCACTGTGTGACTTTGAAAAAGACACATTCCTTCTTAAGTACCTAAATTTCTTTCACCCTATAGAATAGTGGGCCTTTCCATCTGCTTTACAGCTGAATCTTTCTGTGTTTGTTGTCTCTCTTAATTAGAATGTGAGCTCCCTTAAGAAGGAATTGTCTTGATTTCCTATTTGTATCATCAGAACTTAACAGCAAGCTTTATAATCAATCAACATTTACAAAGTTCTTACTATGTGCCAGGTTAATTGTTGGGGATACCAAAAAAATCATACAGTCAGAGATCTCACATTCTGAAGGGGGAGAAAAATGTGCATATGTAAGTATATACGTGATATATTCATAATGAATATAAGGTGACTTGGTGAGGGAGGGCACTAGCAGTCAGTAGGATCAGAGAAGGCTTAATAAGACTGTGGTGCTTGAGCTGAGTGTGAAGGAAACAGGAAATGGCAAGAGCTGGAGATGAGGAGGAATCCCATTGCAGAAAAGGAGGATGGCCTGTGCAGAAGCACAGAGATGAAAGATAACAGCATGTGCATGGAAGAGCAAAGGAAAATGACTCATAAGGCTGGATCATAGATGTGCAGAGGGGAAGGGCCCCGTTTGTGAAGAGATTTACATGCCAAATACAGGAGTCAATGTTTGATCCTAGAGCAGTGGTTCTCAACCTTCCTAATGCCGTGACCCTTTCCGATGGTCTTAGGTGATCCCTGTGACCTCAGTAAGGGGTCATGACCCACAGGTTGAGAACCACTGTCCCAGAGGTTATGGGAGTCACCTGAGATTATTGATTAGGGGAGTAAACACTATGAAACCTATGCTTTAAGAAAATCTCAGCAATAGTTGTACGAATAGATTAGAGAGGCTTGAGGCAGGGAGACCAAATAGACTGTAACAATAGTCGAAACAAGAGTAATAAAGGCCTGAAATGGAGACATTAGTAATGTTATTAATAATTATGATAACTAGCTTTTTTATATAGCACTTTAAGGTTTGAAAAGTGTTTTAAAAGTAATATCTTATTCTGTCTTCACAACAACCCTGGGAGGTGATATTATTCACATTTTACAGATAAGAAGACTGAGGCAAACAAGGATGAAGCAACTTATCAAAGTTCAGAGGTCAAATTTGAACTCAGCTGTTCCTGATTTCAGGTCTAGTGCTCTATCCACTGTGCCACTCACTGCCTAGAAAACCATATTACTTTTATGAAGTTCTACTAATTCATTATGTCACCTTGCAAAATGACTTTCTCCCCCTCAGTTTCCTCTGATGTAAAATGAATATGTTAGACTAAGTCAGCTTTGCTCCCAAACCCCTTGACATTAGGGCCCATGTCGTTTTGTGTTTGTGACAAGCTTTCAGTGGTAACTTCAAATTTGTCTATTGATTGATCCTAGCATTTTGTGCTCTAATCTCCTCTGCAACACCATGCCAATATGCTTCTATTATTCTAATATGTAGATTCCTTAACCAATATCAAAATGAATCACTTCTAGGCCTTGTAAGCACCATCACAAAGTTCAAGTGTTAGAGCACATTCTATTAAGCCAGTGGTTCAATTATAGAACATTAAAGTAGAGAAGGAGTAATATTTATCAAGGCTAACTAAGATTCCATCCAGTGCAAAAATCTGGTAGAAAATTATAATTAAGGAATCATTGTTGAACTATGGAGAAAACTCTAGACTTGAAGCCAGGTGCTCTGCATTCTAATCTCAGCTCTTTCAATTACCAATTATTAGTAGAAATGACAACCTCTTTGCCACCTATTGAGACAACATTAAAGTAAAGAGAAGTCCTAGCTGTCACACAGAGAGGCCCTGGGCTTAGGATTTCACCCCTCCAGTGGTGGTCTGCTTTAGACTCATATCAAATAAGGAAGAGGGGTCATCTCTCCTCACTGAAAGAGTCATTAAACCTAGTATGCTTGGCCCCAAAGGGAAGACGTAGAAAAATGCAAGGAGATAGATTTTAGTACGGAAGGAAAAACTTCTGAACAATTAGAGCTATTCAAAAATGTAATGTTTTGCCTCCATCACTGGTAATTATCAGGCAGAGCTTCTTTGACAATGAAAGGATGCTATAAAACAGAGATTCTTAATCTTTGTTATGTCATGGACCTCTCTGTCAGTTTGGGAAAGCCTGTGGAATCCTTCTCAGATTCTTGTTTCTAAATGTGCAAAACCAAAGACATATAACAAAGGAAACCAGTTATATTGAAATATAGTCATTAAAATGCATAAATGGATAGGGCAGGGAGGAAAAGAGGGAGGGAGAAAGAAGAGAGAGAGGGAGAAGGGAAAGAAGAGAGAAGAGAGGAA
Organism: Pseudochirops corinnae; assembly: GCA_028646515.1. Taxonomy (NCBI): domain Eukaryota; kingdom Metazoa; phylum Chordata; class Mammalia; order Diprotodontia; family Pseudocheiridae; genus Pseudochirops; species Pseudochirops corinnae. Next base: position 281,004,901 of record CM053587.1, read on the forward strand.
AGGGAGAGAGAGAGAAAAAAGAGAGAGACAGACAGACAGAGACACAGAGAGAGAGAGAGAGAGAGAGACAGAGAGAGACAGAAAGAGACAGAGAGAATGAGAGAGAACAGGCTAAGAAGCTGGGATGTTCGAATTTAAAGAGAATTGCTCTTTGTTCTTCTGGGTCAGAGTGGAATGTGTGCTTCCCGAGGTCCCTTCCAGCTGATCCTATCTGGTGATTTAAATAGATGCCAGTCATTATGAAAAGGGTATAGAAGTAATTCAATATATATTTATTAAGCACCAATTCTTAATAATGTTAGGCATCTAGTGAGAAATACTGTCACTAGGTGCTAGGATCAGGTCTTATCTCCCCAATCATATGACTTTCATCTCCCAACAGGGCCAAGTATGAGCCACTTGCACAGAATACCTTCTCAGAAATGTATTAATTCATGAAAAAGCTGAAGCTAGCTAGATATTTAGTCTTAGCTATGAATAAGGGACTGGTTTCAGCCTCAGAAATTTCAAAGTGAGGTAAGAGAGATTTAGAGCTGGAAGGTGTCATCCAATTTATTCCCATTATATTACAGATGAGGGAATGAAATCCCAGAGATTGTCCACGGTTCACCCAAGGTGATGAAACTCAATTTAACAGACATTAATTAAGTACCTAATATGGGCAACACATAGTTCATATTCTAGAAATGTAAAGTCATAAACAAAACAGTCCTCATCATCAAGAAAATTCCATTCTACTTGGTCTTACCGAGGAAGAATTAAGGTATAAAATATAATTAAACATGATGCAAGTTTATTTGCAGAAGAGCATTAACATCAGGAGAGATCAGAAAAGGCTTCAAGAAGGAGATGAAAAGTAGCAGAAATTCTAAGTTGGATATAAGAATTCCAGGCCAGGCTATAACTAGGGGATAGTGGGACCAAGAGATAGCTAGATGGAAAAGTAGATAGAGCACCAGGCCTGGAGTAATAAGACTCCTCTTCCTGAGTTCAAATATGCCCTCAGATACTTACTAGCTGTATGACTCTGGGCAAGTCACTTAACCCTATTTGCCTTAATTTCCTCATCTATCAAATGAGCTAGAGAAAGAAATGGCAAATCAGTGCAGTATCCTTGCCAAGAAAACCCCAAATGGGGTCACAGAGAATTGGACCCAACTAAAAACAACTAAACAACAAGTGTTATCATAGATTTATCTGAGGGGAATAATCTCCTGAGGAACATGAGTACACACTCACACTTCCTATATTGAACCAGTAAAAATGTCAAAAACTCCCCTAGAGCCTATCCTCATCTCAAAATGTTGCTCTTTCCCTAGACCACTCTTTAAATGAGGGTTGTCCTACACGGGGCATGGCATTCAACTGTGATGAAATGTCTTCTGAACAAAAGTACTTCTACATCCTCTTCCTTCTGAAGAGGTGACTGGGAAGGCTGGTGGCAATCTTTCTTTTATCTCTCCTCTCCCCCATCCTGTCACTGTTTACCTCATTCAGAGAATTGTCTGTTCCCTGCACCATCTCTTTCCTATACCTCCCCCAATTTTGGTACTCTATCCAAAATTCCTAGTGATAGTTCCAGCATCAGAGCAGGCCTTGAATGCACAGGGATGGAAAATAGAGAGAAACCAAGATAAGGGAACACCTATAGAAAGGAAAACAGCATTTTTGATGTATAAAAGAAGATTAAAAAGATCATTGTAACATTATAATGGAAGGTCTTAAATGCCAGCCTGAGGTGTTTATATTTTAAACCAGAGGTGATGTGAAGAGTATTTTAAAGAACAGGTGAAGGGAATGGTCAATCTGTGCCTTAGAAAGTTTGTTTTGATAGCTCTTCAAAGGATCTGTTAGAGAGGAGGGAGACTGGAAGCTGGAAGACCAAATGGGAAACAATTATAATAATCCAGATGATAGGGGATGAGGGCCTGAACTAGGTTTGTGCTAGTGGGAAAAAGGGAGTGATTGTGAGAGATGTGGAGTTAGAATGGGCATAACTTAGCAATTGATTGGATTATAACCAATGAATGAGAAGGAAGATTTAAGGAAGACTCAGAGTTTATGTAAATGGTAAGTGCTGGTGCTCATATCTGAACCCATGCCATCTGTTTCTGAGTCAAGTACTCTTTGCATCATAACACACTGCCTAGGTTCCCCTTAAACTAGTTTCTTAACAGTGTTCAGAATTGCTGCATAATTTCACCTTTATTTTTTCATTCATGCCTTTGTTCATTTAGTGAACATTTATTAGCACCTATTATGTGTAAGGCACTATACTAAGCACCGAGGGGATTCTAGAGATGAATAATAATACAGTCCTTAATTCAAGAAGCTTACAAAGTATTAAAATGATGAGATTTATACAGAAATCACCATAAAACAACGCAGAATATGCTCAATTCCCAGAATAAAGAGAAGCAAAATAATAGGAGTGTTCAAAGAAAGCAGGCTGGAAAGATCGTGGAAAGTTTCATGGAAGAGGGGGTGCTCAAAGAATCACTACGACTTCATCAGCAAGATATAGAGGCATTTAATTGGGAGTGGGAGGAAGGGGGAAGAGTAGACATTCCAGGCAGAGAAAACAGAATGAGTAAAGATGTGGTGACCGGAATCCTTTCCTTTAGGGAACAATAATAGTCTAATATGGCTAGAATCTAAATTTCATGTGGGTGAGTGGGGGAAGATAAAACTAGAAAGATGAAAGAACAGACTAAAGAAGGAGCCCTTGAATTCCAGGCTGAGGACTGGGCAATTATACTGTACGCACAGGGGAGCCACAAATGGCATTTGAGCAGACAAATGACGCGCTCAGAGCAGTGCTTTAGTCAGACCAAACTGCCTTTAGAATGAGGGTTTGATTGTCTTTATTTTGCACAGGGCAATCTGGATGGTAGTCTTTTCATCAAGGTTCCCACCTAATTCCTTCTGAGAGCTCTGGTTCCCAGCCTTTTTCCTTGGGGAGAGAGGCTCATTCTTAAGGAAACAGAGTATTAGGCAAAGCTTTAATTGGACAGAATGGTGAGTGATCACCCCTGGGAGAGTTCTATTTATGGAGAGAGAAAGAGACAGAGAGAGAGAGACAGAGACAGAGGCGGGAGAGAGAGACAAAGACAGAGAGAGGGGAGAGAGAGAGAGAGAGACAGAGAGAGGTGAGAGAGAGAAAGAGAGAGAGAGAGAGAGAGAGAGAGAGAGAGACAGAGACAGAGAGAGAGAGAGACAGAGAGAGAGAGAGCTGATTAGAAGAGATGTGTGAATACATTTGGATATGGCTCAAAATCCTTCCAAGGTCTGTCAGAGGCCCTCAGTCTCTGAACTCATATCATTATCACATTACTCATGGAAGATGCTCTTAAAGGTGCCAGACAGCTAACTGGAATCCTGGGTTATTTCTGAATAATATTGAACAGCAAGGATACCAGCACAACACATCATGTTCAAAGAAAAGGCACAGGCACACACACATGGAATTAGACAAAGAAACTCAGAGAAAAGCACACAGAGAAATTCACACATAGAAACCTCAAGGAGGATAGAGGGCACATGTATGCAGAGATCCAGGCCGGCTCACTTACCATGCAGACAGACCAATATGCAGACATTTGCAGACTACATATATGTCAGTAGAGCATTAGGCACACATACACTCACACATACACGTGCACACACAAACATATACACTCAAGCCAGGCACACATACACAACCAGCAGTTTCTCTTAATCAGAGAAATAAAGTGTTGTTTCCAAAGAGTATCGATTATCTGTACTGTGGGTAAGAAAACAGAGGCACAGGACCTGGTGGATGATTTATGTTAATGCAAAGGTTCTCCTGGGAGGAGAAAAGCTGCTATGAGAAGAGATTAAGATCAAACTTTGTCTGCTACAGGTAGACACGATGTAGTGGTAGCTAAAAAAATAATCCTTGCCCACCCTTGGTAGCCATAGAGAAAGGTAACTGAATTAGATGTCTTCATGTATAATCGATTCAATAAAAGAAGCATTTAAATAAGTAGGCACTCCAAATTTGACTATTCCAAACTCTGTCCATCCTTCATAGTCAAGATCAAATGAAACCCCCTTGATGCCATCTTTCTGGATCCCTTTCCCCAGACTTCACCCACCTGAATATGATCACTCCTTCTAAATCTCTGGAAGTCATTTCATGGAATTTACCACATTCTGCCATCTATGTGTGAACATATATGTCTTCTACTAGACAAAAAGCTCTTTAAGGTAAGAGACTGGTTCTTACTCCGTGTCTCACTCCCATTGGGCATGTGTGTGTGTGTGTTTATGTGTATGTATAGGTCACATACACACATACATACAGAAGAGTGTACCGGAAAGATTTCTCTATCAATGTATGCACATTATTCCTTAGACAAATTCTATGTTCCAGCTAAACTTGCCTAGTTACAAGTGAGCAGCACACCCTACCCCACTCCCAGGTGTGATGCAGTAAAGAGAGTTCCAGGTCTGAAGTCAGGAAGACATAAAGTCCAATCTAGCCTCAGGCACCTACCAGCTTTGTGTCCCTAAGGAAGTCATTTAAGCAGTTTGGCTCAGTTTTCCCCTCTGTAAAATGGGGATAATAATAGCACCCAGTGCTAGCTGGATTATAAGGAAAGCTGAGCACTGCAGAATCAATGTTTTCAAATTGTGGTGCTGACGAGGACCCTTGAGAGTCCTTCAGACAGCAAGGAGAACAAATCAGTCAATACTTAAAGAAATTAATTCAGGCTAGTCACTGGAAGGTCAAATACTAGAGCTGAAGTTTAAATTCTTTGGCCACATAACAAGAAGACACAACTCATTAGAAAAGATCCTGATGTTGAAAAGATAGAAGGCAATAGGGAAAGGGATGGTGGAGGATGAAATGGATAGAGAGTGTCATAGAAACAATGAATGTGCACTTGAGCAGACTATGAGAGATAGTGGAGAAAGAAGGGCCTGGCATGCTCCGGTCCATGGGGTCACAAAGCCCTTGTGGCCATGTGCAGTGCCTGGTGTGCTATGTGTTTGTTCAGGGGGCCACAAATGAATGACTGAACAACAACAATAAAAAAACAACACAGGGTTGTTGTGAGAATCAAAAAAGATAACAACTGCAAAGCACTTAGCACAATGCCTGGCAGGTAGTATATAAATACTGGTTATTGGCTATTATTACTTGTCATTCCTAGAACTCAGTCCTTCACCTCCCACCGCCATGCATTTGCACAAATTGTTCTTCATGCCTGCAATGATTTCCTTTTGCATTTATCTCTGAGAATCCCTAACTTCCTTCAAAGATCAGTTCATTTTTCATTTCCAATGAAAACCTTTCCTGACTTTTTGTTGTTAGCACGAACTCCTTTTCCCTCTCCCTCCCATTTTCACATTTACATGTATCTGTTTTCATATCATACCTTCCACCCCTTCACTAGAATACTAGCTTCTTGAGCAGGGGACCAGGAATGATTTTTCATTGTTATGTTTGTACATCCAACATCTAGGACTTGGTTGTGTACCTAGTACACATTTAATAAATCTCTGCTGTGTTGGTTTGAATGGACTGATGATGAAATGATTGATTAATAAGTTTTTATAATCATCCAGGCCAGAAGAAACAACGTTTTGACCTCGAACAGTATCTCCAGAAGTGGAAAGAAAGGAAAAAAATGAGATATATTTTGGCTACAGAGTCAGGGGATGGTTCTATTTAGATCAATTTACATAATTTGCTCAGTGGGGGAAAAGCTATCACTTCTTTAAAAAATAGTAACTGAGATTAAACAAAGAATTTATTAGGCATTTCCTACTATTTACTACACGTTGTATTGGGCACTAGGGATACACAGGATACAATGATGGAGAGCTGTGCTTTTCCTGCTGAACCAAGACACTATAACAATATTTTTCATTAATATGGCACTAAAAAATTCCTTTTTCAGAACAACCCAATGCCATAAGTAATGCAAGTAAGATTATCTCCATTCTAATGATATAAAAGTGAGGACAATCAATCAATAAGCATGTATTAATGTTTACTAGGGCCAGGCACTATGCTATGTACTGGTAATACGAAAAGAGACAAAAGACAGCTCTTGTCCACAAGAAGCTGGCAATCTAATGGAGCAGACAACATTCAAACAAATATATACACAACCAACTATATGTAGGATAAATAGGATATAATTAATAGAGGGAAAGCAATAGAATTAAGAGAAGTGAGAAGAGGCTTCCTCTAAAAGATGGAACTTAAGTTGGGATTTAAAAGAATCCAGGGAAGCAAGAGAATGGCATTGAGCAGGGAAACCATTCCAGGAATATAAGGGACAGCCAGAGAAAATGTCTGAAATTGAGGTGGAATATATAGTTCATGGAAAATCCTGAAAGCCAGCATCACTAGATTGAAGAGTACAGAACAGGTAGGAAGGGTTTAGTTTAGGAAGGGTTTTAAAAGTCAAACAGAGTATTTAATATCTGATCCTTGAAGGAATAGGGAGTCAATGGAGTTTATTGAGTATATGAAGGGGTGGGGGTGAAGTGATCAGACCTGCATTCTAGAAAAATCCACTTAGTGGCTGAATGGAGAATGGATTAGATTGGGGAAAAACTTGAGGCAAGTGGAACCACCAGTAGATTATTGTAATAGTGCAGGTGAGAGGTGATAAGGGCCTGCACCAGAGTGATGGTAGTGTCAGAGGAGAAAAGGGGACATATGGGAAAGATGCTAAGGTGAAACTGATAGGCCTTGGCAACAGATATGATATAGGGGTGAAGAGATAGTGAGGAGTTCAGGATGGCATTTATATCATGAGTCTAAGGGACTGGGAAAGATGATGCCATCTATAGTAATAGAGAAGGTAATAGGTGAGGAGGTTTTAGGGCAGCGGTTCTCAACCTGTGGGGTGCGACCCCTTTGGGGATCGAACGACCCTTTCACAGGGGTTACAGGGTTCACCTAGACCACGGGAAAACACATATTTCCAATGGTCTTAGGAACTGAGACACCGCTCCTCCATCCGTCTCCAGGCGGGTCCGCCCCACATGCAGATATGCCTAAATATGAGTATTAAAGGGTCGTGGGCATATTAGGAAGTTTGAGAACCACTGTTTTAGGGTAATGAAAATGAATTGTTTTTTAAATGGTTAGCTTAAGATGTCTACTGGACATCCAGTTAAAATATATCTGAAAGGTAATTAGAAAGGCAAGACTTGAGGTCAACAGAGAAGTTGAGGCAAGATATGTAGTTTTGAGAATCATCAGCATAGAGAAAGGAGCTGATTAGATCACCAAGTAAAATGGTATAAAGAAAGACAAAAAGAGGGACCAGGACAGAACCCTCTAAAATGCCTACAGCTAGAGGACATGATTTGGATGAGAATCCAGCAAAAAAGATTGAAAAAGAGTGACAAGATGGGTAGGATGAGAACCAGGAGAGAGGGATGTACTGAAAACCTAAAAAGAAAATACTATCAAAGGAGGAGAAGGTGATTAATAGTGACAAAGGTTGCAGAGAGGTCAAGGAGAATGAGGATAGAGAAAAAGGTCATTGGATTTTTCAATTAAAGAAATAACTGGCAACTTTGGAGAGAGGTTTTTGATGGAGCCGTAAGGTCAGAAGCTGGATTGTAAGAGATGAGAAGAGAGGGAGAAGAGAGAAAGTGAAGACATATATTGTTGGTGGCCTTGTTGAAGAGTTTTACTACCAAGGGCAGAAGAGACAGAGAATGATAGTTAGCAAGGATAGAAGGATCAAGTGAGGGGATGTTTTGTTTTGAGGATGGGGGATACATGGACATGTTTGTAGGCAGTAGGGGAAAAAATAGTAGTGGGGGAGAAATTGAAAATATGTGATCAAGTAGGGATGACAGAGGAAGCAATCTGCTGGAGGAGTTCAGATAGAACGGGATTACTTGAGCAGGTAGAAGGTTAGCCTTGGTAAAAAGGCCACTTCATCATGTGAAACAGGTGTGAAGGAAGAGATAGTGGTCAAAGGCATATGAGTATTAAGAACTGAGAAAGAGGCAAGGAGAGGAAACTAATCATGAGTGAAGAGGGAACTCATGGTGAATGATCTCTTTTTTTTTTCTTTTTGTAAAATGTAAGGCAAGAATCTTAGCTAAGAAAGTGGAAAAAGTGGGAGCCATAGGTCTGAGGAGGGATAAAAAGATTTGGAAGAGCCACTATGGAGAGTGAGATAGCAAATTGATAAGAGAAGTATAAAGTATAGTTAGATTGCCTATCAGCAGTGAGAGCCCAGTTGAGGTTGTATAAGACACAGCATGTTGTATTGGTTCAGAACAGGGAGTTGATTCACCCAAAGGCATACTCCTAAATAAATGTCAGCACCAGGATTCCAAATTCATTATGCATTTTCTTCTACCATGCAGCATTCCCTTTTCAGGAAATACAAACACACATACACAATTAAATATTACAACTAAAAGGAGGTTTTAAAATACATCAATCAATACATGTATTAAGCACCCACTATATGTTAGGAACTGTATTAGGTACTGATGACAAAAATACAAAGAATAAAAAAAAAATGACCTATTCCCAAGGAGTTTACATTCCAATGAGGGAGATACATACTTTTATCAGTTTATGCATAATTTAAAGAATAAATACAAAACTAAATATGATACACTAAAGGAGGAAAGACATTACAGCTGGGGGATCAGGAAAGGTTTCATTAGGAAGTAGTACTTGAGCTGCTTCTTAAAGGAAAAGTGTGATTCTGTGAGGCTTGAGAACAATGGGTATCTGGATGCCAGCCAGTATAAGGGTACAAACGAGAGACTGAGCTTCCTGAGTACAGAAAAGAAGAGGACAGTTTGATTGTATTCCAGAGCATGGGCAGAGGGAGTGTACAATGAACCTGGGGAAAATTATTATAGAGGGCTTTAAAAGCTAAACAGAGAAAGTTATATTTGAACACAGAAGCAATAGGGAGCCACTGGAGTTAAGTGAGTAGGGGAGTTACTTGGTCAGAGGAGTCTTTGAAAGAAAGTCACTTTGCACCATCAGTATGAAGGACAGGCTGGCATGGACAGGAGCTTGAGGCAGGAAGACCATACCATTTAGAAGATGCTTTCAACAATCCAGACAAGGATTCATTTTACAAATGAAACTAAATACACAGATATTAAGTGATGTCAAGATATTAGGTAACATCCCATTTTCCAGAGCTAAGACCCAGCAAGCAAGCAAGCTGTGGCCTTTTGTCAACCATCAAGGTTTGTCCACAGCTTCTGTTGTCAGTAGCAATGTTTGGACTAGAACCCGGGTCCTCTGACTCCAAATCCGGGGCTCTTGCCAGTGTGGTACTTTGGATCCAGAAAATAAATTCACTAATGAGAGCAGCCAGATGGAACAGTGGATAAAATGAAGGGCTTGGAGTCAGAAAGACTTGAATTCAGATCCAGCTTCAGACATTTAACTAGCTATGTGATCCTGGGCAAATTACTTGACTCTGTGTGTCTCAGTTTTGTCATCTATAAAATGAGCTGGAGAAGGTAATGACAAAGCACTCCAGTATCTCTGCCAAAGGAAAAAAAAAACCAAAAAGGAGTCACGAAGAGTCAGACACAGCTGGAAACAACTTAACAACAACAAAATGAGAACAGCAAATTCTTTTCCAATTCAAAGCCAGGAGCTGGGGAAAAGTCCCCTGTCACTCTGATATACCACAGAGGAAATTATATTTGAAAAACAGCCCTAAGCCAACCCAAGGTATTTAAAATTTCTACACAGCTACATCTGCACCCTAGTGATTCCTGGCCCTTTGTCAACTATCAGGACTTGTCCACAGCTGGGGTTCAATGGGATAAAACAGGATCAAGCTGCCAGTCTGACGAAGTCTCTATTTGATAGAAAAGAAAGCGGGACATTTGCGGTCATTAGTATGAAGAGGGCAGAGTTAGGGAAACTGACTCCCAAATCCTTTTAACAGTAGCACCAGAGCTGTTAAAACCACTGCAACTCCCAATAGGAATAATTAGATCAGCTTGGGGATGGGGGAGAGGGCAAAAGCAGGCTCCACTTCTCCGGCAGGCTTCCGTCATGCTCTCCCATTTCTGAGGGAGTGTAAATTGCCCCAGACTAGCACATGCTGCACAGTCCCCAGTCTCCTGACCTTCACCCTCCTTATTAAAACTCTGAGGCACCGACTCCTTGGGTTGGGGGTGAGGGAAGGTCAGGGTTGCTAGGTAGGATTCTTTCAATTCCACTTTCAGAAGATGATGTGGGCAAGAGTCAAATGGGATGGGCAGGCATATATGGGCTGGATTCTGAGTAAATGGAGGGAATACCCAAATCAAAAAGTCCTATGTCCATTGAAATACTAGATTTAAAACAGGAAAGGGCCTTAGAAATCCTCTATCCCCAACACTTTATAGATGAGGAACTGCCACCCAAGGATGGGCTGTCACTTGCCGATAGTCATACAGCTGTTTCAATCCATCAGTAAATATTTATTTGTTCTGGTTCAGTCATTTCAGTCACGCTGAACTCCTCCTGACCCCATGTGGGATGTTCCTGGCAAAGACACTGGAATGATTTGCTATTTGCTTCTCCAGCACACTTTACAAATGAGAAAACTGAGGCAAACAGGGTTAAGTGAATTGCCCAGGGTCACACAACTAGTAAGAGTCTGAGGCTGGATTTGAAGTCAGGAAGATGAATCTTCCTGACTCTAGGGCTGGCACTCTATCTACTGTGTCTAGCTTCCCTAAACATGTGCTAAGCACCTATTATGTGCCAGATACTGTGCTAAGCACTGAAAATACAAAAAAGGGCAAAAGACACCCATTGTTCTCAAGGAACATGTAATCTAAAAGGAGAGACAACATGGAATCATATATAAATCAAGTAATAGGTAGATAGATAGATGAATAGATAGATAGATAGATAGATAGATAGATAGATAGATAAAAATATGATCAATAGGAATTGAAGGAGGGAAAGCACTGGAATTAGGAGGGGTTAGGTTAGACAAGACCCAAGTCCCCTGCTTTGAATTCCACTGCTTTTCCCACATTTTAGAAAAAATAGAAGCAAGTTAGAGAATACTTAGTAGGAAATAACTAGTGATGGAGATTATATCATGTGAAGGAGAGTTAAAGAAGCTAGAGATTTTTATCCTGGAGAAGGAAAGAAAAAAAAATTTAAGGATTACTTTCAAGTACAATGAAACAGAATTATACTTGTGCTCACTCCAAGAAGGCAGAAATAGGACACATGGTTGGAAGTTCTACATTACTTCATGGAGGCTAGATTACCACTTGTTAGGAATGTTATTACCTTTCTATGTATGCGTGTGTGGTCTGAAGTTCCTTTCAATGCTGTTGTTCAATTAGAATGGAGCAATTACTATGACTGATAGATATGATTAGCCACAATAATCTTCTGGGCTATGGGTCAATGAGGTTTAACAGTAGAAGAGAGACTACCCAAGTTTGGGCACTCCCTCTAGGGATAGAAATTAAGAACAAACTCAGCTTGATGTCTGTTTTCATCTATCAATGTCCATACCAAATTCCCCTAGTAGAATGCAAGATCTTTGAGGCCAGAGATTATGTGACTTTTAAATTTGTATGCCCAGCATATAAATCTGTTGAAATAAATTCAGTAGAATTAAATTAAATGAATTTAATTGGTCCAAGTCATATAAGCTGGGTCTGACCCCAATATCATTATTGCTTCCTTCCCCCAATTTTCCTGAAAACTTTGTGTGGAAGGCTAACAATTTGACTCATCTACACAATGTGGATTTTCATGGCTTAGACTCAGACATGGGAGGACTAAGGAAATGAATGTGTTTGAGAGTTGAATTAAGGTCAATGAGGGGTAGGTTATATGGAAGTTGCTGTTAATATTGTATAAGACATAACTTCCTAACAAATCAGAACCATTCCATAATACAATGTGCTGCCTTGAAGAAAAATGAACCTCTGAGAAAAGATGAATTGTCACTTGCTAGGGATATAAGAGAAGATGATCTCTAGTGTCCCTTTTTATTGTAAAAGTCTGTGGTTCTGTATTATAGTCCAACTTGTACCTAAAACATGAATCTTCCCTAAAACATGATATGTAAGACACAGTGAATAACAGCACCGGATTTGTAAGTATTCAAATCCTGTCTCAGACTCTTATTGGGATAGTCACTTAACCTCTCTTAGTCTCTGTTTCCTCATTTGTAAAATGCTCATTTAGACCTGATGGTCAATTTGAAGCTCCCTTCCAACTCTACATCCATAATCTTATGTTCCTAGTGATGGAGAACTCATTACATCATGAGGAAATATTCCACACATCTCGGAATGTGGAGCGTCAAAGGGTTTCCCTAAAATTTCTAGCAATTTATCTTAGTTTTATCTCCTAGGGTCAAATAGAAAAAAAAATAAGTCCTTACTTGATACATTAAAAAAAAAAAGCATTTCTGGGTTACAGCTTTACCTACTGGATAAAAATCACCAGTTTTTCAGCAGTTCTTTAGAAAATGTTTTTTCAAGTTCCCTCACCATCATGATTGACTTCTTCCTTAATCCATATTTCTCTTCAAGTTCCTATAACTGATATTCTAGAATTGATATTCCCTCCTGGTTCTGATTTTGAATTTCTAGACTTCATCACCATTCCTCTACCATGTTTTCAGCTCCTTCTTTGGCTGTCTTTCTACTTGACACTGTAAGCTTCTTGAAAACAAGGACTGGGTTTTGGTGGAGGGTTTTTGTTTTATTTGCTTTTTTGGGGGGGGGCGGGGAGGAGAGTTATTCGTATCCTCAATGCTTAGCACAATGCTAGTATATGATAAGGACTTTAAAATTTTTGTTGCTTTGACTTGCTTTGTTTTAATATATCCAGGCCCAAACCTAGTGAGACAATCAACCTCTCTCTGTCATGGACACAAGATGTCTATTAAAGCTAAGCTTGCTTAGCTTCTAAAATAAGAATGAACAACACAGGTTGTTCTTGAGCATGACAAATAACAAGGACATAGTGATTTGCTTATCTTCTGAGAATCTGCAGAACCTCAAACCTGAAAATCCACGAGTCCTAAAATAACTCCTTTCTGACAAATCTGAGAAAATATAAACCTACTGTAGAGATCAAGACTGAGATTAGATGGGAAGGGGTTGACCTATGTCCTGATGTTGTCTGTTGTCTCATGTATATGCAAGAAAATTCTCCTACGTCATACAAGCACAGAAAGATATTCAAACACCCTGCATTTTACATTCCCCATCCTGATATGTACCTTCAAAGGTAAGCTCTTTTGTAGGCTCTATATAATTGCTCCAAATCTTCTGAATCTTACCTATTTCTGAGAATGGGGTGTCATTTGTCACTGAAGATGGGTTCAGACATTTCCTGAGAGTATATAGGCCCTGAGGAGCATGGCACATAGTAGAACAGTCTCTCTGTTTTTTTCCCCTTCCTCTCTCTCCTCTCTAGGATAATTGCTAAGTTAAGTCTGAACAGAGTAGCTGAATCTATGAGCTTTGGGAAATGGAGTCAGGAAGATGAGTGGTAAAGGATTCTGGCACAGTATGGCTGGATAACACAAGAGGAATAACAATTGGATCTGAATTTAGTGGAAAGATTCCTGAACCAAGAATCACCAAATGTGTGTTTCAGTCCCCGCTCTAGACTTACTACAGCATGTCACTTAAGCTTTCTACACCCCAGTTTCTTGATCTCTAAAATGATCTTAATACTATAAAATTACCTGTTTATCAAAGATTTGAGGAGTATCAAGTGGTAAAATGTACTTACAAACCACTTTGGACATTGTAAAACATTATAAAAAATTGAGATATAATTATGATTACTTAATTAACTGAAGGCTGAGGGAAGTTAGCAACAGGATATCAAACACCAGTCATACTGTATGCAGGCATGAGAGTGGGGGGACTGAGAATGAAAATGCATAGCCTAAATATAGCTGGACCTCCCAGAGAGCCAAATACCCATTCTTGGTCAGCCAATGAAATCAGGTTTCTCCCAGCACCTAGAGTTGTGTGAAGGTAGGAGGGAGGTGTTTATTAGAATAGAATAGGAGCTGTTTTGTTTTAACATACCCCCTCCCCCCAAAAAAAATCCAAGCCTTTTTTTTTTTTTCTAACAGTATCGACCTCCTTGTAACTCATTTCCCTAAAAGTCTCTCACCTCAAGGATTCCTTTTAGTTATAAAGCACTGCCCTTGGCTACAGAAAGAAGTGATTGAAATGGCTTATTAAGGCAATCACATCACCAAGGCCCAAAGTCCTTGCTGCTGACCATTTATCCTGTCATAACCTTCCACTTAAAAATACATCATTGTCAAAATCCCACTATCATTATGCCATGGGCTCACCTCTACCATGACCTTACCTTTCTCCCTCACTCAAAGTTATTCATCCCCTAAGGAGGTTGTCTAATACTTATCTTCTCATTCTCTCCCCCGCCCCTTTCTTTCTTTAAAGTGTGGAAATCCATCAATGGGAATCTCAAAATATTTCATGAAAAGCAGCAGAAGAGAGACTGTTTCTGACGGAACCAGACAAATCAATTAATTGATCTCTGGCATGCAAGGATAATTTTATTTCCTAGTCTATTAAAGAATATCAGAGCTGGTGAGCTAATTTCACTGGAGGACGATCTGTCATCGATCATTAGTCAGGGAAGTGGAGAATGAGGATGGAAACTTGAAACTAATTTCTCTATCGTAAGTCACTTCATTTCTGCAACCTTTGTAACTCCTGGGATGGGGGTGGAGTGAAAGTAGTGATTTTTTTTTTTAACCCTTTCTACCCCAGCCATTTTCTTTCTTTCTTTCTTTCTTTCTTTCTTTCTTTCTTTCTTTCTTTCTTTCGACTCACAAGTTTATTGACTACAAAGTCCTTATCTCATTTGATCCTTACAATAATCCTGTAAGGTAGGCAGAAAAAAATGTAGTGATTCCAATTTTGCATTGTTGTGTTTGTCCTTCATTTTCGAAGAGGACCATGGCATCAGGGAAATGATGACATAACTTGCAGTTGACTTTGATCTGAGTGAGGGAGGGCTGTGCAAGGTCACCAGTCTCACCTTCTCCTCCAGAACCATCTGGATCCAGTGACCAGATATTCATTAGGATAACTGGAGATGACCCAGAATGCAATAGCAGACCCTGACCCTTTTAGGCTAAGGCTTTTTCATGTACTCATGTAGAGTGAAGTAACACCATTCAGTGAAGAGGCCTCTTTAAGAAGTGAGTCAAGAAATGGCCCCTTTAGTTAGGAAAAAAAGAAAAAAACAAAAAGCTGGGAGGTCCTCACTCTCCCAACTTTGCATGTGAAGAAATCGATCCCCAAAGACTTTAAGAGATTTGCCTATTGTTACAGATTTGAAGTTACATACTTTATAAATGGAAGAGCTGGAACTCAACCTAGTTCTTCTGAATCTAGGTCCAATGATAATTTGCATTCTGTTTTCCTATTCAAAGAATATTACTCAGTAGGTAAATTCAAAAAAATATATAGTTCAATCTTACTTTGAGTATAAAAATATAGGTGCCAGATCCTACTTCTGTCTCTTCCCAAACAAACACAAATGTGTATATGACTTTAAAAATAATAAAGGATTTTACTAGCAATATCATTGATTCGAGATTTATGGAAAGGAACCTATAAGGTTATATTACTGAAGAAGATGAATACAACGTTAAGGCAGAGGAATACTTACCTATTCTTCCTTCATGATTTGCAGATAAAGTAGAATTCTGTATACAACACTAGACACTGAATAAATATTTAAGGAATGAAGGGAATGAATGGTCTGTTTCTGATGACAATGACAGGGCATGTTGATAAGCCTACAGGAGAAGACTGAGAATGAAGAGAATATTGCTTAGAAAGTTGCACTAAATTCAAATGACAAAGACTAGGTTATCTAGTCCTCTAAGGTTAATGAAGCCCACATTTCTCTCAACTACTACATAGTTTTGAATAGAAAAGGAACTTAAAGAGAGTTTGCTGATAAACAAATCCCTGAGGCAGATGACACAAGTGCAAATATATCCTAATTTTACAGATGGGCAACTGGAGGCCCAAAGAAATTGAATGAGTTTGCACAAGGTCACCCAGTCAAGTAGCAGAGGCTGAACATTATTTCAGGTTTTCAGCCTCTGGAATCTAGTGTTCTCATGAGAGTGGCTATTATTATTTTTAAAGAAACACAATAATTAACAAGAATGAGGTTAATGAAAAGTTCTCAATATAAAATTCCCACTTTCAAAAACATTATAATGAATATTTTGGTTATATGAAAAGAGTAATTATAATCTTTCAGCACAGTAGAATTTATCCTTGAAGTCAGAGGACCTGGTTTCAAATAATATCTAATACAGCTGGAGAGAACTTGGCTAACTGAGATATGTGTTCTGGGTCTCAGTTTCCTCATCTGTAAAGTGAGGGGATTAACCTTTGAAGCTGATGAGCTTTGAAGTTCCTTGTTAGTACCAGAGCTGCATTCCTATAATCTTATACATCTTTGATTCTCTTAAATTGGTAAAGCTATTCCTATGTAAATAATAATAATTACCATAATTTTCTACCCTGCTCCTCTCCCTTCTCACATACCTATAACCCTCACCTATGTAGGAATAAAAATAGGGAGTCAGAATAGATTCTTGATATAATATAGGTGGTCCCTGTGCCCATTTTACAGCAGCCAAGAGACAAATCTTTAGGAAGTTAGTCAACAATCTGTCAATGATCATTTATTAAGTCTTTATTATATACCAGATACTGTGTGTGTTCAGAAATTCAGAGACTCAAAAAGATGGCTCCTCCCCCTCAAGAAGTTCTCATTCTAATAAGGGAGACAATCTGCAACCAACTATTTATATAGAAGATTGTTTTTGTGGTTATTACAGCTGTTGGTCCTTTGTCCTCCAAGAGGACCATGATCATGGAGGTGATGCCAGGACATGGAAGTGAATGGAATGTAAGTGAGGAAGGACTGTGCAAAGTAACTAGCCTCACGTTCTCCTCTGGAGCCATCTGGGTCCAGTGGCAAGATATGGCTCAGGAAGACTGGAAGGAGATGGTCCTAGATGCAGTGAGAGACTTTGGCCTTAGCTAAGGTCTTTAACAGGCCTGGGTTTGACTGGAGCAATGATCATTCAGTGACTAAGGCTAGGTAAGAAATGAGGCAAAGTTTAAAAAAAAAAAAATCAGTCTGGGAGGGTGAGACCTTTTTCTGGTTTCTGGCCAAAACAGAAACAATTGCTATTTACATTCACTCTGAGCCAATCAGAGGGGAAGTACTAAGGAGGAAAGAAGGAAGGGGAAAGGAGGAGAAACGGAATAAGAAGAGAAGGGAGACAGAGAAGAGACAAAGGGAGAGACAGAGATAGAGACAAAGAGATAGAGAAAGAGAAAGACAAAAAATCATACAAACTCTAAGTCTATGGAATATCCTCCAATAGAAAGTGGGATTTGAACTATCTTGAAGGAAACCAAGAGGTCAGAACAGAAAACATTCCAAGCATGGGAGACAGTCATGGAATAGGAGCTGGAATGTCACTTCCAGGAGGAATTGGTTTGTAGGGTACATGTGGGAAGTAAATTATATGGAGCCTGGAAAGATGGAAAGGGAGTGGATATGAAAGGAACACCAAACTGGGAAGTTTACATTTTATCTCCAGGGTGAGATTCCAGGATTCAGAATTCATCACAATTTTGTGTAGGAAGCAAAAGTTTATCTCCAAAGAATTAGCTGTAGAGAAATGGGAATGCTGTGGAAGTAATTAATGTCTCTTTGCTGATAAGCTGCTAATTAAAGTCTTTTGACACTTGAGAGAGGAAGGGGGAGTCCATTAAAACTTTCCCAGTTGAGGAACAGCCATTAGCTCTGAAGCCCCATAGCAGAAGCACTGCCTGAATGAGCAGAATCCAGATGGTTTTTGATGTTAATAAGAGATCCCCTCTGAGTGAAAGTTGTTTGCTCCTCAACTCTGATGTTCACAATAGTGACAAACAGCTGAAGTTCAGTGATACTCTAGTGGCATGTCACTTATCAGTCAACATTAGAAAATTAATTCCCCCAGGTAAATTTCATTTATCTGGAAAATCCAGTTAACACTTTAAGTGGTAAACACTTCTCATTTGTAAAAAATGCTTAATTCTTTTCCCAAAACATTTTAGAACAGAACATAATTTAGGTGGGTGAGATTTGGAGTACAGTGGAAAGATTAAATTTAATAGAAGTATATGTGACATCCTATATTTGATTGAAAAATCATAGTTACATGTACATGAATAGGGAAGCATGGTTCCATGAAGAATGGATTCTTTTTGTTATTGGTATTTGAGATCACCTCCTCAAGAGCCAAGCCTGTCTTCTGTCTTTCTTTGCATTGATGTGCACAGCACTTAATGCTTATTTGACTGACTAACTCTCAATGTCTATTCCTGTGGTCTTCACAAGGGAGGTGTTTAATGCATCCTAGTTAAATAATTTAATAGAATGTATCAAATCTCCCTTTCAATCCTTTACATTCTTCACTAAAGAGGTCTAAAATACAGTGGTGTCAAACTCAAATAGAACTTGGGACTACTAAACTATACATATGGAAAACAACATATTAATTTAACTTATGTTCCTTTGTATTTTTATTTATTTTATTAAATATTTCCCAATCATACCTTAATCTGATTCTGATCCTAGGTAGTACAATAGACCACAATGCCCCCCAATAATTCTGATCTCCTCCTTTTACTCAAAAAATTCAGGTAATGATAAGTAGCTAGTGTAGTGGATAATTAATCTACTTTACTATGTAGAAGACCTGATTTCAAATCCAGCCTCCGACATATAATGTCTGTGGGACTCTGGGGAAACCTGTTAACCTTACAGTGCTCTCAGACATCTGAGATGAGAATCTCTGAAAGTCACAGAATAATTGTACATCTTTATAGATAGAACTTTCTTCACCCAGAGTTCTGCTAGAGTCTCATGTGCAGGGAAAATGAATAGATAATAGTCCAAATGAGGCTCTCACTCAGTGCAGCATTGGCCTCAAGAGTATTTTAGCCAGTTGATTGTTATCCATTGCTTGAACACATCCATTGATAAGAGATCTCAGTAGTATAATGTAGAGAACAGAGAGGTAGGCTTGAACCTGACTGTCAGTCAAGTCAATGAGCATTCATTCCATGGTTACTGTCATTCATTGTGCTAAGCACTGTGTGTACGAAGAAAGACAAAAAACATCCATTGCCCTTATGGAGCTAATATAATAGTAGATACAACATGGAAAACTATGTCATGTCTTATACAAACGTGTATGTTTGTGTGTGTGCATAAACGTGCACACACACATACATACACTACCAGCTAGGTGGAGCAGTGGATGGAGCACCTGACCTGGAGCCAGGAATATCTGAGTTCAAATCCAGTCTCAGACATTTATTTAGCTGTGTGAGCCTGGAAAAAGTCACTTAACCCTGCTTGCCTCAGTTTCCTCATCTGTGAAGTGATCTAAAGAAGGAAAGGGCAAACTACTCCAATATCTTTGCCAAGAAAATTCCAAATGTGGTCATGAAGAATCAGATAGGACTGAAACAAGTGAAGAACAACAATAAAAATCTACACGGGACTATATACGCACGTATACACATGCATGTATACTGCATATACATATAAAATTTTATATACGTGTCACGTCTAATGTGCATTTTATATAATATATACATTTTAAATTATGTAAACATATATACATATAGATATCGATACATAGATATATTATCTCAGAGGCAAAACATTAGGGGGCAAGACAACGGGAGAGAACTTGAAAGAGCCTCTTGCAGAAAACAGAAAGTTCACTGAATCTTGAAGGAATACAGGAGACATTAGTTCAAATCACACCTCAGACAATCACCAGTTGTTTGATTCTCGGTAAGGCACCTTAACCTCTTAATCTATTTCCTTACTTGTTAAATGAAGATGATAATACTTGTCCTACTTATCTTAAAGGTACAAACTCATATCTCAGAAACAAAAGTATTTTTTGGTCTTATTTTTAAGTGAAACTCAGTTGTTGATCTTCTGTAAAGTTTAGTTTCATTTTAGTTTATTTTGATGAATTAAAATAATGTCCTTTATGTCTGAATGGTCAATAAATGTCTACCAAGGAAAAACGTAATTCTCTGAATACATCCCATAATGAAATGTACTACAATCACCTGTATTCCCTAGTCTGTTGGGATGAAATAATTGTTCAAATAATAAATCACTATAGAAAAAAATGATTAATTATTAACATAACATATTAAGAGAGAGCCTAATTTCTTTCATATTTAGTCAGCTATTGCTTATATTGACCTGAACTATAACTCTTGAATTTCTGTTCCCTCTGGGTCCAGGCAGAACAAACCTTCCCTCTTTCATATGGAAGCTCTTCAGATTTTTAAAGACACTTTGTCCATCACTGAATCAACTAACAATCCTGCTCTGTATCTTCTATGAAACACAGCCTCCTTTTCAACGTGAGCTCAGGCAACCTTAGACTGCAGCAAACACCTGAAGAAATGCCCCTCTTCTGAAATAGCAGCATTTTGTGTCAACAGCCCTACAATACAGCTACACAAACCAGCAAGGGATTAAGCAATGGCAGACCAGCAACCTCTGAGAGGTGTTAAGTGGGTATACTATATAGCCTTTGATTCCACAATCCCAGCTTACTGTTGATTCTAGGATGTGGGCTGTCTTTGAAGAAGGGAGAGCTTTGGCATAAACAAATCCTGAGGAAATATCTGTGTAAAGAGCCAAAGAAAGGATTTGGAATCCAGAGACTTGGATCTGAGACTGGGCTGCCCCAATTAGGGTCTGTATGACCTTGAGCAAACTACTTTAAAGTTAGTACACTAAATATCAGTTTCCTCTCAGTAAACTGGAGAAAATGTTATTCTGTCTGTCTCACTGGGTTTTTGGGAAAATCAAAAGTAAGAGTAAATGTTGGTGCCAAGAACTACCACAAGATCAAGGATGCCAGTTTATTATTTTATATATATATATATAAATTCTAGGGAGTTTTGATCTTTCTGACTCCAAGCTGAACTTCTAAATCCATACTATTTCTGGACATATATTAAAATATTATAATTACAGATTTAATTACATAATCAAATTATAAGAGGGATATATGATAGTTTAAAATCTATTCACCAATCAATCAAACATTTCTTAAACTTCCGAGTTGTGCTAGTTGCAATAAGCACAGAGATAAAAAGGAAAAGTCCTTGCCTTCAAGGAGCTTACATTCTGTCAAAATACTTTCTTAGAGACAGGCAGTGCCAAAATTCTCTTCCACATATTACAAATGAGGAAACTGAGTCATAGATCCTGCCTAGGATCAAAAAGTGAGTTAGTTATTGAAGCCGAGTTTCAAACCCAAGTCTCTTGGTAACAAATGTAAGATCAGGCATTTAGTAAAGATTTCTTTCATAAATGAAATCATTTATGAATTTTAAAAAAAAGTCGGTGTCAAGTGACAGGAATATTGAACAAGGTTAACGTTGGGACAGCATTTCAAGTTCCACACCATTTTGTTTCCAACACAGTATATCTTGTCAAAGGCAGGCAATGTGTTTGCATTCTGGATAAAGCTGGTAAAAATGTGATAGGCCATCTGTTTAGAGGTACATGGGGCACTCTTTTCAGAAGCAAATGCCAGATGGCAGCTCTCTAGCTGTTAAGAATGACGAAAGGAAGGGGAAGAATTGTCCTTCCATGATGCCTCCCACACATTCAGAGCTCCTTGCTGGGACCACCAGAGACCCCTGACAATTAGGGGAAAACAGAATTTAACAAAAAGGGAGATGAATTATTATTATTTTTATGGGCTATTATGAGTCATTTTTATGTTTCCTGAATGTTCTGTTGGGAAGAATAAAGTCTTCCCTGTATTTCTTTATATGCATTTTGGGGGGACCCTAAGACCTTTTATGGGACTTGGGAACCTTTCAAATGATATCTATGAAGAGCCTGGCATAAGCTACACTTAAATTATTTTTGAGATTTTCTCGGAGTAAAGTCTTGATAGGGACAACAAGAGTGTTATCTGATATGGGAAACATCCTAAGGAGGAAAACAAAATGGGATGAGTCATGGTTAATAGCAAAACTATTAACCTTCCTGAAGCCGTTTCATTTTTTAAAAATTCATCTTACCCCTTACTTCAATCTCTCATAGCAGTACTTTTAAAATCTGAAGGAACTGGTGAGTTCCTTAGACTTCTACTTTAGAAAACCGTCCCTTTTTTTCCTTATCAGAACCAATCTTGACTGCATCAGGTAAATTTCATTTTTATAAAGCTCCCACATATCTTGAATTTAATTGTCCATTAGAGTCACAGACTATAGCATTTTATCCATCCTGATTCCAAATTATTTGAAGCTTCTCTCCTAAACTGTCTAAGGAATATGCCTTACTATCCCTGGATCATAGTAACTACCACTTTTCTTTGTAAGAATGTTTATCAAGAATGTAAAGTTGGAATATAAAATTAATAAAAACTAGAAAATTAGTATATCAAATTTAGAAATATAAAATCCATAAAACTGTTACTTCTTCAACAAGTTTCCTATATATTTGACTCAGCAAGATGTAATAAAAAGCTGTTCAAGGAATCTACTTAGGCAACATTTCTCTCCTTATTGGAGAAAATCAGACCCAGGATAGCAGTTTCCCATGACACATCCTCCAATTTGTAAACAATAAAATTATATAGGAATCCTTTAGTTGTTCAGCTGGAGGCAGAGAGAGCCTATGGCAGACAGGCAGATCTCCAGGCGGTTCAACTATTACCTTTATGTTGTGTGTGTGTGTGTGTGTGTGTGTGTATGTGTGGCAATTTTTTCTTCTTCTTTTTTTTTTTTTGGAAATTATCAGTCAGTTCCTGCAGCTGGTCTGGTGGCCCACTGTATACTCTACTAGTATACCACCTCTATTTATCAACACCATTTTTTTTTCAAATTTGAAAGTTCTCTCCACCATAGCTTCACCCTGACTTAATGGATTTCAACACAGGTAATTATCTGGAGTACAAGGCTACTCTTCCTCTCTTTCTACTTCATTTTTTCCTCTTGAATAAAGTATACCCTTGCACTTGAGTCATAGGTTTCATTCTGCCAAGTTTCAGAGATAACTGTGAGGAATATGACCCCTGAATTGTAATTTCTTGCTCACTTTGCATATTACTTATTCTATGTGCATAAATATACAGACACTTGAGCCCATGAGCAATTTCTCTGCTCCTTTTACCAGTCAAATATTCCCATAAATTACCAAGCACCTCTACCATTATTCCTGTTTCCAAGTCATGCATTTCCTCTGCAATTTCTGGAATAACCACTCTAACTGAAGATACCCTCCCTTGCCCTCCTCTTTAGTATAAATCCTTCTTAATCAAATTAGCTGGTTTCCAGCCAGATGCATTTGTTCTGACTTTCTTGGCCTCTCTCCCTAGTCGGGGACTCTTTGTGTGTCCTCTAAAGACCCAACCCTGTGATTTAGAGTCTTTCTCAGTTCCTACTCCTGTAAAGAAATTTCTCTTCCCTCTTCCCTGAAACACAACATGTGAAGAAGAGGTAATGATATTTTATCATTATTATTACTATTATCATTATTATTATACTACAGGAACCTTTACAGTGGTAGAAGATTTGGTGTAGAGATCTTTATTCATCTTGAACCACTTATTACATGCATAAGTTTAATTGCAAGTCTGGCTTATACTACTACCTGTCTTAGTATGCCTCTTGAGTGTATTTTTCTCTGCCTACTCAATAAGTATGGATATCTCTAAAAGATTAATCCTAGACTTTTTTCTCTTTCTTTCTACAATTTCATGTCTGTTTAGATTTTAACACTCTTTATAAACTAACCCCTTTCTATCTTTCTAGTCTTATGACATCCTACTCTCCCTTCATGTACACTAATACAGTGACATTGGTTTCAGTGATGAATAAAACTCCAGGCAGATAGGCTTTTTGGGTAATTAGTAATCAATGTATTAATTAGGCTATCTAATAACAAATTGATGGTTAGTGTTTTCTCTTGGTAACCAAAGACACAAAAGGGCTCTAAATCATCATAAATAGGATGTGTGCCTTCTGATAGGAAACTCTCTAGCATATATAAAAGTTAGACTCTTATGTAGTATTTTTTTTACAATATGTTCACAAATAAGTAAATAAAACCTGTATAGAAATAAATAAAAAGCAATTTTGTAGGTGCACTGATGACTAGGGAAATAAGACAAGTCATCTTGAAGGAATTCCTCTTCTCTACTCTCCTTTCCTTTCTCTCTCCTTCCCCTCCATCTGTCTACATAAGGCACCATGCCCTCACCTGTGGGTGCTCTGCCCAAAGGAATGTAAATTTTGATCACTGAAACCTGGCAAGATATCTTGGGGTTTACTGGCTAGATTTCTCTCTTAAGGACAACACCTTAAACCTGAAGAGGTTTACCCAAAGAGGGTTAGGGGTTGCCTGAGACCCCAAAATACCAACATGCTGGGTTTGGAGGAAAGAATTCCACTCAAGTCTTCTCAGCCAAAGAAAAGCAAAGTTTATTATAAGTTCGCCTGTAGTGGACACAGAGCAAGTCTGTGCTAGAAAACTCTATGGTGCTTTCACAGCGCAAGTCCGTGCTAGGGCATTCTGTGGTGCTCTCACACCACATGGAAGGGAGATGGGATTCTTATATACAGAGGAATCTAGGGGTGATCTAGAGGAGGAGTTTAGGAAGGATCTTCAGGAGAAGTTAATAAAGTTAATGCAAGAGTGGACTGATATTTTGATAGGCTCAATGGTGGAAAGCAGATGGACAATGGAGGGCCAGGCTAGTAACAGAGGTTTGGGCCCAGCCACAATGAAATACTTATGGCCTCTGCAAAAGACTCATCAAGTAGGAAGATTCAATCAGACTCCAAGGGATTTCCCAGAGCCTGTACCTCAAAGATTCAAGGAGAACTCAAGGGGGGTCCCAGAGCCTACACCTTATCATTTCCCCCTCAAACAAATGGGACCCAAATTCCTTTGGGGTAAAGGGCAAAGGTCTCAGCTTCTAAAAGTGCTTCCTGCTGGCAAGGAGTGTAGAGCTGTCCCTGCCTCTCTGGGTCCCATTCAAGGGGGTCAGACTTCAAATCCAAGGGGTCAGACTCTGGAACATGCCTGATGCCAGGTCCAGTGGGCTAGAGAACTTGGGGCTTAAACCCTGGAGGAGACAAACCTGGCAAAGAGGTTAAGCAAACAAAGACCAAAACAGGCACAAAAAAGTATAGTGAGAACAATTTCCCTGGTAGGAATTAAAGATGACTACGGCAAGGCCAAAAGTCTGTCAGATACCCCTTTCCTTTCCAAATTGCTCCATGGACATTTAGCACATGGAAAGCAATAGCAGCTTTTCAAAAACAGGCAACACCTCCCAAAGCCTGTTCTCTCCTTTCATCATCATAGAGACTATTGGGTAAAGCTGCAAAGTCTGAAAAGCTTTCACCCGTTCTAGGCCCTACTCTGGACAGAATGAGTCAGGGTCTTGAGTAGCCATTAATGGCTGCAGTCTCTCCCAGGCCTTGGGTTTAAATGTATATAGACCACGATGGGGGGACACTTTAGGACCTAGGAGTCAAAAACAGATGCTGGGATGGCAGAAATAGCTCAGCCATTAATTTCCTGATCCCAAACAATTCATTCAACTATCTCCCACACTCCTGAGGGAACATGGGGAGATCTGGGAGGCTTAACTAGAGAAAATTGGCTTCCCAATTTCACCAACAGGTCCCTTCCCAAGAAGGGGACAGAATAAGGAGAGCATAAGGAAGGAGTGTTCAAACAACAGCGCCTCAAATAAGCAGGGACTGGGTATGTCTGGAGACATCCCTTAGTTTCCCTTCGATGCCCCTGACCTGACTGGTCAAGGGGAGGGGTAGAACCAATTGGTTAGAACAGAGAACTTAGCCATAATAAAGTGGGTAATCTTACCTTCAGCCACAATGCTTGCCCAGAGTTCAGTGAGAGATGGAGAAAGTGGGAGCACTGCCAAGCCTCATGTTCCCCGTCACTCCAAGTCTTGAGAAGAGTAGAGGACAGGGTACTTACTGGGAGGTGGCTCTACCACTTTTCCAACCTCAGGGACAATCCTTCCTCCAATGTCCCTCCTGGTCAGATGGGCATGGTGCTAGAGGCATTGGTTCCTAGGGCTCCCTCTGGGGAGGGGGGTGCCCTGGAGGGGCACTCCTTGGACCAGTGACCCTCCTTGTGGCATCAAAAGCAGGTTTTCCCACTGCCCAAGTGACTGGGCTTCCTCTCAGGGGGTCCCCTGGAGGGGCTTTCCTTGGCCATGGCAGCAGCTAAGAATCAAGCATGTCCTCTGTTTCTGGTTCAGTCCCTGCATTCTTTCTCCTCTGCTGCAACCAGATCTCTGTAATTAAAGACTCCAAAGGCTGTCTCCAATAATTGGGCCTGAGGTGTTTGGGGTCCCATTGCCAATTTCTACAGTTTCCTCCTAATATCTGGGACACACTGACTAATGAAATACATGTTAAGAATTGCTGCCCCTTCTACAGAGTCAGGATCTAAATTTGTGTACCTTTTAAAAGCTTCTACCTGTCTATCTAGGAAAAGGGCAGAGTTTTCTTGATTTGTCTGGGAAATTTCTCTAATTTTCTGATAATTTACTTGCTTTTGAAATGCACTGCTTAGGGCTTCTAACAGGCAAAGTACCATATGATCTCTCTTCTTTCTATCCTCCCAGGTTTGATAATCACATACAGTGGGAACAGCACCTGTTCCCGGGGGGTATTTTCTGGGGTCATTGCTAGCCAAACGATCCCCAAATTTTTGGGCTTGTTCCCAGATTCTCCTCCTCTCCTCAGTGGAACAACAGGTAGAGAAAAGGATATGCAAATCACCCCAAGAAAGCTCAAATTGTAGGGTTAAGTCCCAAAAGCCTTCAGTAAACTTTGTGGAGTTTTCGGAGAACTTACCCAGCTTCTCTTTAATTTGATTGAGATCTGAAATGGAGAATGGGACATGTACTCTAGTTGTCCCACCAGCTGAGAGAGCTCCTTCCCTTAAGGGAAAAAGTCCTGAAGCTGTTTTTGGGACAGGGGCTTGGTAAGGGAGATGGGAAGTCCCACTTCCTGTGAGACAGTGACTGAGGGGTGCTGGCTGAACCAGATCAGACTGCAAGACTGGGGAATCCGGCTGGCAAGGGGGAAGGTCAGCTGAAACCTGAGGAGGGGAAGGGGTCAGAAAGGAAGATACTCCTAGTGTTACCATGGGGGTAGGACCTGAGGCCTAAATGGGTGCTGCCTCAGGGGGAAGGGCTTCAGAGGGAGGCACTTCAGCAAGACCAGTGGCTGGGACCTGAGCAGGGGTCCCTGAGGGGGAAGGGGCCATGCTGGGAGATGCAGGGTAGTAGATATGGATGGTGTAGGGGGCAGGAAATGAGAGGGGTATTGGGCTACAGGAAAAGGGAAGGGAAACCAGGGGGAAAAGGAATGGGGTACAGCAGAAGTGGCTAGGGGAGCTGCCTCAGTGGGACCAGTGACTGGGACCTGAGCAGGAGTCCCTGAGGGGGGAGAGGCTGGGGCCGAAGCCATAGAAAGTGGGTCATTTAATTGGTCCCAGTTGCCCCTTTGTGGAGAGGCTCTAGCTTCAAGTATCTCAAAGTTCATTAAAAGTTTGCCATATAGGGTAGACTCTTAAGGAGCCAGTCTATGCTAGGTCATTCAAAGGCGCTTTCACCAAGCAAGTCTGTGCTAAGGCATTCTGTGAGGCTCTCACACCACATGGAAGGGAGATGGGATTCTTATATACAGAGGAAATCTGGGGGTGGTCTAGAGGAGGAGTTTGGGGAGGGTCTTCAGGAGGAGTCAATGAGGTCAGACTCCAGTAATGAGTTTGAGGAGAGTCTTCAGGAGTTAATGTGGTCAATGCAAGAGTGGATTGGTATTTTGATAGGCTCAAGGGTGGGAAGCAGATGGACAATGGAGGGCCAGGCTAGTACAGAGGTTTGGGCTCAGCCACAATGAAATACTTATGGCCTCTACAAATGCCTCATCAAGTGGGAAGATTCAATCAGACTTCAAGGGTTTCCCAGAGCCTGTAACTCAAAGATTCAAGGAGAACTCAAGGGGGGGGGGGGGGGGGGGGATACCAGAGCCTACACCTCATCAAACCCAACTCAATGTAGCTCTTATTGATTGGCCAAAATAGGTCCCAGCCCAGGTCCCACTTAGTGGTCACTGTTTGGGCCCAGATGGCTCAGAGTGAATGTAAACAGCAATTGTTTTTATTTTGGCCAGAAACTCTGAGGGTCTTCCCCTCTCACATTGATCTTTGTTTGTTTTCCTGTTTTTGAAGAGGAAAAAGAGGCCATTCTTTACCTCACTTCTTACCTAGTCTTAATCACTGAATGGACATTGTCTCGGTCAAACTGAGACCTGGGAAAGACCTTAGCTTAAAAAAGCCAAGGTACTGGCCATCTCCAGTCATCCTGATCTCTATCTTGCCAGTGGGTCCATCCTCCAGATGATGGCTCATAAGGACAAAATGAGGCTTGTAACTTTGCATAGCCCTCCCTCACTTAAATCCAAATCACTTGCAAGTCATGGCATCACCTCCCTGATGTCATGGTCCTCTTAGAGAAAGAAGGACAAATAACAACAACAGATTTTCAGAATTCCTCCAAGCCCTAATGAAAGCCCTACCCTTCCCTCTACAAGAAAACCTTTCCTATCCAACTTACATATATTGACTTCCCTCTGAGACTACCTCCAATTTATCTTGTTATCTTATTTGTACACAGTTCTTTGCATATTGCCCCCTACATTGGACAGATTATGAGCACATACGAAACATTCTCTGTCTCTGTCTCTCTCTCTCTTTGTCTCTCTCTCTCCCAATGTCTGCCACATTGGAGACACTGATGCTTGTTAACTGACTGACTGCTGATCCCATCAACTCCTAAGCCTTCAATGATCAGTCCCTCTCTTTAATGGCTGTCCACTCAGAAGCTAGACAAATTATTTTCCTAAAGCATGTCTGATCACATCAGAAGTTCCATTGGCTCCTCACTGATCCCAGTATACAAATACAAACTCCTCTGGTTGACACTTATATCCTTTCAAGTTATAAAGAGATTATAAGAGATAGCAGGGAAAAGGGAAAACTTCCAAGTATGGAAGACCTATACAAAGGCAAGGAGATGGACTAGAGGGCTGATCTTAAGGAACAGGAAAGCCCAATTTGGCTTGAACATAGAGTACTGGGAAGGGATGTAAAATGAAATCTCTGTAGGATCATTCCACATATCCCCCACCCTACTCTAGTACTCTATGATCTATTCAAAGTTGATTACCTGTTGTTTGGTATACAGGGCATCTGTATGCAGTGTTGGGTTATAAGCAGCTTGGACCTAGAGAATCAATTGTTAAATTTTTACTGTGAGCTTTGACACCTTGTTAATTAGTGTGGGTAAACAATACAAATCAGGGATTAATTCTTTGTTCTGTTGACTGTTTAGCCTTAAGGAAGTGATGGAGAAAATAGTAATAATGCAAATGAAGCTTAAAAGGGTCTTAAGTCTTCTCCCCCTCCCCCACAAGAGGTTCTTAAACATTTATCAGCAAACCCCTGCCTCATCTCTAGGCCTTTGAATGAACTATTCTCCTATTCCTGAAATCCTTCCTTACCTCTGCCTTCTGGCTGCCTTCGGATTTAAGCTCAAGTACTATCTCCTTCAAGATGAATTTTATTTCCCCAGCCATCAACATTCCTACAAAATTACTTTAATCCTGTACAGCTTTTATTTACTTACCTGTGAACATGGTGCAGGGGAAAAAAAAGGTAAGAGTCATTCTCACTTTGATATATGCTAGTCCCCAATATCCTGACTGGTGGTGATGGAATTATCATCTTTCTCACTTTATCTAGTGTCCTCCCTATCCAAATATCGCAGGTAGCAGCTATTTGAGATTTGAGTAATTAATTCACTCTAGGATAGAAATGACTGATAATGCAATGTTTTCGCTCTCCTAAGATCAGAGAATCCCAGGACTTTAATGTATAAAGACAGTGACTAGCTGATGCGTTACATACAACCTCCACGATTTAGAATCAGCCAAACTGTCCTTGAAAACCCACAGTGACAGAAACTCACTACCTCATGTGGTAGAGCTCATTCCTTTTTCAGATAGGTTTAATTGTTGAGAATATTTGTGTATGTTCAATCAGAACAGCCTTGTGTTTGTACAATAAGAATCTGCCAATTCAGTCAGTCACTTAGTAATCAACCACAATATACTAGGTACTATTTTAGGCATGGAGGATCCAAAAACAAGAAAAATCATCCTTGCTTTCAAGGAGCCTACCTTCTAGGGAATGCAATGAGTAAATAGATCCCTCCTTGAAACAAGGGATCAAGTACTTAAAAGAAGGTCAGTAAAGGTATCCCATAAAAGATGGTCCATGATCTGAACCTTGAAGGAAGCTAAGCAGAGGTGGAAAAGGAGAGCATTCCAGGGATGGAGGTCAGCCTGTACAAAAGCTAGGAAGTAAGAGATGTTGAATTTGGGCAGACAGACTGACCAGAACAGAGTGTGTGAAGGGGATCAATGTGCAATAAGCCTGGAAAGTTAGGTTGTTGCTGGTTTGCAAAGGGCTTTAAATGTCAGCTTGTGGACCTTCTCTTTCCTCTTAGACCCACACTTTCTATAGACAAACAGTTCCCCTTCCCCATGGCAATCTTTCAGATACTTCAAGACAGCAATAATTCCTTTCATTTTTTGGCTCTTCAGAATAAACATCACCAAAATGTAATAGTTTTAAGGTCTGACCATTTTAACTATCTAGTCCTCAAATGATCAGAGTCACTCACAGTAATTTGAATTATTCTCTAATAGTTTAATG
>CM053587.1:281036334-281051826 GCA_028646515.1 Pseudochirops corinnae
TTGTTTCTTGTTAATGATTGAGTTGCCCCATGAGTGGAAGTTTGAGTATTCTATTGTTCCTTGTTCTGAATACTGTGGCCACTGTAGTGAAAACCGTGTGGCCATTTTCTGTGATAAGCCTTGTTCTAAATATTGTGGCCACTGTAGTGAAAACTGTGTGGCCATTTTCTGTGATAAGATGTAATGTTGTGAATATTATAATGTTTTGAATGTTTGTCTGGATTTGTAATGGAATAAATGGAGTGTTCACTATATTTTGTAATCTGAACTCTAAAAGCTGTTCACAGTAGCATTCCTTTGGGAATCTTCTGGTGCATGGCATTACAAATACCTATTTCTCTAATCAGTAGGGATTTAGAGCATTTTTTATTGTGATTATTGATAGCTTTGGTTTCTTTTTCTGTAAACTGCCTGTTTATATCCTTTGATCATTTATAAACAATCACATTGTCCATCCAGAAAATATATATTTCTTTGTACATTTTCAGTTCATACATTCTCTATATTGGCCTGTTTCATCTTCATTCTTTTGGACTCAGAGTTCACATTCCATTGGTCAGATTTCTAAAGTCTTTCTGAGATGTTTTTCTCTATAATGTTATTGTAATTGTATAAATTGTATTCCTAGTTTCTTTGCTGTGGATCAGTTTTTAAGAGGTCCTTCCAGTTTGATCTAAAACTGTCCATATTAGTGATTTCCAGTAGAATGACTATGAAAGGAAGAAAAAATAAAACATATAGGACAACTACCCTGGGGGGATTTTAGCATGAAATAAAGAGTTAGTTTGGCTTTGGTTTTAAGGATGAGGGAGCCTGAGTATGCTTATAGATGGTGATGAAGACACCCTGAAGTAGACAGGGAATGACTGAGTATTAGTGATAGGAGGTGAATGAAAGAGAGTTATGAGAGGAGATGGAAGGGGATGATATCAAGGGTTTAAGTAGAAGGGTTGACCTTGGGAAGGAACAAGGCCATATTAGATGTGAGAGCAATGTAGGGGAGGAAGAGTTATTACATTGAGCAATTTTTAGAAAAAAAGAATACAGAACTCACAGTGGATGTTTTTTTTTTTCTCAAAAAAGTAGGGGGAGAGTTCTACTACTCCCAAGGAGAATGAGGTAGTATAGGAGACTTGAGAGAAGAGAATATTTGAAACTACCTCATAGAGGTCTGTGATAGAGAATTCCTTAGGGAAGAATAACAGGATTTTCATCCAACACTGAGTGCCCAATTAAGATTAGTGAACATAATTTTCTAATGAACTAGATCAGTTATGTGACTTACTATAAGAGTATTAGAAAAGGGAAAGGGGAAGTGGCTAAATATTTATATAGGGCCTACTATTTGCTAGGCACTATACTAGGCACTTTATAAATATGATCTCATTTGATCTTCACACAGCCCTATAGGGTAGGTGCTATTATTGTCATCTCCATTTTACGATTGAGGAAATTGAAGTGAGCAGAGCCTAAGTGACTTGCCCAGGGTCACACAGCTAGTAATTATCTGAGACCAGATTTTAGTCCAGGCCTTCCTGATACCAGGTCCATTACTCTAGGCACTGTGCCACCAGCTGCTTCTATTTAACAAATGATTGATTCCTAAGGTATTTTCCTAGGCTAAGACTCTATATTATAACCAGTGTGTCCCTGATTTGACATTGACCAGGTTTGTGGTGGTGGGTAAGTCCCTTCATCTCCAGGTCTTAGTTTGTCTGAGTCTCATTTTTGTCATCCATAAGCTGGGGATTCAATAAACAGACACTTATTAAGAGTCTACTACCTGAAAGGGACAGTGAGAATGACTGTCGCTACTCAGACTCTCTGCTCAATGGTATTGTTGGAAGAAAGTGAATTGTAAACCCTAAGGTCCTATAGAAATGGGAGCCACGAGATAAAGTGTAGCTAGTGGTATCTCTGTAGAGTCACCAAGTAGTAGTCTATTGTTTTGAAAGTTTGCTATTGCTGAATGGGATGAGATACACAGAAGAATGGTCTCTTTGGGGAGGCATGGCTGAAAATGCTGGTCAGAATGAAATGGGGGGCTACTGACATTTGCAAAGGGAATTAGTTTTGACTAGTTAAACTTCCCTTTGATTAGATTGGCAGAATTGCAATGACACTGAATAGAAAAAGGTATGTGGAAATAGGAATGTGGTAACAGTTTAGCAGAGGTAATCTTTGAAGCCAAAAAAAGGAAAGGCTTGTATGAGCAGAAGATTGTGGTCAGAGTCAAAGCGACACAGTTGAGTCAATGTCCAAACAACTATAATGTCAGACATTTTTACATCCATTAGAAGGATGGATTTAAGGCCCTGACATAAAATATTGTTATCCCTAGAGATCATGGGAGCCGAAGGCAAGGAGATCAGTTTTGGAGAGCAGAACCTCAAGGTGAAGGAGAGCAAAAAAGAAGTTAGAGTCATAGAAGCAAATCAGAGATTTGAAAAGAAAACTCAATGGGAACGAGTAATCCCACTGAATTAATTTAGTTAATATATTACCTGTTCTATGTACAGTTCAATGTCAAGAGATTCTAACATGCAGTAAAAATAACATAAGGAAGACTGTCATTGAAGAAGTAAAACAGGGAATGGCCATTACACTCTAAATTCACGGGTTCTGAACTTCTTTGCTCTATCACTCAATTCCCTGGGTGTTAGCAAAGAATGAGGAAAGGCCACTGAATACTCTATTGAGGGCTCTTATTTGTGAGAGGGCTACCTTATACATGGTGGAAACACCACACAAAGCACTGCCTAAAATAAAAGGGCAAGGTAGAACACACTGGTTTATAAGCAAGATGGTTATACTACCTTCTGTGGGACCAGAGCTATGATTTCATTGGTATAGGGGATTCCTGGTGAATAAATTCTCTTTAACAATGCACATTTATACCTGTTGTACCTTAGAGAACTGACTGGGGTCACTGGGAGATTAAGGAAGCTATTGAGCCAGTAGGTCAGGCAGTATTTGTGCCATGCTGCCTCTCCCTTCAACAGTCTACTTTCATTATTGTTTTGACGTACTCCAACAAACACACAACCCCCTCACAAAGCACATTTCTAAAAAGTCGAGCAAAACTGTTGAGAAGTAATTGAAACTGAGAGCAGGTATTTCTTTCTATTTTTGTTGTTTAATGTTCATGGTCAAGGATACATACTTGACTAATTTGGGATTTTGACAACCATTGTATTTAACTTTAATTTTGTGGTTTATAGATTGTTGACATTTAAACAAACATAAAATAAACTCACACAGAGAGAAAGTAAAAAAAAAAAAAATAAACTTCCCTTTGGTGATGGTGATGATAAAGTGCTATATGGTTTGAAAGGTACTTTACAAATGTTATCTTATATTATCCTCAAAATAATCCCGGGAAGATATGAGCTACTATTATAGATTAGGAAACTAAGACAGACAGAACTTAAGAGACTAACCAGGGGTCACACAGCTCATGTCTAAGGCAGAATTTGAACCCAGGTCTTCCTGACTGTCGGTCCAGAACTCTGTAATTCTGCTAGCTCCTATAGCTAGAAGAGGTAAAATTTCAAAAAGTAATCCATTTTTTATGTTCTCACTGCTGACCTATGACAATCTTCATTTTAAAATATAATGGAACTCCAAGTATTCTACTCTTTTTAGAACTAATCCATCCATTTAATATGTCTACTTTAATTTAGGAAAAAATATCAGCTGTCCTCTTCTTTTCCCTCCTTCCTTATTCCTTCCTTTTTTCATTTTATATACTATTTCATTAGACCCACACACAACAATGGAGTATAAATAATGTGAGTATTTTGATCCTCTTTTTTACATATAGGAAAAAGAAAACTTATGAGTAATGCACTGACTTGCCTAGGGCCATATATTCAGTAAGGGAGGAATGTCAGCATGGTGCCATGGAAAGAGCCCTGGATTCAGGGGCAGTGGACCAAGTATTTGAATCCCAATCCTGACACTTAACTGTTCTATACATTTTGGGAGTTACTTCATCTCTCAGTGCCTCCGTTTGCTCACCTACAAAATGAAGGGGAGGGGGGGGAGAGGGATGGAGCTAGACTAGATAGTCCCTAAGATTGCTTCTAGCTCCAAGTCTGTTACCCTAGGAAATGGCAGAATGGGAACTTACACCGAACACTGGTTCTAAACTTAGGGTTCTTCCTATGATGCTATGCTATCTCTAGGGAGGACAGGCAAGGATCAAGGAGAGTAAAAGACAAGCTTCATTCACCTGCTGAATTATTTTGCCTTAGGCTCACTTCAGGTTCAAAGAAATAACATTATCATTTTTACTTAGGCTTAGAGATGATTGGATTATCCTCCCTCTATCTGCTTAAAGCTTCTAGCAAAGGCTGACCTTGATATGTTCCCAAGTGCACTTTGTAGCCTCCTTATGACTTTAATTTTTTTTTGACTCTTGAATTGCTATTCTCCAGGCACAATGGGGTCTATTCTTAGAGTTTACCATACCTCACAATTTGTGACTGCTAAGAGGGCATCTGGCTCAAAATCTTCTGTTCCTATGCTGTTTTGTGCTAATAGAAACTATAGAATAGTTTTGCTTGTGACATGGTCTCCTGTCATGAACTCAGCAGATTATTTCATAATGAGGCTTTTAGGAATGGAAATAGTTTTGGTATAGTGGAAATGCCTTAGAGTTTCAGGATGTGACCCAGGCAATTAGATCTAGCCCAGGCATTTAGATAGGGGTGGCTTTGGAAATCTCTTTACTTTCTCTGATACCATTTTTTGATCTGTAAAATGGGTTTGATAATGTGAGATGAGAAGTAAATCAAAGGAGTCCCTGTTGAATTTGAGGAAACCATCCAGTGGAGTTCATGAGGTTACCTAGCACAAGCTATCCTTTGAAGGCAACTGAAGAGAATTTCCCAACAAAAATGTGAATATACCAACAGACGCCTTGCTGATAAGAAGGAACTGAGGGTAAGTTACCACTATCTGTGTCTTATTAAAGAAGGATAGTAGCATTATAGTACTCTTACTCTCCAGGACTTTCTCCCCTTGTTCCTTCTTCTGTATTAGATCACCCCAAGTGGGTAATGACTTATAGCAAACACACATAGCAGTGGTAGGCATACACTTGCATATAGCTTGAAAAGGGTGTATATTCAAGGACACTGTTCCTGAATCCCAAATTCCTTTGTAAATGAGGAGCTCATTTCTAATTTCCTGGAAAGTATGATCCTAGAATCTAACCTCTTATGTTGAGAAGGAAAATTTCTTGGGCAGCAAAATCTTTGGGGATTTCTTTAGGGGTAACTTCAAGTCCAAGAGTTAACAGAGTTTGAAAGTTCAAGATTTAGAATCTTTCAGTCTTCTAATGAGAGATTTCCTGATCCACTATGCTCCTTTAAGAAAGAGGAAAGCATTCCACATTAGACTCCTACTGGAAAGAAAAATCATTGGGACTCTCAGATGGTATGATTCTGATGTAAATGGGATTGCTTATTCAGGGATCTCCAAAGTAGACTTGTAGGGGGAATCTAAACCATGGGATGGCACTATGAGTGTGAAGGAGACTATGTGGTGCTCTTCATTTTATTTTATTTTTTTCTGGCTTTTTCTGGAGTGGAGAAGGCAGGGCAATTGGGGTTAAGTGACTTGCCCAAGGTCACATGGCTAGTAAGTGTCAAGTATCTGAGGCTGGATTTGAACTCAGGTCCTCCTGACTCCAGGGCCAGTGCTTTATTCACAGCGTCACCTAGCTGCCCCACGTGGTGCTCTTTATGAAAGAGTTATTCATTGGCAAAGGCAAAGGGTTATCCAGATAAAAAACCCAAGTTCAGTTCCCTTCTTGGAGAATGTTGATGTGCTGTTTGAATGCTTTAGAGTTCAGTAATTTGTTCATTAGCTCCTGTAATTCGTTAGTATCTGATGTACTTTCTTTGTGATAAAATAAACTCTTCTATACCCTGTATCCATATTATTGATCGAGTGGCTGAGCATTATTTCTAAACGTTATTATACCCACATTTCAGAGAATATAGGTATAACCGACCTTTATTTAGGAGAATTTCCTGGGGTAACTCAAGAAAGAAAAAGTATTTTTGACTATTGGAGTCAGTCTCCTGGGTTGAACCCTGTTCATGTTCCAGGGTTTGTAATCTCCATTGGGAATGGGGATACATATATCAGTATGATCATAGATCTTTTCAATGTATATATGTATACATATATACACATACATATATACATGTATACACACATATACTCTGTATATGTGTATTTTGTTGGTCTTCAACCCCTACTCTGTTCTGACTTCCTTAATGGTAGCCTCCCACCTAGGATGTATTAAATTCCAGCTCCTTAACCCTGAACTCTAAAACCAATCACCTGAGTGTGTCTCAGATGACCTCATTTTCCTAAGCTTTTATTTCTTCACCAAAGCCCCTGTCCTTCCCCAAATTCTACACCTCTTGTCTTTGAATAGAAACCCCCTTCTTGTGTTCATATCAGTCCTATATGTGAACCTTCTCCAAAATGTTTCTGTGTGTGTATATGTATGTATGTATGTATGTGTGTATACATATAATATGTGTATAGATAATATGCATATAGGTGTGTATATATGTATGTATGCATGTGTGTATGAGGTAGCTAAGTAGCTCAGTGGATAGAGTGATAGACCAGGAGTCAGGAAGACCTGAGTTCAAATCCAGCCTCAGATGTATACTAGCTGTGTGATTATGACTTTGGGTAAGTCACTTAACCCTGTTTGCCTTAACCAACTGGAGAAGGAAATGGCAAACCACTCTGGTATCCTTGCCAAGAAAACCCCATGGACAGTACGATCCACAGGGTCATGAAGAGTTGAACAGGACTAAATGCCTCAACAACTATACATACATGCATATATATTGGAATTGATTTGTTTATATATGTGTTTGTAAGTATGTCACTGTCACATAACTGCCTTGCATAGAGCTTAAATCTGCCTTGATATTCTTCTACATGGTAGTTCTTCAATTATCTGTCAGTTGCCCTTTCTGAAATGTAAGTTTAACACTGTGATTTCATTGTTGGAGAAACTTGAGTGTTTTCTGATGGCCTCTAGGATAAAATGCAGAATCCTTAGTCTGTCATTTTAAACCACTCATCAGCTGGCCCTGACTTTTTTTTTTCTTGGACTGATTTTACTTTACTTCTCAAAAATTCCATGTTCCAAATGAATTGGTTTGCTTGACCTGTACCCAGCATTTCATCTCTACCTATTTTCATGTTTTCCTTCATGCCTGGAATGATTTTTTCAACCCATCTCTACTTCCTGAAACCCCAAGCTCCCTTCCAGCCTCAGCCTAATGCCAGTGTGGATATAGCCCAGGCCTGTATGGATTGACCACCCACCCCCTTGCTGGAAATGCTCTCTGGATCATTTCTTTGTATTTCCTTGAATATATTTTGTATTTACTTATCAATATGTATTTTATGTCCCCCCTCCCCAGAAGAATGCAAACCTTTGAGGACAGTGACTTTCTGGGGTTTTTGGCATATTTTGTTTTTGTCTTTATATATCAGAACCTAGCACTAAACCTGGTACATAGCAGGCACTTCATAAATGTTGTGTAACTGAATATTACTATGTAAGCACTGTCAGATATAAAGTAAATTTTCACGTGGACTAATTGTCCCAGAAGTATTAGGGCAGTCTTTACTCCTAGGAAAGGGGTGTCTCTATACTATGTGCCCGTTTTCTACAAATCAATTCTAATGCTCCTGAAAGTGTGTACCAGTCTTTCTCATGTGCATACACAGAATGAGAGGGAGTTGTCCATGAT
This sequence comes from Pseudochirops corinnae, assembly GCA_028646515.1. Lineage (NCBI taxonomy): Eukaryota > Metazoa > Chordata > Mammalia > Diprotodontia > Pseudocheiridae > Pseudochirops > Pseudochirops corinnae. The sequence goes on from CM053587.1 coordinate 281,044,134, forward strand.
TTTTTTTTCCTTTTTCTTTTAATTGGAACTGTGACTTCATCAACTATTAGAGAACTGCAATGAGGAATCCTCTCTACCACTACCAAGTGGCTCTTAGTGTAATAGTTGCAATTTAGTCTCATAAGATTAAGTGACTTGCCTTGGGCAACATGGCCTGTATGTATTAGGGATGGGTCTTGAATCCAGATCTTCCTGATGATCCTGTGCTACCTCTTTTCCATGGACTAGGCCAGGAAAGTGGTGTGCATTGTAGTGACTGCCCATAAAACACATGATATACAGTGAGCATGAACAAGGATGGGGATTACCAAGTGGCAGTTACTTGAGGAGTCTTCTTTACTCAATTTAATGTCATCAATCAGGGGGCCAGGGATGGATGGTGGGTCCCTTGTACTGCCTAGAACCTAGCGCAGCTGTGGCTAATCAATCTTAGTAGGGGAGTAATGCCTAGTACTATACCCTCTAGCTCAGTGGTTCTCAACCTTCCTAATGCCACGACCCTTTAATACTCGTATGTGCACGTATCTGCATGTGGGCTGACCAGCCTGGAGACGGATAGAGGAGCGGTGTCTCGGTTTCTAAGACCATCAGAAAATATGTGTTTTCTGATGGTCTTAGGTGACCCCTGTGACCCTTGCGAAAGGGTTGTTTGACTCCCAAAGGAGTCGTGACCCACAGGTTGAGAACCGAGTCTAGCTGAATACAATGGTGGTAGACCCCATTAAATGTAATGAAGCATATTGTCCTGCCTGGCAACATCCCGTCATCCCTGCCTTTGATACTGTGCTTCCACATAGCCCTTCTTCAACGTGGAGTTATTTGACACTTAGACCTCTTCTAGAACATTTCTTGGTTGCAATGTGATTGTGGTCACTGCTATACCTGACAGAAAAAGGATCTCTGTTGCCATCCTGAATTCAGGTGGCTTTCCAGATGACTTGACCCATGATTCAGTGTCCTAATATATCTTTATCTCTGCCTCTCTGATACTGTCAAAAGGCTCTGTTCTTTCTCCTGTATACCTCCAGGCTGACTCAGTTGTGAAAGGAAGCTCTGAGGACTGGTGGCAGCAAGGAAGAGAGAGAGAAGGGACTGTGATTATTGTATCTTGGAGGGGGAAATGGGGAAGGAAGAGGGAATGTAACCAATATAGATAAAACACATCAGAGATGATAGAAAGATGAGAAAATATTTGATAAGGCTTATTCTCATTGTTCCTTTTAATTTGACATCTTATTTCACAAATATAAGGTGTTCTAAGGTGTTTTTTAAAAAGAACAGAAAAAAAAATCAAAATTATAGGAGACTGAATAGTTTTCCCTGGTACTACATAACATTTTGCATAGGAATGGAAGAAAGCACGGATTCATAGGTCATGGATCTGCCCTTGCCTCTTGGCTCCCTGAACAATAAAATATTTCAATAAATTGCATTTCCCTACATGACATAGAAATTTTTCATTCTATGTTTTGGTCTTTCTCTACTGAACTCTAGCTGTCATGTACTGTAGACATTCAGAGATTTTAGTTCCTCATCTTGACATCTATCTCTTGACTTTGACCTCTGCTCTTTTCTCAGGCTATCCAGTTGATTTCCTGGTTCTGGTTTGCTTACTCCAGAATTATCCTAGACTTGTCTCCCTCCTTTACCTCCATCCCATGGACAATCAGTTGCCATGTTGAGACTCATATCACCTCTCTCCTGAACTACAGCAATAACTTCCTAATTAATTTCCCTGCTTTTAATTTCTCTTCTCCAATCCATCTTCCACACAGTTAACAACATTATCTTGATGTTGCCAAAAACTGGTATTCCATCTCCCACTTATGTATCTTTGCATGTGTTGTCCCCCATGTATGAAATGTTTTCCTCCCTGTAATGGTAATGCAATTTCAATTTGAAGATCCCTTTGTATTGGCAAAGGTAACAGGTACTTAGCATTTAGTAATTAATCAAGCCTCTGTTAAAGAAACAAAAGGTATAAATCCCTGTTGCTGATGTAACAGGAAGGGGTTGGCTGAAACAAGAAGCTAATGCTGTGTGTATATAAGGAAAGACCCTCACTGGGAAAGATAGACCTTCTTGGAGCAGGCTTCATGAAGGCAGAAGCTGCTGCCACAAGGGAGGCTGAAGAGGAAAGGCCCCCAGAGGATGGCGAGAATGATTTTGATTTGGAGAACCTGGATGAAGTGATATTGATTCTAAGAACCTGCTGAAACTTTTGCTGTGTCTGAGGACCAGCCACAGCTGCTAAGGATTTCCATAGGCCAGTCAGAGCTGAGGGCCAGGCGGAGCCACTGAGGCGCTGCTGAGGATTTCCAAGAGCCAGCCAGAGCTTCTGAAGACTGAGGAAGCATGACTGAGATGCTGGTACTTTGTATGAACCTGTTTGTGGCTTTGCTGAGCCTTGACTTCCCAGGAGCAGAGACTGTGAAGGATTTAAGGTGGACTGGACACTGTAAACTTCAGTGTGGAGCAGGACCTGCACAAAGAGCTGGACAAGGACCTGGGAGCTATTTGCCTTTGAACCCACGTGACAGTTTGGTGAATCCAGGTAGAATCTGGGACCATGGGAGGAGATTCAGGCAATCTGAGAGACCAAGTCAAGCTGAAAAAAGACTTTACTTGGATACTGTGTACTGACTGAAAAATTGTAATTTACTAGTGACCTAGGGGTGGAGAGTCTGTGTATTTTTTGATGATTGAATAGTGAATGATGAAGGATGATTGAATAGTGAATGATGAAGGATGATTCAATGATTGATTGACTAAATGATTGTACTTAGTGATTGATGACTGAATAAGTGACTGATTTGTAATTAGTGTGTTCCATGAGTGGAGAACATTGACTATTGTATTTTCTGACCCTTAAGGAGGCCTCCTTAAGGATGATTGAATGATTGAGTTACCAAATGATTGTTCTTTGTTCAAAACTTTGTGACCACTGTGGTGAAAATTATGTGGCCATCTTAGTGAGAAGTTGTTTGAATTCTGTATTTTGATTTTCTTTTATAAGTTGTAATATTGTGAATGCTGTACCTTTATTTTCTGTGAATGTTTTGCTCTGATTTGTTATTGAATAATAATAACAAATATGATTTGTATTGCATTTAAAAGTTTGTAAAATGATTTATATACATTATCTTGTTTGAGCCTCATAACATCCCTGTGAGTTAGGTCAGTTAGGTAGAACAAATATCATGCCCATTCTATAGATGAGGAAACTGAGGCACAGAGGAATTAAATAACTAATTGTCACAAAGCTAGTAAGGTTCAGAGGCAGGGAATGTTTTCCCTTTAATCTTTGTATTCTAGAGCCCAGGACATAGTGTATACTCTATTGAATTGGTGGTATTGGATTGATGTGTTCCCTGACCTCATGGAGCTTATATTCTAATAGGAAGAAACTTATTTCTTATTATATGTACAGTTATACATATACTTATTATCTGTGTTATGTCATAGTGATGAGGGTGCTAGTGTGGTCTTGGACTCAAGAAGACCTGAATTCAAATCCTTCCTCATTCACTTAGTAACTGTGTGACATTGGGCTAAATGAGTAAATATGAGAAATAAGGCTTGAAAGATTGTTCAGAGGCTTATCATGGAGAATTTTGAGTTCCCGGGCTGAGGAATTTATACTTTATTTAGCAGACAGTAGGAAGCCCTTGAAGTGTGTTCAAGTCAGCAGCTCAACAAGCATTTATTAAATACCTACTATATACCAGGCACTGGGAATGGGGGTGGGGTGGGAGTATGAGAAGGCAGTCCAGTTCAGCAAATTTATTGTCACTTTTTGATGATGTTTGATGACCTACCCCTCTGTTCCATTAACTCGTGCTTTATCTTTCCCCTTGGGCTTTGTGCTACCCAATTCCTTTCAGTAAAAAATATATCACAGATATAAGGAAGGCCCTGGGATTTTCAATCTTTGTTTTCATGGGGATAATAATGATAACATGTGATTTGTATTGCATTTAAAAGTTCGTAAAATGCTTTATATACATTGTCTTGTTTGAGCCTCATAATATCCCTGTGAGTTAGGTCAGTTAGGTAGAACAAATATTATGTCCATTCTATAGATGTGGAAACTGAAGCACAGAGGAATTAAATAACTATTGATTGTCATGAAGCTAGTAAGTTTCAAATTTCGGGATTTAGACCAATATCTTTCTCAGTGCAAGTCAATCTCTCTTTCAACTATTTCAAACCACCTCTTACTAAAATATTGACTAAAATTAATATGATTACTACTGCTACTTTTATATTTAGCAGTACCTGGAATTGTCAGAGCTCTTTCTATGAAGAGTTTTACATCCCTTGTTTCATTTCATTATGATAAAAGCCTTATGAAGTATAGAGTGAAGGATGTAATTCTCCACATTTTTCAGATGATAAAACTGAGGTCCTTGGAGACAGCTAAGAGTGTGGCTCAAGGTCACACACTTAGTCAAGCATTCATTTGGGATTCAGACTCCTGACTTTTCCCTCAGAGCCAGTGTTGTCTCTCGATTAACCACAGTGCACTCTCATTATAGGACTTTTAAAGGTGAACTTTAGGCGGTTATTATAATGACACTTTTTTCTGTTATGTTCTTAATAGGTTATGAGTCATAGCCCTCCTTTGTGGAGACTTAAATGTTTTGTTCCTCTGTTTTTGAATTTTCACCTGTTTTTTTTTTTTGAGAGGAAAACAGACAGGAGGGGGAAAATTAAGGAGAAGTATAGTGCTTTTCATTCAATTGTTATTTATCTCACCTTCCACTGAGAAGAAAAAATAAACACACACCGCTTTGGATCCCAGTAGCTATAAGGAAATAGAATGTCCCTTTGCCAAGAGAAAGATCCACAGATAATGCATTTTCAATGCAAGGTGTGCTGGCTTTCAGGGAGCTGAGAGAAGTCAAGGATGATAAATGGAATTGAGACATGAAGAATAAAGATTTCCTTCATGGTTGGAGAACCAAGATAATCACAAAGGGACCTTGCATTTTTTTCTTCCAACCAACCAAACTGTTCTCATTTTTGAACCGAACATTAAAAAGCAATCAAAGAGATAATAGAAGCCAGGATGCCAACCATTATATGGGGACAGTATGAAGAACATTGGACTAAAAAGAGTAGAAACCTGACTTCAGGTCCTGGCTTTGTCAGTTACTTGTTGTGGGACTTTGGGTCAACTGCTTCTGCTTTAATGTTTAAAAAATGAGAGGGTTGGATTAGATGGCCTCTGAGGTTTCTCCACTTTCTAACATTCTCAGCCCTCTGGCCCCTTCTTGTAATGTCATTTCTGTGATTAAATTGGGAGAGGGTAATTATAATAGTTATTGGGGAGCAGCATCTTAAAAATATTATGTTTTCTCCTGTTTACTAGTCAGTGAGGTGGCTAGGAATCTTTCTTAATTAATTGCTCCCTTTTCTATAATTTTTTTTTCTTGGAAGTGGTGGAGTAGTTAAAGGTCTAGACTTAGAGTCAGAAAGATCTCAGTTCAAATCTGGAGTCAAATACTTATTAGCTGTGTGACCTTGGGAAAGTCATTTAACCTTCTGGCTTAGTTTCCTCAGTGGTAAAATGGGGATAATAATAGGACCTCACTCTCAGACATTTTGTGAGGATAAAATGAAATAATATTTGTCAAGTGCCTAGCACAATGCTTGACAATAGTAAATGTTTAATAAATACTTATATCAATTATCAATTAATAATGGTACAGAGCAGTGAACTGGGACTTACGAAACCAATTTCTAGTCTTTACCTTTAAGTAGCTTTGTGACATTGCGTAAGTCCCTTCAGGTCCTCTTCTTCATCTGTAAAATGATAAAGTTGGGCTAGATAGATAAATAAATAAAGCATCCATTAAATCTTTACCATGTGCCAGGTACTGAGCTGTGGACATATAAATAGTAGCAAGGAAGACGACCCCTGCCCTCAAGGTGCTTCCATTGTAACGGGGTGGAGGGCAGAATGGGGAGCAGGATGGTATACTCTCAGAGGCAGTGTTTACAGGTGGCCAGTAAATGAGGTGGAGGCCTAAATCTGGCCAAGAAAAGATGAAAATTCACCAATCAGAGTCAAAGATGGTTTCAGAGAGAGGACAAAGGTGAGTCCCTGTATCTGGGGGGGAGAAGGAAGGGCTAGAGTGGAAGCATTATAGGTGGGAGCTAACTGGGGAGTAATGATCCCAGACATCTCTCTTTGAGCTACTTCTTATACTCAGGAGAACATTAAAACAACAACAACAAATCCAAACAAACCCCTCTTTTGCTTGTCTTTATCAAAACCTCAAATCATCCTCTACTTTAGATTTCCTGAGTTTATTCTTATAGATTTTTACCACTTTTTATAAAGTAATTCATTCTCAGTTATTTTCCCTTCTATCTTCTATGCTTATCTTTCAAAAATCTTAGTCATTCAGTGAGTTCCATGTATATACACACAGTTTTCTTTAGAGAAACCTCCATTTTATTTCTCATTAAAATTATTGCCTCAGTTTCATCCTTTAGCCTCCAATTCTTTTAAAGGCAGTTTCTGTTTGTAATTTCAGAACGTGAGACTCTACCTATTCTTTCATTATATCCGTCATTGCTATTTCTGTGTCTAGTTTCTTTTTAGTGCTTTAAGTCAGGTTGGAAGAGCAACACCAACATACTTCTTAAAAGCAATTACTTTGTGCAAGATACTGAGCTAGGCACTGGGGAGTTTCCTGTCTCCGAGAGCACCACCACTTGGTTTTAATCTTGATGTCAATCTTGACTCCTTATTCACTCTTACCTTCCACATCCAATTATTTGAAAAATCTTGTTGATTCTTCCCTCACAAATCACTTGAATCTTCTTCCCCAATTGTCTCTACAAAACAGAACAGAAAACTTACATTGCATTTATTTGTATAAACATATACAGACACATACTCCTCAATCAAATATAATTTTTTTTTGACGGCAGGAACTGATTCTTTTGTACCTTTGTATTTATAGTAACTACTGAAGTACTTGGTACAGAGAAAAAAATATACACACACATATATGCATGTGTGTGTGTGTGTGTGTGTGTATATATATATATGTGCAGTGGGTGTGTGTATGTGTAAAGTCATTGACTCATTGGTGATACAGATGTCAGTATTAACAGTCTCTGTCCTTAAGGTTATTTAGTGTTCCCACTTTGATATAATATAAGGTTAAATGAGGAGGAAAAGAGTAGTAATCCCTGAGTGTTTAAGGGATGGTTTTTAGGTAGGAAGTTGGTATTTGAGCACATTCTTGAAAGAACATAAGGGTTCTTGGAGGTACAAAAAAATGTAAGGAGTGTATTTTGGTCACGGAGGCAGGAGATGGTGAATCCAATCTGGTAAACAAGCTTTAGTCCAATTTGGATGGAACATTTGAAAGAGAGTGAAACAGTATGAAAAGAAGGCAGCTAAGTGGTTCAGTGGATAGAATGCTGGGTCTGGAGTCAGGAAAGCCTGAGTTCAAATCTGGCCTCAGACATTTATCAGCTATATGACCCTGGGCAAGTGACTTAACCTCTGTTTGCCATAATCGACTGGAGGAGAAAATGGCAAACCTCTTCAGTATTTTTGTCAACAAAGCCCCATGGGAACATATGTGTGACGACTAACTTCAATAGACTGGGCTTCTCTCAGCAACGTAAGGTTATAAGACAACTCCAAAAGACTCATGATTGAAAGAGA
>CM053587.1:281051926-281067757 GCA_028646515.1 Pseudochirops corinnae
AAAAAAAAAAAAAGAAAGCCTCGTGGAAAGCAATGGCATGCTGTGGTCCCCAGGGTCAAAAAGAGTCAAACAGGACTGAATGACTGAACAACAAAAGCAAATATAAAGTAAAAAATTAGTATGACTTAGAAGGCAAGATCATACATTCTGTTTTGGCATAGGCTCATAGGCTTGGAGCTAGAAGGGGTGTCAGAAGAGATAAGTATGGGTATATTGGAACCTCATCAACTAAACTAGATTTTAAAAATCATATTGAAGATGAAAATAAGGACAAGCAACAAAGGATGAATATAAGAACATGACATGATCCACTGGTGAGAAGTCAAGTCCAAAAAAAAAAACATGTAGAAGAAAAAAAAATAATTATAATGAGGAAAAGGAGATCATAAAAAGATATGGGATCGCTGCTTAGAGTAAATGGGCAATGCTAATTAACAATAGAAAAGCTTGAGCTGCCCAGTTATTATGTTTTCTTTGCCAAGGAAAGAGGCAACAAGGTGGCATAAGTAGATAGAGCCCTGGGCTTGGAGCAAGGAAGACACAAGTTCAAATCCAGCCTTAAATACTTTCTAGTTATGTGGCCCTGGGCAAGTTACTTAACCTCTGTTTGCCTCAGTTTCCTCAACTATACAATGGGAACATAAAAACACTTTACATAATTTTGGTGAATATCAGGAGAGAGAATATTTATAAAGGCTTAACATGGTGCCCAGCACACAGTAGGTGCTTGATAAATCTTATTCCCTCCCTCTCTTCCAAGAGGAATGACTTTTGCACCTTATATGACAGAACAAAAATGAATAACAGGTTGCTGATTTCTAAGTTATATAAAAAGGTAATAAAAGAGGATATAACTATCCTTGATCAATTCACATTACTGAGTTCAGAATAATCAATTCCTTGGGTACAGAGAGAACCAACCCATGTGGTCCTACCATAGGAATGGAAACAATCCTGGCTTTTTAAATATGATCAGGCATCAAAACTTATAGATTATAGGCCTGTGACTTTGACTTTTTGATTGTTGGGGAAAATCAAGAGCAGGTGATTGAAGATATTGGCAATGAATGCCAATGAATAGGAAATTTGTGGGTACAAAAAACCCAGAATGACTTAATCAAGAATTGCTCATTCCAGACTAGATCTATTTCATCTCTCCCCCCTCCCTGTATCTGAGGTTAATAAAATAGTTGTTCAGGGGGATGCTACATATATAATTTTGTCTTCTTGTTGGTGTTCAGGCATTTCAGTTATGTCTAGCTCTCCATGACCCCATTTAGGGTTTTCTTAGCAAGGATACTAGAGCGGTTTGCTATTTCCTTCTCCAGCTCATTTTACAGATGAGAAAACTGAGGTAAACAGGGGTAAGGAATTTTTTCAGGGGTCACACAGATAGTACGTTTCTGAAGCCTGATTTGAACTCATAAAGATTAGTCTTCCTGATTCTGAAATCAGTACATTGCACCATCTAGATTTTAATAAAATACTAAAATAAAATGTGATTATCATGGGAAAAATTGAGCTGTGAACTAGACATTAATACAATTATATTGATTCAGGACTTGTTGAATGTCTGGACTCAAAAGTAGTCATTCAATGTCAACTTGGCATGAGGTCTCCAGTGGAATTCCCCAGACATCTGGCCTGGGCCACATTTTATTCAACATTTTTATAAATGACTTTCATAAAAGCATAGCTAGCATACTCATCAAATTAGAGATGACACTAAAGTGTGAAGAGTAGTTAATAGAATGATAGTATCCCCAAAGATGGAAGTCTAGACTATTGTACGCAATCTAATAAGATGGAAATAGGAATAAATGGGTTTAATTCTTACATGTGGATTAAAAAAATCAAATTCATGAGGAAAAGATGAAGAGAACCATGGTTAGAGAGTTTATGTGAAAACAGATCTGAGTATTTTAATGAGCTGCAAGGTCAGTATGAGTTCATAGCATAATGTGGCAGCTTCCAAAACAAACAAATAAGCAAACAGAAACCCTATGGCAATTTTTGGCTGCATTTATAAGAAAAGTAGTCCCTCTGCATTTGGCCCTGCACAACTCACTTCTGGAAGAATATGCTCAGTTCTGGGCACCATAGTTTAATAAGGACATTAATTAATAGGACAATGTCCAGAGGAAGGCAGCCAGGATCGTGAAGAACTCTTGAGTCTCATAATAAATAAAAAAGTAGAAATACTTAGTCTGGAGAAAGAAAAAAAAATAAGAACAAAGACTGGGGATGGTTGGTGGGTGGGATGATAAGTGTCTTCAAGTCTTTAAATATTTGAAAGTACCTTATGCGGGAGAATTAACAGACTTATTCACTTTGGTTCCCAGGGAATATGGATATAGTGACATGGGTGTGAAATGTCACCAAAATGGCACAGTGACCTGGTTCTAGACAAGAATTCAGCCTCCAAACTTTCTTCAAGTCTCAAAGTCCCAACTCCTACTGGAAACTTTTCCTAATATTACCTAATTCAAATACCTTCTCTCATCAATTCTTCTGTATTTATCCTGTATGTAGTTTGTTTATACATATTTTTTCTGCTTGTCTCTATCATTTGATTGTGACCTTGAGAGCAGAGATTAGGTTTTGCTGTTTTTTGTGTCCTCAGTGCTTAGTCTACTGCCTGTTACTTAGTAGGTGCTCAATAAATGCTGATTGATTGAATAATTGAATACAGAGCTTACTTCCTGTAGTGTTAATGGGATATAAGATGTTCCCTGCCCATTAATAAGCCTCATGTGGAGCCCATTAAGGGAAGCTTGCTTAGGGGAGGCTTGCTTGTAGGAAAACTTTCACACATTTTACTAATTTCTAATTAGACACTGAGTCACAAGGGTTGTGATGCCCTCTGGCTCTAAAAAAGGTATAAATATACTCTTAGGTTCACATTTTGCTTTCGGGCTCACTCACTGGAAGAGTGTTCTTGTGATGTGACCAGATAGGTAGCCTTTAAGGAGCCCCCCGGCTTTGAAAAACCCAGATGTTGGTGTTTCTCTCTCTGGTAACTATGTATGTATTGTCTTGGTGAGACAGTTGGATCTGTCTGTTGATCTGTGCTAATTTCTCAGACAGAAGCTCTGTCTGTTGGTCTTTATTTCTCTGCTTGTATTTTCTCTATTTTCTTTGTTTGGATTATCTCTGAAGTTCAGGGGGTTGACTTTTCCCCTGAACTAATGAATGCAATTTAAAAGATTGTTGACCCCTTGAACAGCTATCTTTACTAGTAAAGCAGATCTAAGAATATGTGCTAGCAGCCATTCTGGGTATGCCAATGTCATTGCTGCTACACTTACCAGAACCTATCATCCCAGGGGAAGAGTGAAAGTGGTAAGTGGGGGATGAGCAAGATAGCTCAAGTACAGGTTTGTTAGCCAAAGGAGGATGATGTGCCTAGGAAGAGACAGTGATCACCAGTGCCAAATGCTTCAAAGAGGTCAAGAGAATAAGGATGCTGAAAAGGACATTGGGTCTATCATTTAAGAATTCATTGGTAACACTATAGAGAAGATTTTCAGATGAGTGGAGTTGGTACATTTTATCCACATATGATAGTAATAAGGACTAGATGGGATGCTGTTACATATAGATAGTAAAAGGCTTTCTGACATTAGGTAGTGACCTGTGATTTCATTGATGTAGGAAGTTCCCCAATGTGGAAACTCCTTCTACCAGTGCAGATTTCCATTCGTTGGTAACCTCTAGTCTTAAAGAGTGGCCTTGGAGGGCTCAGAGGCTAAATGATCTTCCCAGGGTGACACAGCCAGAATCAGGTCATCTTTACTTCAAGGTTTGTTCTCTCTACCCTATACTACACTTAAAACCTGTTTGTAGAATTGAATTGAGTTGTTAGTGATAGAAATAAAAGTTGTAATAAAGTGCCAGACAGTACAACTTTTCCTGAATTATTAGGACAATGAATCCTCCTGGGTTCATAAAGACTGGTGATAGTTCACTATAGGCTTTGATGCTCATAAAAAATAGCATGGTAAATTCATTCTAGTTCCTTCACTGCATCTGCCACAAGAAATATGAGCTGTAGTACATTCCTTTGCAAGGTCTGGGGCTCAGAGAGGCCTTGCCTGTCTCATTCAGCAAAAAGGGAGGAATTTACACATCATAATAAATTGCCTTAAACTCTCTCCAAACTTCCTAGCTTCTAGTCCAGGGACTACATCACTTACATACTCAGTGCTAAAGGTTCTCTGGGAATCCCGTTTGACCTTCACAACAAAACAGAAGGTGAGAGAAGGTCTATTTGCACCTTCAGATGAAACTACCTTTTTTTTTTTTTAAAGCAGAGTTCCTACCAGCCTTGTAAGATATATAAGGAGGAATGAGAGGTTTTGAATGTGAGAGTGTATAAACATTATTTTCAACTAGTAATGTGGCCAGAAGGGAACACCCCCATTCCTTGGTGCCCATATATTGTACAAGTCTTAGAATTCTAGGAGGAGGGTACATATGAATAGAAAGATTTGGTATGGGACTAGGTCTTATAGATGCTTAAAGCCAAGATGTTTTAGATTACCCCCATTCCTTGGAGCCCATATATTGTACAAGTCTTAGAATTCTAGGAGGAGGCTACATATGAATGGAAAGATTTGGTATGGGAGTAGGTCTTATAGATGCTTAAAGTCAAGATGTTTTAGATCTTGGAGATCATCTAGTTTAATTTCTTTATTTTGTAGATGAAGAAACTGAGACCTAGAGAGAGGAAATAAATTATATAGAACATGCTCCAAATCTTAAAATTAGAATTACAGAATTTTAGGTTTGAAAGAGACATCAATGAACATTCAATTCTATTTATAAACTAAAGAAATGCCTATTATAACATACAGGAAAAAAAATTCATACAGTTTTTGCTTGAAGACCATCATGAGGGGGTCCCCTTCCTCACCTATATCAACAATTCATTTCACATTTGTATAGCTCAATATTTTAGATTTTTCCCTTGATATCTAATCTAAATTTTCCTCATTGAAAATTCTAGCAATTCCTCTTATTTCTACCCTCTTGATTCAGACTCAGTTGCTATTATTATAAATTTGAGTAAATGGACCTGGAATATCATCTCAGCTCCACTATTTATGTCATGTGACTTGTCACTTTATCTCAGGCTCAGTTTTCTCATTTGAAAAACATAAAATGAAAATAATAACCTTAATAATAACTGACATTTATATACTGCACTAGTTTGCAACATGCTTTACATTAGCAACAATTTATCTGCATCCCTAAATAATTCTAAGAATTGGAGAACTATCTTGATTTAGAAAATGAGGAAACTGGCCTATTTAGACAAACCTGGAAAATCAACTTAAAAAAATAACTGAAGTAATTCACAACTTCAACAAAGTTGTAGGATATAAAATATACACACACAAATCATCAGCATTTCTATATTTTACCAACAAAGTCCCGCAGGAAGAGATAAAAAAAAGAGAAATACCATTGAAAATAACCACAGATAATATAAAATACTTGGGAAGACAATATGAAATACTTGCTAAGACAAAAGCAGAAACTATATGAACACAATTAAAAAAAAAAAACCACTTCACACAAATAAACAGTTGAAGAAATATCAATTGCTCATGGATAGGCTGAGCCAATATAATAAAAATGACAATTCTGCTGAAATTCATTTATTTAGTGTCTTACCAATCAAACTACCAAAGAATTATTTTCTAGAACTAGAAAAAATAGTAACAAAATTCATCTGGGAAAACAAAAGGTCAAGGATAAAAATCAATGAACAAATGTTGGGAGGGACAGAGAGAATTCCAAACTTAAATTTTTTTTCAAAAAAATTAATGTTTAAAAATAAATAATAAATTGGAAACATTTGGAAACTGAGGATCACAGAGGTTGCACTACACTGGCATAGCCTTTAAGGGGTTCAGGGTCAGCTCCGTGTTGTTTTAAGTCATCAAAGGGGCAAACATTAATGGAGGATTGATGATGATAATAATGAAGATGATCATGATCCTGATGATTTATTCTTATATGATCATTGATTGATCAGATGCTTACAGTTCAGTTAACCATTAGCAGGGGATTAAGGAAGGCTGGGGGATACTCAGTTAAGTCATATTTCTTATAGTTCACCTGTATTGAGTTAACCAGCCTTCTGTAAACTTGAGCAGACACTGAGCAATGGAGCTACATAGAATGTAGTAGAAAGATCACTGAATTTAGATTCAGAGGAATTGTATTTAATTCCCTTTTTTGAAACCACGTTGAGCAAGTCACTTAACTGATCTGGGATTCTGTTTTCTTCATCTATGAAATAGGGAATTTAAGCTATATAGCCTCTAAATGTCCTTCCAGATTTTTGTTTGTTTGCTTTGGTTTTTTTAGCCTTGGTCTCTTCCATTTGTATGAATTTACTTACTACTTGCTACTTGTATGAAGCAAAAAAAAAAAAAGGCAGGCTACTTCATCCATTGGGTATCAGGTTTTATTTATATTGTAAGGGGCTTAGACTCAATATCTAAAAATATATTCTAGTTCTAAAATCATATGTTCCCACGATGCAAATTTTTACATCTAGAAGCTCTGGTCATGCCTGAGCCTTGTTATGAATGTATTTAGTTTTCCTTTGCAGCTTTGTCAGTTTAGATTTATACCCTGTTACCTTTTAGCAATTTAGAAATACTGGGGGCTTAATTACATCTCACCTCCCTTGCAATTAACTCCATTTGGAAAATTGGGTCTTAGAAAAGGGGGCAGTTATGGAAGATGTGACCAGGTTGAGGATGTCACTTTTTATTGTTCATAAGGGATGACCGCTTTTGTTAGCATTGCAGCAAGGGGAACCTAACAGAGATACAGAGCAGAAGGGAAAAAGTGAAATGTTTTGTGAGTGATTATACTTTCATTCCAATGTGCTGAGGAGCAATATAGAGTGGGTATAATCATAGAGTCACAGAAATTCAGAAATGGAAGTGACTTCAGAAGTCATTTGGTCTAACTTCACTTGAACAAGGATTATCTCTAAAAGACATTCAATAAATGGTCATCTAACTTTCTCAAAGACCTCCAGCGAAGGGTTATCCCCCATTAGTGAAATATTAATTATCTTCCCAACTAGTTTACTCATCCAAAAGATGACACAAAACTGAAAACAACCTGGTACTCTGTGGGTTGGATTAAAGATCCAACTATGAAGTGCAAGAGATTAAGGTCAGAAGAAAGGACAATTTATTGAATTAGAAGGAATATGGATTGGAAGATAACACATTAGTATGATATAGCCACACACTTCCCTAGGCTGGATTTTCACAGGTTGTACAGACTATTTTCACTGCACTTAGTAATATTAAGTTAGACACTGATAACAAGATAATTTGGAATACGCAGTAAATGAGAGGAACTGCTTCATAATTGTGTACTGACATGGGATTTAATTAGCAAATATAAAGAGAAAGCAAAGTGATTACTGTTACTTGTGGATATAAGACTAGCCATAGCAAAAGTGCAATTGGGCAGACTAGGTTTATCTGTGAAGGATGAAATTGATCTCTGATCTTAGCAAGTCTTTGGTATGTGGGGAAGTAAGCAGTGTGTGTGTGTGTATATATACACATGTGTGTATGTGCACATATACACATGTGTACACACATATATGTGTGCATGTATATACACATATGCACACATAAATATATATGCACGTGCATACATATACATATACATATATACACATATACACACATTTTAATAAAGGTTGCTAATTAATTATCAAGAATATTCAAAAGAAAAATATGGACCACTGCCAATAATGATCTATGGCCTCAAGAATTCCCAAACCCCAAGTTCAGTTTGGCATTCTGCAGCATCATGTCAGCCTCAGAAAGGAGAAGGTGACATTCCTTGTAGCAGTGGAGTGCTGGGTAAGTAGCTGGCAGATATCATAGAAGGCCCAGTAAAAGTCACTGGCTGGTGCCCAGTTTGAGATGGGTGGTCAGCTTACTCATTCATGACAGTGACTAAATGCTGGCATAAGAATGGTCTATAGTAATAAACCCAAAAAGTTTGGAGATCTAACAGGCCCATTTTCCAAACTCAATCCTTTGTTCCATAGTGATAAAAGGCAAACAGGGTGGCTACAGCTGCCAGTCTCACAATCATGAATCCAGGGTGAGGAATTCTCACTATTGGCATTATACAGTCCCCTTCTGCTTTCTAGAGTACCTACATAACTCCAAGGTGAGGAGGCTTGATCATAGCTGCTCCTATTGGAAGAGGAAACAACAAAGAGAGACATTTTTCCTTTCTGAATCACAGCCCTTGTTTCATCAGCCTCTAACTTCCACCTATTTTTGATGACAATCTTTCCTAATATCTCTGTACTTCCTAGACCTGCAATATATCCTTCTCACAAATTGTAGTGGAAGAGACATATCAAAGTAGTCTCTATTAACCTTGGACATGGTGTACCATGGTCCATTGATCTGTTGGCAGTCAGTTTCCTAGCACAAAGCTAGGTGATATCTAAGCACATTTGGACTATATTCTTGTTAACTGGAAGATCAACTGTCCCTAAAATCCTTAGAATAAATCAGCTGTTCTCCCTGAACTTTGTGTATGTGTGTGTGCATGTGTGTGCATATAAATACATAGGTATATATCATTTGACATGATCTTGTTATTATTGTCATATATATATTATTATAATATATTCCATGGTGCTTTCTTTACAAATCTGCAAGTGTCACATTAGATTGGACTCATTGTCCTGTCAAGATCTTTGATATGCCTAATACTATCATCCAGCATATTAGCTATCCTCCCCAGGTTCTCATTATCTGAAAATTTGATGAGCATACTGTCTTATGCCTTCATCTTTGTCATGGACCAAAATGTCAAACAGTGTAAGGTGAAGGAAAGATCTCTTAGGGACTCCACTAGAAACTTCTATTCAATCTGTGCTTGCTCCAGATCCTTTATTTTCTGCTCAAGATGTGGAAACCCAAACCATAAGGGACATAGCGATTGGGGTGCCCATGGCAACCACTGGAAGCATGGGAGAAAACTCTTGTAGGTGTTTTGTGTTTTCTGCTGGCATGTTGACCTACTTGGAAAATAGTGACAGGAACAACATGTGTCTTTGTCTCCTCCTCTTCAGACCTCTACTCTCCTGTGTCTGTACAATAGAAATCAGGTCAACAAAAGTATAGATCTGTGATGTCATGGAAATCCAGATACAATTTAGCCTGAATACCTAAGTGAATGAACAGGGGCATCACCCTCTCAGTCTAGGGATGTGTTTGAAATACCCAGATCTGACATTCTTGATTAAGACCTGAGTTGTCCCTCTGAGGTCCCTTCCAGTGATCTGTCTAGGATGCTATGGATCTTGCTTAGAGCTTGGGATATAGGAGATGCAGTTTTACCTCTAGAGCTAAGAAGGTTCAAGGAAGTACATGATAGAAAATCTGGTTAAGGAGCAGGTAATTCTACATGAATTGACTAAACCAGAAGTGGAAGGAATAATGTTATGAAGAAGGCAACAATATTCATCTTTCCATTTCTGGGGTCTTTTTTAGGAGCATTATTGCTTCTCAGGAAAGGTTCAAAGCAGCTCATCATCTAAGTAGCAACCAACTATTCACCAATTATGGGATCAAGTCCTGGAGACTTGCAAGGATTTGTGAATGTTCACACAGCTAAAGTGTGACAGAGTCAGGGTCCTCTACTTCCTCCTCTGCTCCTCCTTAAAACCCAAATCACTCTGGCTCTCTGTAATGGCCAATAATTACCCTAACCCACCCTAACCCAAGCTTATGTGGCTAATTCTTTAGGTTTTGATGACTTAGAATTCTTTTACGTTCTGGTCAGAAACTCTTGGGAGTCTTCCCTTCTCAGATTGATATCTTTGTAATGGTAAATTGAGTCATTCTGTGTCTCAACTCTTACCCATCCCTTAAAGGTACATGGCTTCAGAGAAAGTGAGACCAGGGAAATACCTTAATTTAGAAAGGCCAAGGTCACCCATTGTAACCTGGGCCATGGTTGGTCCTCTTGACCTTTTTCTTGCCTCTGGACTTCATTGATTCTAGAGGAGAGATTGAAGCTGATAACTTTATGCAGTTCCGCCCCACTCATATCTAATTCATGCTCAAGTCAAGACATCACCCTCCCGTGGTCATTGGTCCTCTTTGAGAACAAGAACCACCACCACCAACTCTCCACTCCTCACCCCTTACCTCCACCAAAGTATATACTTTCCAAGGGTTACACTGGCCTCCTTACTGTTTCTCAAACAAGATGCTCCATCTTCTGACTCCAGGCTTTTTCCCTAGCTGCCTCTCATTCATGGAATCTCTCTTTAGCTCTGCTTCTTTCCTGACTTCTTTGAAGACCCAGTTAAAATCTCACCTTCTGACCTAAGACAACTCCAGAAGACTCATGACAGAAAATGCTGTCCAAATCCAGAAAAAGAACTATAGAGTCTGAATGCAGATTGAAGCATGTTATTTACTCTTTCTCTTTTCCCCCCCTTTTTTCTAGTGGTTCCTTCCATTGGTTCTAATTCTCCTTTAGATATTGCACACTGTCCTGGGATGTGGGGAGGGGAGAGATGGGGAGAAAATTTGGAACTCATAATCTTATGGAAGTAAATGTTGAAAACTAAAAATAAATTTTAAAAAAGAAAAAAAAAGAAAAGAAAATTCCGTCTTCTACAGGGAGCCTTTCCCCTTTTGATGCATTGCCACATAAAAAGCACTTACGAAATGGCTGCTGAATTAATTTCACATTAGATAGCCTCCATCTATCTCTGAAAGTTTTTTCTCTCTCCTCCTCTTAGCCTGATGAATTTCTATTTATCTTTTTAAGCTCAACTCAAATGTACCCTCCTTCTCCATGAAGTCATCCCTATTCTCCCTGGTTAGTAATACTTTCCCACGATTATACTTTGTCACCTCTCTAATTATGTCTCTAATTACATGTATTATGCTTATCTGTGGCTATATGTAATTCTGCATATCTATGAGCTCTATGAAGACAACAAAGTGTATTTTATTTAAAGTTTGTCTCTGAGAGAGACATTTCCACAAGAAATGTCAATTGAATTAAATTATCTTAATCCCAAAATAGCTGATGGGCTAGTAGGAGGGCTGCAATTTGCCCAGAGACTGGCTTGAGTGTATTCAATATTTTACTAGATGAGTTATAAAATGATGTTCTTCTCACAATACTCCATGGCTACAAATCATGGAACATCACAATCTTACAAGAATCAAAATTACAGGTGACTCAAAGGGCAACATGCTAGCCATAAATAGACTGTAGCATATTACCAAAGATTATTTTTACCCAAGGAATGGCCTAAATGTACCATCTAGGAAATATTTGATCTGACAAGAAGTAGGCCAGTCATGTAATGAGAGGGAGGGAAAACAGATGGATAGTCTTAGTGATGTATCATTATCTACTAGTGAGTGCTAAAAAGTAGTGAAAAGCTTTGAACACAATAAAGAGACCATCAATGGTATATTTATGGTTGATCATGGGGAAGAATTTAGCAAGTATGGATAGGCTGTGATTTATACCAATAGAAGTGGCATCCTGATTGATGAGATCATTGATCTGTTTAAATTAGTGGCAAACCAAAGGGGCAGTGATTCACAAGTTAAACATGAATCAGATTTCCTCACTCTATTGTGAAGGGGGAGGGAAATAAGTTGGGGTTGGAATGAGGATTCCAAAATTAGAATAGTTTGGTCAAGGCCAAATTATTTTTGTGTTTGTGAGTATATGTTTAGATATATGTATATGTACATATATAATGTACATATAGGTATGCAATATATACATTAGTATCTGTATGTATATATACATACATATATATGTATACACACAAACACACATGTATATATATACACATGGGTATCCAAAATGTCTTAGCTTTTTTTAAACATTTTTAAATGTTTAAGCTTTACTTGGTTAAAGATTTTAATTTAATCTTATAACTATATAGAAACTTTTAATTTAAGCACATATATGTATGTGTATACATTTTTGAGACTCCTAAAATGTGACATTCTCTTTAGTCATGAATATTAATATTCTCTCTAAATGGCATTTACACTTTTAGATGCCCACAAAATCCTCATAGAATAACAGTTAATGTGTGGGGGGGGTTTTGTTTTGTTTTTGGTTTTTTTTTGCTTTTTGGAAAGGTAATTGGGGTTAAGTGACTTGCTCAAGATAACATGGCTAGTAAGGGTTCAGTATGTGAGACTAGATTTGAACTCAAGTCCTCCTGACTCCAGGACTGGTGCTCTATCCACTGTGCAACTTAGCTGCCCTAATGTGTATTTTTTTAAGGATTCCAAAGAATTAAAGAATGGTAATAGTTTGTCTAGTCTCTGTAAGACAGGGAAGTGAAATTTGTGTAACATTCATTGTGTGTGCATGCATGTGTGTGTATGTAGGTACATGTTCTCTTCATTGTCTAGATTCTAAGCCCTTGGAGGGTGGGAGCTGTCTTTCTTTTGTCTTTAAATCCAAAGCAATAAGTGCTTAATAAAAACTTGTTCATAAATTGAACAATTTTTCATCTATTAACATAGTGGAATATAGTTGCAATGTAAGAAACAATGAACATGAATTCAGAGAAATATAGAAAGATTTGTATGAATTGATGCAGAGAGAAGGAACCAGAACAGTAGATAAAGTAATTACAGTGATTTTAATGGAAACAGTGTTAAAAGGTTAAAAAACCTATAACTGTAGTGGCCATTGTCAATTCTGGAGAAAATATAATGAAACATACTTCCTTGTTCTAGATGGAGTGGCAGAGGACTATGTGTATGGAGTACTCCATATGTTATCAGATGTTATTGCTTTGTCACTTGGTTTTGTTTGACTGTTTTCTTTGTAACAAAGGAGAACATATTTAAGAGAGTGTTTGAAAATGCCCTTGGTTTAAAAGCAGAAGTCATGAATGAAACTTAGAAAAATTAGTATACATATAAAACAAAAATTATTAACACAAAACCTATACAAACAACCAAAGCTAATGGTATGGAGACTGATGGAGTTTCTAGCTTTAGCCGTCCTAAATAACACTTTGTGATCAATGGCAAATCACTTTACTATTTTGGGGCCTCAGTTTCCTAAGTTGTACATTGACGCTACAGATCCTTGCTCTGCTCTGTCCTCTGCTTGAGCGTTAAATCATATGTTAGCCGCAAAAACATTTAGGGAACTACAAAGTATTATATCCATATAAAGAATAATTATTATTAAAATGTTTGCTTTTATTAGATTCTATTAAGTGGATCCATCACAGAAGAGTGTTTTATGTTATTTAAATACATCTTGGTTTGGCGTCATCACCATTTGTCTTTTCTCTTTGGCTGAAGTGATAGAGAGAACTTAACATTTTCACTGTTTTGTTTTTTCCAGGTGATGACCCGAAAAGATCATGTCTGAAGTACAGGGAACGGTTGAGTTTTCTGTAGAGCTACACAAATTCCACAATGTGGATCTCTTCCAGCGAGGGTAAGTGTGGACATTTTGTGTTTTGTGTGATGTAAATTTGTGTGTCTATTATGCACATATGCAAACAGAATAATGAGCATGAATCCTTATATATACTTGTGTGTGTATCCTCAAATCCCACTTTGGACCCTTACTAACCTTATCATCTTTGGCAAATGACTTAATCATCTCTTAGGACCTTTAATTTTCTCAGTCTGTAAGATGGACATAATAATGCTTGCACTCGTTACCTAATAGTGTTATTGTGTGGCAAGTACCATGCAAACCTTAAAGTTGCTATTGAATTATGAGCTGTTGAGTCTCAGAAGACTGAAGATAAAATGTTACTCACCTCTTGCCAGAGGTGATCTCATAAAAATGCAGAGACATATTATTTTGGGGCATTACTGATAGGAAAATTTGTTTTACTTGACTCTGCATTTTCAAGGTGAGGCTTTTTTCTTTCTATTGTTTTGGATAAATTGTGGGGACCAATGAAGGATAGATTATGAATCTATATAAAAATAAATGCATGTGTTCAACAAGATACAACATTCTGATGACATAGTGGTGAAAAAAGAGGAGGAAGAAGAAAGAAGAGAGAAGAAAAATAAGGAAGAAGAGGAAAGAAGAAAGAAAAAAAATGAAGGAAAGGGAAGAAAGAATAAAAAAAGTATGGAGGAAGAAGAGGAGAAGAAGAAAAAGAAGTTGTTATTGTTAATATTCTATAAAATTCTAAGATATACCAAATCTTACTAGGCTGGAAAACTGGACATTTAAATTCCTATAGATGAATAGGATGCCATTAGGCCATTGAACTTTTCATTCTGAGTGGCAACTGAAGGATGGTTATTTTTGGCACAACTACTCATGAAGACTATTCAGATATGGAGGAGTTATGATACTTATTACTAGGTGAATTACCACATTAATGAAACCACAGATCCTTGAAGTCTTCAAATAAACAAAGCCTTATGAGAGAGTTTGTTGGATTTGTTGATCCTATTAAAACAGCTCAGATTCTAGAAGATGACTTCTACAAAGCAGACAGGTAATTGTTGCCACAAATTATATCTTATTCTCAACTGCTAACAGAAGATTGCATTTGGAACTAAAGATGCAAGTAGGTGAAGATATCTTCATTATGAAAAGGGCACTGGGCATGGATTCAGGACCCAGGAGTTCAAGTGCCAGCTTGGGAGGTTACCTGCTATGTGACAATGGACAAGTCACTTCAGTCTTGCTAAAGTTTAGTTTCCTAATTTCTCAGATGAGGATGATAATAACCTGCCTACATTGCAGTGGTCTTGAAGAATGTACCTTGTAAAGTTTAAAACACTATATGATTCTGTGCTGTGTTAGCCTGCTGACAGAATAGCTAGGCCTTCTTATATTTGAATTTGAAAGTGACTCACATGAGACACCGCCCAAATTAAAGGTTTTTTGTGTATATAAATGTTAGGTGAAAGTAAGCAGTCCTATAGACCATTCCTATCAGCCCTGAATTGGCAGTCACATTACAGCTAACCCCAATCTTTAGCTTCCTACACAGTGAGATGTGCTATGAGTCCTGCTAATCAAAGGTTCATTGTAGCAAGCAAAACATTAACCAACAGAGAAGTTGTCCACAGTCCTCCTGAAGGAAAAAGGACAAGATGGAAAAATACTGGCAGTGCCCTTGTGATATAGCTCTTGGAAAAGTCTTATGCAAAGCACCACATGGGGAAGCAAGAGATGGTGCAAAAATGAGGATATGAAGACTTGACATGTTTATTCAGTGATGGAGCTATTGCAGAGAGAGAATCAAATTCCTAGGAATCAGAAAATTTAAACAGATAAGCAAAACTTTAAGCATTATATGTGACTGTAATAGTTAGAGTTAGCAAATACTATCCCAACATTCCACTCTATGAATTTTCAGTTCCCTTTTTCTATAGTCCTGCGGGTTGATATGTAGCTGCAGGAATGGAAGAAATATTCCTGGAAGCCTGACCAGGCATATGTGTGTGGGGATGAGGGGTGGGAGAGTGGAAGGCAGGTGGGGGTTGCTACTTACAGCTTAATAATAGCTGACATTTACTTGGCATTTTACAAGAAAAATAATTATAACAAAATATTACAAAATAAATAATATAATAAAATGTTTTCTTATGATCTAACTAGCATATTATTATCAACATTTTTTAAAATTTTATTATAGTTTGCATCATTCATTTCCACAAGATTTTGAGTTACATATTTTCTTCCCCTCTTTCCCCCCCCCCCACCCCAAAACAGCCATCCCAGTGTGTCCCCCCCTCCCCCAATCTATTCTCTCCTATG
>CM053587.1:281068257-281086755 GCA_028646515.1 Pseudochirops corinnae
AAAAACTAAAAATAAATAAATTATTTTAAAAGAGAGAGAGAGAGAGAGAGAGAGAGAGAAGCTACAGAAGGAATTTCTGTACTTAACAGGGAAGTCAGGCCAGACAACATTTAAGTCCCTTTTCCGGATCTAGGATTCTATGATCTAGCAATCCTTCCCAGTTTTGCATCATCAGGCCACCTGTTTGGGAAAACTGTGAAAGAGACTCTGGAATAAGAAGCTCCACTCAGTTCTAAATCTATGAAATGCAACGCAACTAGTTTAAGTCTTTGCCTTCATTAATGTCTATAAATATTTCAAGGGCTTTCCTTTTTCAGAATAGTGGCTGTGTAAGTTTAAGCATATGAAATCATCCACATGGTAAGGATGAGTAGTTCCTCTCCTCTCTTTTTATTCTTAGCCTTTTGATGTCACCATCACAATCATAATTAGCACCATTATTAATTTTAAAAATGCTTTATGTCTGGGAGGCAGTGCAACAAATGAAAATTTTGGATTTGGAATCAGGAAGACAGAGTTCAAATCCCACTTCTGGCACTAGCTAGATGTGTGATCTTAGGAAAAATCATAATTTCTCTGAAATTCAGGCAACTTTCCAAACACACAGCAATTAAGTCATAGGGACAATATAGGATGTATATGTGCTGCTGGAGGAAGTATCCCCATTGGCAAAATCACAGCCACTTAACACAATAACTTCATGCTTATGGAGATTATTTTACTTCTAAAGCACTTACTCATGTACAATATTATTTCTATTATCTCTCTGCAGATGACTGATGCAGGATGTTGACTGCAGATTAAAGAAGACAGGCAAGACACAGAAGTGGAGAAGAAATATTAAGGGTAAGGAATATCAAGCAAGTCAGACTGGTTAGAATGAAGGATAATTGAAAAGAGTTACAAGAAATCAGTCTGGAAAGGTATGTTGGAGTCAAATTGTGAAGGATTTGAACATCAGACAAAACCTTCTGTCTTTTATCTTTGATGAGATAAGAAACCACTGAACATTTTTGATTGGGAGGTTGACATGGTTAGATTTCTCTTCTGAGTTCCAATCCTAAATTGACAATGTTCAAACTATAATCCATTATTGTGTCCCCCACAACCTTAAATCATCTTTCCTAACTTTTCTATTTCTTTTGAGGGCATCACCATCCCTCCAGTCATCTAAGTTTGAAGCCTCAAAGTCATTCTTCACTCTGTACCTTACCATCCAAGTCCCCCCGATACCCAATCAGTTCTCAAGAATAATTATTTCTATCTCTACAGTATCTTTGGAATGCCTCCATTTCTTTCTATTCACATAGACCTGACTATGGATCAGGCCACTAGCGTCTTTCTCCTGGAATGTTGTAATAGTCTCCTAATTGAGCTTCCTGTCTCCAAGCTCTACCCTCCCCAATCTGTCCACATAGATACCAAATTGATATTCCCAGAGCACAGATCTGACCATGTCAACCACCTGATCAAAAAGGTCCAGTGATTCCTTATCTCATCAAAGATAAAAGACAGAAGGCTTTGTCTCATGTTCAAACCCTTCATAATCTGACTCCAACATACTTTTCTAGACTGATTTCATATAACTCCCTTCAATCATCCTTTATTCTAATGAGTCTCAATTGCTTGATATTCCTCACCTTTAACATTTTATCTCTACCTCTATGCCTTTCCCATCTAATTACATCATACCTCCTACTCCTTCCTATGAATTATTCCAAGAACAAGAACAATATCTCCTGACTCCAGGTATTTCCACTGGCTAATCCCCATTTCTGGAATGTTCTCCCCTCTCATCTCTACCTGCTGACTTCCTTAGCTTTCTTCAAGTCTCAGCTAAAGTCTCACCTTCTATGGGAAACCTTTTCAGATCCTCTTGAATTCTGGTGCCTCTCTTCTGTTGATTATGCCCTATTAATCCTGTACGGATCTTTTTTTTTTTTATGTAGTTATTTACATCTTGTCTGCTCCATTAATCTATGAGCTCCCAGAGGGTAAGAACTATCTTTTGTCTTTCTTTGCATCCTTATTTTTTAGTATAGTGCCTGGTACACAGTAGATGTTTAATGAATGCTTATTGACCTACCTTGCTTTTTCACAGATTGTTTCCCATATCCAGAAAGCTCTCTTACTTCATCTCTGCTTCTTAGAATTCCCAGTAGTTTGAAAGTTGAGGAGTAATGTAATTTGATACAGTAACTTCAAGTCTGGAAGACCTCGGTTCAAGACTTGCCTCAGTTGTTGACTAACTGTATGACTCTTGATTAGTAACAGATACCTTAAGCCTTGATTTATTCATCTGTAAAATGGGTATAATAGAAGCACCTACCTCTCACGTTTATTATGAGGGTCAAAGGAGATTAAGAATGTAGTGTACTTTCTAATTGGCATGTGTTATATGAATACCAGCTATTATCACAGCAGAGCTCTCCTGACTCACTCCATTTTTAGCACTATATTTATTTATCTCTGTCCAGGGTATTTCTCTACTACAGTGCAATGTTAGCTATTTGGGGACAAGGAATGTTTTGCTTTTTTCTTCATATTTCCCCGCCCCAGCATAGCTCCTGGCACTTTTAGTAAATGGAACTGATTCTCACTAAAAAGCTAAGAGTTAATTAAAGATGTGTTTTATCTCCTTTATGTTATTCAGTTGTTTCAGTCATGTCCGACACTTCATGACCCCATTTGGGGTTTTCTTGGCAAAGACACTGGAGGAGTTTCTGCTTCCTTCTCCGGAACATTTGTCATATGAAGAAACTGAAGTAAACAGGGTTAAGTGACTTGCCCAGGGTCACACAGCTAATACGTGTCTGAGGCCATATTTGAA
Source organism: Pseudochirops corinnae (assembly GCA_028646515.1). Classification (NCBI taxonomy): domain Eukaryota; kingdom Metazoa; phylum Chordata; class Mammalia; order Diprotodontia; family Pseudocheiridae; genus Pseudochirops; species Pseudochirops corinnae. The sequence continues at coordinate 281,071,088 of CM053587.1, forward strand.
CTCAGAAAGATTAACCTTCCTGATTCCAAGTCTAGAGTTCCATTCACTGAGCCACCCAACTGCCCCATTTTATCTCTGACCTACTTGTAATTTGTTGTCATTGAAGAATTGTTTTTCCAGTCACATCCAACTGTTCATGACCCCATTTGTGGTTTTCTTGGCAGAGAAACTAGAATGGTTTGTCATTTCCTTCTCCATTTTATTTGACAGATGAGAAATCTCAAGTAAACTGGGTTAAGTGACTTGCCAAGAGTCCCACAGCAAGTAAGAGTCAGAGGCCAGATTTGAACTCAGGAAGATGAGTCTTCCTGATTTTAGGTTGAGTACTTTATTTATTGAGCCACAAAGAGATTAAACAATTGTCTAAGATTATAGACAATATTAGACAGAGAAAGAGGGAAAAACATTGACTCTTGAATAGCACGTCTTTTTCTGATGCAGCTTTCTGGATATTGTAGGTATACATCTTTTTTTGCTTTTTTTTTTTTTTTTTTTTTTTTTTTTGCTTTTTAGAGTGGGGAAGACATGGCAATTGGGGTTAAGTGACTTGCCCAAAGTCATATGGCTAGTAAGTATTTAGTGTCTGAAGCCACACTTGAACTCAGGACCTTCTGACTCCAGGGCTGGTGTTCTATTCACTGTGCCACCAAGCCACCCCAAAAGTACCTCATATCCTTACCTAGTAGTGTCATGGAAAATGTAACAATCTGAAGCAAAGAGAGACTTTGGTTTGAACCTCATCTCATCTCTGATACTTAAGTAAGTCTCTAGGTCAATCACCTAACTGCTTTCTGCCTCAGTTTCCTCATCTGTTGAATGGGTTTATTAATACCCACAGCGCTACATGGTTTTTGAAAGAATTAAATGAGATAACATGGACAACGTCAGTCAGCTAGCATTTATTAAGCACTGCTGTGTTCAAAGTACTGTCCTAAGTGCTAAAGAAAAAAAAAAATAGTCCCTGCTCTGAAGGATCTCACAATGTAATTAGCTTTATAAACTGGAAGTAGCAATAATTATTGTCATTTTTATTGTGACACTATTATTCATTCATTAATTGTTAAGGCACTGTGTTCTATGAGCAAAGCAGGCTTACAGGAGCTCAAAGGAAACAAGAGACATCCACATTCAGAGGCATCTCCACTCCAAATTTTCATACAGACTAACTGTGACTGACTGAGGAAGAGCCTTCTGAGGTCCTATTGGTCTGATTAGCCACTGTACCTTGACCCTGACACACTGGTATCACTTTGGTCATATTCGAGAGAATGTGCAACAACCATCAAACACTTCACATGCTCTTCACCCAATCATAGCCTGTGGAAAAAGAGGTTTGAGAGCCAGAAGGGACCTTAGGTATTACCATGTCCCATGTTCCACATTAGGGAGAGAACCAAACTAAGGACCACTTTTGTTCCCCTGACGTTATCACAGGATATCTGTAGGCTAGTTTAAAGAGTGTTTGGCTTAGAGTCAGAAGACATGTACTCAGATCCTCAGCTTCTTATTAACCATATAATCCTGATCAAGTTGTAGCCTTTAAATGTTCTGATGTTGTGGGTTATACTAGATGATCTCTGAGAAATGTGTTCCAGGGAACTGAGTGTTGCAAAAGACACAAAGTATTATATTTAGAGTCAGGAATAACAGTTCAAAATCTGACCTCAGATACTTACTAGCTCTGTGACCTTAAGTCATTTAACTGATGTCTTACTCAGTTTCCTCACTTATAACATGTGCATAATAATTATGCCCACAGCCCAAGGTGATTGTAAGGTTCAAATGAGATAATATATATTAAATGTTCTGCAAACCTTACTATAGCATATAAGTACTTGCTATTACCACTATGATTAATAATCTGTTTTACGCTCTCTTTCTGCTCAAACATTCTACATTCTAAGAATCTGTTATAAGTTCTTTTTCAGTTCTCACAATCTATGTTCTAACATTTTATGTTCTAAGCTCCCTTTCATCTTTAATGTACTGTATTCTAAACTCCTTCCTAGCTCTAACATTCTTTGGTCTAAGCCAGCAGTTCTCAACCTGTGGGTTATGTTCAATTTGTAACAATAAAAATACATCCTGATATCAGATATTTACATTACGATTCATAACAGCAGCAAAATTATAGTTATGAAGTAGCAAGGAAAATAATTTTATGGTTGGGGGTCACCACAACATGAGGAACTATATTAAAGGGTTGCAGCATTAGGAAGGTTGAGAACCACTGTTTCTAAGCTTTCTTCCAGGCGTAACAATCTACCTTCTAACACTGGGTAATCCAAATTCTGTTCTTACTTTAATAGAATGTGTATCTAATATTCTATATTCTAAGGTCTCTTCTATGTTTTGACATTTTTATGCTGTAAACTCTCAGCCAGGTCTAATATCCTGTAATTCTATAGATTATCCTTTCATTCAAATCATTATAAACAAGAAAAAAGTCTAGTGTCCTAAGCCTCTAAATATTAGCAAACTTTTCAGAACAATATTCCAGAATCTCCAGGATGTGTTACCACCCACCATTTTACCTTTTCAGCCTTATCTTTTTTCTGAGCCCCTGCCATAATTAGGCTATGTCAAGGTCAAATTTGTCTGACCTCAAAGATGGTTCCACAATTTCTTACCCCTGAGCCTTTGTTCATGGAGTTCTGCAAGTCTCTGAATGCTTCTTCTCTGTTGTCTTGATGACTCTAATAATTGAAACCCTCTCTATCCTTCCCACTCCAGCTCAAATATTATCTTCTTCATGCAGCTCTCCTCGATTACCCCCAAGTCAGAAATGTTATTTTTTTCAAATTTCACATAGCACTTTGTACATCACATGCATTTATCACACTCTACTCTGGATTATATAACTTATGAAATGATTAAGCCAATGAGAACACATAGAATCACAAGATTTAGAGCTAGAAAAGAATTTGAAGTGCCACATATTGTAGTTAAAGAAAATGAGGATCATGCTTCTTTCCAGTCTATCACAAAGGATATCCCCTTTAGTGAAAAAGCACTGGGCCAAGAGTCATAAGACTGATCTATATAGATTCGTAGTTCATTTTATATAAGGCTGTGAGCTCCAAAAGTGCAAGTACCAGTTCTACTTTATGTCATATATCTCCTAGGAGATATACAATGCTCATCAAAGAGCAAACACTGAATAAGTATTCTCGAATTAAACTGAAGAGAATAGAATAGAATAGAATGCATTTTTGACCTTCTTTCTGATTAAACCAAGCTGAGAGGGAATTAAAAAAAAAAAGCAGGAACAACATTTCACACTAGTATATGTAGCAAATACCAAGAGACTATATGAGAGAATCGATAGGCTGTGAGCTGAATGAAAATCATGGTATTTACCTTCTAGAAGGCAAAATATAAACAGGAAAAATCCATGAATATGTGCCTAAGTGCTCCCAACACATGAATCATTCTTTTGCCAAGTTGGTTTTATATTTATATAAACACATACCTTATCTCACCAGTGAAGTACATGGATACATATTTTTATAAACAGGGTAGGGAGGGAAAGGAAGATGAGAAAAAGAGAAAAACTTAAAGGATTCAAAAGATCTATGATTTCATTAGTACAGCTGTCCCTTCTATTCATTCAGAACACTTTCTGAGACTGAATCTTCCTCTCATACCCTTAGATCCCCTCTCTGCTCCTCTTCCCCAATACAAAACATCAACCCCAAATACAAAGTTGCTTTGGCCAATAGAATTCTTAACCTAGTGCCCAGATTTCTAAGTGACTAGCAACAAGGTTGTTTCCATGTAGATGGAAACCCCCGTCTGTCATCAGACCAATATTCAAAGTCATTCCATCTTGCAAGAGGTTAGACTTTATGGCATGGTTTAAAGAGCCCAGGGCATATTATATGCCATAATGAGCAAAGGCAAGGAGGCAGAATATTTCAGGCATTAGGGACAGCCATTACAAACGGGCAGACAGGAGATGAAGCATCACATTTCAAGGACACAATTAGAACTATCTATTTGCAACTTCTATATGGGAGTCTATTTGTAACCAGGCTAAACACCTCCAGGAGTCCTCTCACCAGGCTGCCATGTACATCTGGAGATGATCATATTGCCATTTCCATCTTCCACTAGCCCCCTTCTCTTGCTCACCAGCATGGTGCTCAGATCACTGAGAAATTAAGTCAAGATGGAATACAGTAAGCTTCCTGGAAGTACAGAACACTGAGTATTATTTATCTAAGACTGTAGTTATATTAAATATATTTAAATATCTTCACTTATACCATAAACTTGTCTGTACAGCTCTCTACCCCACCCACCCCCTGCCATTAGATAAGTGTTGAAGTCAAAGCCACAATCTCAGGAGACCTTAAGTGTTCCCTGGTGAAATCTAGGCTGAGCAATAAGATTAGTAATGCACTGGGAATATACTGTTGATTCCTTAGCTAGAATTCACAAGCACACTCCATTTTATACAGAAGCAAGTCATAAATGGTTAAAACCTTGAAGAATACTAATAGTCTTTTTCTTCTACAGAACATTTTATGACTATATACCTTACCGCGTGATGTACCCTCATAACAGCACTGTAAAAGATGGTAGTGTACATATTATTATGCCCATTATACAGGTGAGGCAATTGAGGCTAAGCCAAGTAAAGTGACTTTCCCAGTCAGGAAGTGACTAAGAGCTGGGGCTCAAAACCAGAACTTTTGATACCAAGATCATAACATTTTTTCCTCTGGTGTTTAATGACTTTTTTTTACTTAGTTCCCTTATCTTCCCATGCCCCTGACTGCCTGTGACCTTTCTTTTTAGGTGAGGACTTCCTCTTTGAGGTTGAGCACAGAGTCTGTAGCTCAGAAACTGTGGGAGGGAGAGGGGGGCAATGCTGTTTCGACTTGTAAATTGAGCAGATTTAATGTGAAGTCATGGAGAGAACAGATGCTATTTTTAACTTCCATTTCTTGGCTGGGGATATGCTCTGGTACCCTTGGAGAGCCAATCAACCTGGAATCTCTGTTCCTGCCTGTTTCCAGCCTCTCCCTTTGGTAATGAGTTAGACCATCTATTAATTAATCAGTTCATGTGAGCATCTATCATTGAGGGTGTGAAGGGGGAAGGGGTGGACAAAAGGAACAAACCTAGGTTTAAAGTCATATCACATGTCCTGTGTAAGGCCTCAGCATAAACAGGGATTAGCATCTTAGAGGGATATCAGGAAGCTTTCAGTGCTCTGTACATCAGCATCTTCAATGTTACCCAACCTAATTGTCAGGCATGACCCTTGACAAAATGATGACAACAACGAAGTTGTTCCTCTCCCTTCAATGTCTACTACCACTACCTATCTATTGCCCTTGGGGCTCCAACTCTGAGGTTTCATCATAGGGAAAAAAAATCCCATGTCCTTCAAGGTGTCCTTTTTTGGAAGTATAGGTTTTAGAATTGGACCTTGGAGATCATCTTGTCCAATACTTTCATTTCACATATTAGAAAGAGAAATAAGGTCAACAGTTTAAATGGCTTGCCCAAAGTCATGTAGCCTATAAGTGGCAGAAGCAGTATTGGAACCCAGGATTTTTTAGTACAAATCTAGTACTTTTCTATTTCCTCTGCTATCCCACAAGATCAAAGGGGTATTAACCTGCTATTAGTGAAAGTTTCCCTTTCCAATCATTCTTTCAGCTATGTGAAAGATAAATTGGAAAGGGAGAAAAGGAAAGTCAAGAATATACTAGAACCATCCAAATGTGAGGTGATAATGCTAGGGATAGAAGAAATGTAATGGGAATGAAAGGGGCAATGTGGTTATGAGAATTATTTGGGAAGGGGTTTAGATAGGATTTCACAATTTGCTGCACTTTGAGGACAAAGAAAAAAAAGAGGCAACGAAGAAGTTTCAGTGATTGAGAGACTGATGACGGTGTCTCAAACAAAAATTGGTACAGGCAAGTCGATATATCCTGAATTTGGAGTCAAAGGATCTGAATTTGAGCCCTAACCCTGAAATTGAGGTACATGCTGCATGAACTCACTACTCATCAGCTCAGGGAGTCTCTGTGGGCCACAGTTTCCTGATCTTTAAAATGAGGAAGACAGACTAATAATAATAATAATAATAATAATAATAATCACAGAATCATAAACTTAGAGCTAAAAAAGAACTTGACGTCAGGTTAGTCCAAATCCCTCATTTTACAGATGAGAAAATTTAGGCATGATCACAAAGCTACTACAAGTCAGATATTATTTAAACCCAGGTCTTCGATACCAGATTCAGTGGTTGATCCATACTGCCTTTTAAGCATAATATTGAATAATACCTACTCACTTTTGTATAGCATTTATCATTCAAAAATACTTTACAGGGGTGGCTAGGTGGCACAGTGAATAGAACACCGGACCTGGAGTCAGGAGGACCTGAGTTCAAAACCAGCCTCAGACATTTAACCACTTACTAGCCCTGCCTTGTACAAGTCACTTAACCCCAACTGCCCTGCATTCCCCCATGCAAAAAAAACAAAACAAAACAAAAAAAACCCTTTACATTGTTATATCTGATTCACAGTCCTGTGAGACAGATGCTATTTTTATCCCCATTTTCTAGATGATGAAACTGATGCTCATAGATCTTAAGGAATAGACCCAGAGTCCAACAACTTAAAAATATCTGAGCTATATCTGTGAAAAAATATGCAAAGCAGTGGCCGTTCTTCCCCTCTCCCCTTTCATTTTTGGTTTTTTATTTTTTTGGAGTGAGGAAGGTAGGGCAATTGGGGTTAAGTGACTTGCCTAAGGTCACACAGCTAGTTTTGTGTTGAGTGTCGGAGGCCGGATTTGAACTCAGGTCCTCCTGATGCCAGAGCCGGTACTCTACTCACTGTGCCACCTAGCCGCCCCTCCCCTCTCCCCTTATAAATATATTGAAAGCCCCTAGAATAAAAATAGCTAGCATTTATATAATGTTTTAAAGTTAGCAAAGCACTTTATGATTACCTTATTTGATCCACATAGCAAACCTACAAGGTAGATGCTATCCTTATCCTCATTTACATAGCCTAATACAAAGTCCAGAACACAGTAAGTGATTAATAATTTTTTTAATTGATTGATTGTTTAACAAATTCCTCCATGGGTAATATGGAGCCAGAGGAAGCACAACACTGTTACCAGCTCTCTCAATCCAGGATAATGGCATGGAAACATGAACCTCGGATCAAAAAAAGGAAACAAGAGGGGTCTCTATTCACTCAGGACTGATGGTTCCTAATGACCTAGGGACCCAGTTCCTGGGGTGGGAATAAGTGGAAGCCTAATCCAGACACCAGTATCCCAGAGACCTCATTTGACTCACCAATCTAAAACTGATCTTGAAGAGGTAGGAGATCCTAATTTGGCCTGTCAGATTAACCTAAATTATAGCCTGCTACATTAAAAGCTGATCAATGAAGAGGAATTTATTAAGGACCTACCATATGTCTGCTACTGGGCGAGGCACTAGTGGTAAAAATACAAAAAAATGAGACAATAAATCTCCTAATCATAAGAAGCTTAAATTCCTATTTACAAAACAGTGAGTATATATATATGTATGTATGTATGTGTGTGTATGTATATACAATGTGTGTGTATATATATATATATACACATACATTTGCACACACAAATATATGCCTATAGGTATATAAGTTAAATACAAGGTAGTTTGGGAGGAAGGACTCTAGAAGCTGAGAAAGATATAAAGGCTTCATGTGGAAGACAATGCTTAAACTGTACTTTAAAAGGAGAGAGGGGTATATATGAGGTATAGGGAAGGAGGAAAGGTCTTCCTGCCATGTAGACAATGCAAAGGTACGGAGATAGGAGATAGCATGGCATGTGTAAGGAAGAGAGAGAAGGTCAGTTTGGAAAGTGGACTGGGAAGTAATGTCCAGGTAAGCTAGAAAGGCAGTTTGGGGCTGGGGTGCACAGGACTTTAAAAGCTAAGGAACCATGTGCTGATTTGTGTATTTGATCCAAGAGGCTAAAGGAAGCCACTGGAGTCAACATGATCATCTCTGCTCTTCAGGAAAAAAACTCTTTGGCACCTACATGTTGAATGAGCTGGAGCAAGGAGGGAACACAAGTAGAAGATTATTTTGCAATAATCTGTGGGGGTGATGACAGTCTGAACTAAGATGGTGCCCTTGTGAATAGAGAGAACAGAAAAAAATGCAAGAAACTTCATATAAGTAGAATACAAGTATCTGCAAGTATGAGGTAAGGGAAAGTAAAGAGACCAGATAATGCCAGTTAAATCTACCTCCTTTCTCTTCCCTACTCTTCCCCCATCTTCTTAAAAGTATGGCTGCTCTAAATATTAATAAAGTTAAATACATAAAGTGTGAATGTTTTCCCCTAAATAAACCCTTCTAGATATTTGAATAAATAAGCTATATTCTCAATAAAAACTCCCACAAGAGCCTAATTTTATTTTGTTTCAAAATCTTATAATATTATTAAATGGATAGTAAGTGAATAGTGAGAATTCACAGAATTTCAGTGTTGGAAGGGACCAAATCATTCCTAAATGTAAAGCTAAGCACTAGTAGCTTTCCGGAGGAATGCTACTGTGAACAGCTTCAAGGTTCTGATTACATAGTATAATGAACTCTCTATTTATTCTGTAACAAACTAAGACAAAACATTCACAGAAATCAAAGTACAACATTATGACATAACAGCTTATCACTAAAATGGCCACATAGTTTTCACCAAAGTGGTCACATAGTTTTAAACAAAGTACATTCATTTAATAACTCAATCATTTAGTAAGTCCTTAATTCAATCATCCTTAAGGAGGCTTGCCACAAAATACAACCATTCAGTAAGTCCTTAGTTCAATCACTCTTATGGAGGCTTGTCTCTTTAATGGACACAAAGTAGAAAGGTCAAAGTTCTCCACCCCTAAGTCACAGTAAATCATAATCTTCTGAGTTAGCATCAGGTACCCAAGAAGAGATCTTTTCATCTTGACTTGAGGCTAGCTCTCAGGTTCCATGGTGGTTCTTCCATGGTCCCAGCTCCTGCCCAAATCTACACAACTGTCACCTGGGTTCAAAGGCAGGCAGCTCCCAGTTCCTTGTCTAGCTTCTTGTCCAGTTCCTGTTCCATATTGAAGCACACAATGTCCATTCTACCTCAAGTCCTTTACAGTTCCTATTCCTGGGAAGACAAAGCTTAACAGAGCCAAAATAATATTCAAACACAATGCCAGCACCATCATCAATTCACTATCTGTCTCTGAAATCAACAGGGACTCACAAACAAGGTCCAAGAGGTCAACACAAATCATCAACATATAAATCAACCTAGACCCATAAACAAGGTCTGAGAACTCAACAGAAAACATCAGTACAGTCCCAGGACCTCCAAATCCCTCTTCCAGGTCTTCTGTAAACAGACAACAAGAAAATTCTCTTTCAGGGCTTCCAGTAAGATCCCAGGGCTTCTGTGCAAAGTATCACAAACATCAACATGGACAGAACAGACAAACATAGAGTGCCAGGATCTCACAAGTTTTCTCCTTATCCACCACAAGAGCTCCATTCTCAGTTCTTCTCAGTTCTCAATTCAATTCTCTTCTCCATTCTCAGTTCTCCATTCTGCCACCACAAGTTCTGTTCTCAATTCCATTCTCAATTTGTAGCAGTTCTCAGGATCCTGGCAGTTCTCTCTCTGTCAGCAATTCTAGTTCTTTAGCTTGGTCTTTTTCTTATACATGATTTGAGCTCCTCCCTGCTCCTCCCATTCCTGTTACATCAGCAAGTTCCTCCCACTGTGGGATTCACAAGTTCTGGATTTTAATACTTGATACAAGCATGAACTTGAAACAAGTTGCTAAGTACCTATTTGATTGCGAATACAATGGGCAGGGAAGATCTTCAAATCCCCATTACCATTACACTAAACAAGCATTCCCTTTCAACAACACCTAGACAAGGGGCCATGAGTTCTTTGCTTGATGATCTCCACAGGCAACCCATTGCACAACTTTTGACAGGTCTGCACAAGATCCCAGTCACTCTCCTACCTACCAGGCAAGAACTATGGGGTACAATAGATATATCACAGGGACAGGAGTGAATTCAGGAAGACCTGAGTTCAAATCCTACTATAGACACTTACTAGATATATATCCCTTGGCAAGTCACTTAACTTGTCTGCCTCCATTTCCTCTCCTGTAAAATGCAAAAAGAAAATTCTCTAAAATGAAAAAAAATACCTACCTTCAGGATTATTATAAGAATCAAATAAGATAATATTTGTAAAGCTCTTAGCATAGCACTTGATACATAAAAAGATACATACATGATTACATAATAAATGCTTCTTCCTTTTTCCTCTCCCACTCCTATTTTCAGCCCTTCAGTCAAGGTATAGATACCAAAGCCACAAATACAGTTCTTGTCAGAGCTTTCATTGGGAATATAATTTATTTATTCACATATATAGATAAAAGTATTTAGGGGAAAGATCATTCATATTCCTTATATTGAGCTTTATAAATAGCATTGTTCATAAGCAGTCATTCTTTATGAAGACAAGAGTGGGGGTACATGATTTACACATATGTAAATTAGGAAAAGATGGAATAGTTTATCTGTCAGATCTATGGATATGGCAAGAATTTAGGACCAAAGAAAATAGAGAAAGCATTACAAAATGTAAAATAGATAATTTTGATTATATAAAATTTAAAAAGTTTTTGCTGCCAATGCAATCAAAATTAAAAGGAAAGGAGCAAACAGGGAAGAATATTTTTGCAACAAGAATCTCTGATAAAGGCCTCATTTCTCACACATATAGAGAACTGAGTCAGTCATAAAAATACAAACCATTCCCCAATTTATAAATGGTCAAAGGATATGAACAGGCAGTTTTCAGACAAATCAAAGCTATCTATAGTCATATGAAAAAAATGCTCTAAGACACTATTAATTAGAGAAATGTAAATTAAAACAACTTTGAGGTATTACCTCACAGGTATCAGATTGCCTAAAGACAAAAAAAAAAGGAAAATTATTAATATTGGAAAGGAGGTAGGAAAACTTGGACACTAATGCCCTATTGGTAAAGAGGTAAACTGATCCAACCATTCAGGAGAGCAATTTGGAAGTATGACCAAAGGCTATAAAACCGTGCATACCCTTGGACCCAGCAATACCACTACTAGGTCTGTATCCCAAAAACATGAAAACAAAAAGGAAAAGGACTTATTTGTATAAAAACATTTTGTGGTGGCTAAGAATTGGAAATAAAGGGATGTCCATCAATTGGGGAATGGCTAAACAAGCTGTGATAGATGATTGTGATGGAATATGACTGTGGTATAAGAAATTACAAGAAAGATGATTTCAGAAAATCCTGGAAAGATTTATGCGAACTAATGCAAAATGAAGTGAACAGAACCAGGAAAATGTACATAGTAACAGCAATGTTATACAATGAAGAACTTTGAATGACTTAGATATTCTCAGTAATACAATGATCTGAGACATTCCAAAAGGCTAATGAGGCATACTACCTACCTCAAGAAAAAGAACTGATATTATTTGAATACAAATTGAAACATGCTATTTTTCATTCTCTTTCTTTTATTTGCCCTCTTGTGCAAAATGACAAATATGAAAACATTTATTGCACATGTATAACCTATATCTGATTGCTTACTGTCTCAGGGGGTGGGGAGAGGAGAGAGGAACAGAATTTGTAACACAGAACTTTAAAAAAAATGCCAAAAATTGTTTTAAGATGTAATTGGGGAAAATTATGTACTTAAGCATACACACGTGTGTGTATGTGTGTGTGTGAGACAGAGAGAGAGAGAGAGAGAGGGAGAGAGAGAGAGAGACAAGGTAGGGGTAGGGAAGAGGAAGAAGGGAGACTATGCAAAGGAAAGCAATGATCAGAGAGACTCAACGTGGCTTTATAAAGAAAAGGTCACTCTTGTTTTTCATTGAAGAACTTCAATTCTACTTTGGATGATGTTACAAGTCTGGTCTATCAGGGGAATGGCATAGACACAATATATTTAGATTTCAGCAAGACAATTAATAACCTCTCTAATTCTATCCTTGTGTTCAAGATGAAAATATCTGGTCTAGGTGATAACAGAGTAGAAAATAAAATTGGTTGAAAGTCCAAAAGAATAGTCACCAATGGATCAATAGCAACCTCTAAGGAAGCTTTTAGTGCAGAAAACCCAGAGATCTGTGCTGAATGCTGTGTAGTTTCCTATTTTTTTTTAAATCACTTCAGTAAAGACTCAAACCCCATGCTTATCAACTTTCCAGGTGACATACAACTAAGAGGGACAGTTCATTCACTGAATGGCACATAACATGGAGGGTCACTTCATTCACTTGATGACATACAAGACGGAGGGCCAGCTCATTTACTAGATGATACATAACATGGAGTGACAACTCATTCACCAAATAATAGTCAAGATTCCAAAAGATCTAGGATTTTGGGTCAAATTTAGTATGATGAAATTTAATAGGAAAAGATGCAAAGTCTTACACTTGATGCCAAAAAAAAATTAATTTCATGGTTACAAGATGAGAGAGGTATAACTAGAGAGCAGTTTAGCTCAAAAGGATCTGAGAGTTTTAATGAACTACAAACTTGGTATATAAATTAATACCATCATATGAAAAAGCAAGTAAACAAACAAAACAAAGTGATCTTGGGCTTCATGGAAAGTAGATATAGTTCAGCATGAGAGAGGTAACAATCCCACTATACTCTGGCATGGTTATACTACATTTAAAATAATTTTGAATTAAATTCTAGTTGTTACATATATGAAAGAACATTGATGACTGCACAAGAAGAGATACACCAAGATGGTGAAGCATACTGTGACCATGCTATGGGATCGATGACTGAAGTAACCAGAGATGTTTAGTTTGGAGAAGACATGACTCTTCCATTGTGCCATCATGCCAGCTACCTCCTCTCCTCTTCCTTCTTTTCAACTTCTTTTTTATGTGTTATCTTCCCAATTAGAATGTAAGTTCCTTAAGGACAGGGTCCCTCTTTCTTTTTATTTCTATTTGCATCTCCTAGCACTTAGCTCATTATCTGATACTTAGTATTTAATAGATACTTGTTGAGTTGTTGAAACTGAGAGCAGAATAAGATAATGCACAGAAGTTACAGAGAGGCAGATTTCAACTAAGTGAAAGAAAAATTCCCCAAGCAACGTATCCAGAAATGAAAAAAATTATATCCAGAATTTTAATGGACTGATTTCCTCCTCTTTAAGCAAAGAGTGTATGATCATTTGTCAGGTAAATTTTAGAATAAATGCATGTTCGGGTCTGGTTTGAACAAAATGGTCTCTGGAGTCTCTTCCAACTCTGAGATTATGTACAACCCGTAATACTCAAGAGGATTACAATATTCAGAACTGGTAGGAACGATAGAGAATATATAATCCAACCTACTCATTTTATAGATGAGGATACTGAGGCCTAGAAATGACATAATTTGCCCAAGATCACATATGTGGTAAGCAACAGAACCATCATTGCTCTCAAGTCTTAATTCTTAGAGATCAAAATGCTATCATGTTTCTCTCAAAGTCCAACTTACTAGAATTCTGAACAATAAAAAATAAATCTCAAGCAGACACTAGATAATTAATTTTAAGGAATTCTAAAAATTTGATTGAAAATAATAGACAACCCAACTCTACATTAGTTTGGGAGAACAGAAGGATTGGATTTCAGATTAGGAGACCTGATTTTGCTAATAATTTGTTGGGAGACATTCAGGGAGTCACTTCACTTATAACTCATTAACTGTTTATCTGTTCTTTCCGGTTTTAGATGTTAGCAAGTATAAAGTCACCCAATGGAAAGAACAAGAGACTTCCAATCCAAAAACCTGCACTGAGACACAACTTTAAGACTAGCTTGTAGTCTTACCATGGGCAAATCCCTTTTCCTCTATGGACTTCAATATTTCTATTTAATAAATTAAGAAATTCAATCAGATGATGCCTAAGGTTCCCTAGACCTTTAAATCCAAAGGAAATATGATTGTTCAAATCAGAAGGTTGGGCCAGATACCTTCTAAGATCCCTTCTAAATCTAAAATTCTGTAAATCTAATTACATTAGTAGGTTATTTATTAGGGCCCAAGCACAAAGCAAGACTCTGAAGGTAAACTTGGGCAAGTCTTTCAACTTCCCTAGTCTTCATTTTGCTCATCTGTAAAATGTGGGGTTTAAACTAGATGATATCTGAGGTCTCTTCCAGCTATAAAGCTATTATCATATGATTCTATGCTCCTGTGTAGCCATCTGGACAGCAAAGAGAGGGTGACTAGAACAGACCATTCAGGTAAAGTTAGGGGCAGATGTTCTTTGATGTCTTTTCAGATTCTGGTATGTTGTGATTCTATCAGCTGGTCATTTAGGTAATGTTTGGTCAAATATTGGGGAGAAGGTCAGGAATGTAAGTACTACCCAGGTAGGCTGCATTGTGAAGCCTGAGAACTAAAATAGGAAAAGATAGCACAAGGGGAATTAGGAAATGAGAAAAGTAAGGATAAATGGCATTTCTAGCAAATAAAACATAGTATAGGGCAGCCAAGACTTTGGGCCAGAAGCTGAGCTCTAGGAGAAAGAGGTGATTTCTTCTTTACATTCCCTACCAAGGAGGATCCCACACTTTCCACGTCTAATACCCTCCTTCTTTTTCCCACATTCCCATCAGCATGTAATAGACTGTTCTGATACACAATGTGGCCTGGGGAACCCCCCCATACAAGAGTATTAATTCCATCCATCAAAAAAGAGAGGAACCAAAAAGAAAATTCTGCCCTGTCTCTCATTAGTGATGAAATGATAAGAAAGCTAGGCAAAAGAGGCCATTCTTTCAGGAGGGTAACCCTATCACTAGACTCCTTCCTCCCATTCCTTCAATGAAAAAGAGTAAGAGAAAAACAACATATTACAAATGATTAATAATAATAACAGTTGACATTTACAACATGGTTGACAAACTACTTTATATATGTCATTCATACACATGTCTAGTAAAATTATTTTCCATACTGGTTATGTCTAAAAAATATGTCTCATTCTGCACTTTGAATCTATTACCCCTCTGTCAGGAAGTGTAAAGTATGCTTCAGCATTCTTCCTCTGGAATGATTTCTGGTCATTAAAATTATCAGAGTTCTTAAAATATTCAAAGTTCTTTTTTCTTTAAAGTGTTGCATATTTTATATAAATTATTTTGGTGCTGCTTACTTTACTCCACATCAGTTCACAAAAGTGGGAAGTTACCATGCCCTCCTAGAGCTTGTGACAGAGAAAGTAAGGAAATATGGTCATAATATGGCATGTACCTAAGATTTCAGAAAACAATATTAAGTGCTCAAAAGAAACATAGATATGAACACATAGAATAAAATGCCTCAGAAAAAGTCAGGATGAGAAATGCTTAAAGATGAAATTCTGAAAACAAGAAAAGGAAGCAATTCAAATAAAGAGGAAAGAAAAGATGAGATTGCTAATATTGATGTATGAAGTTGAAGGGGAGAGAGATTGAGAGAGAGAGAGGAAGAAGAAGAAGAAGGAAAAGAAGAAGGAGGAGGAGGAGGAGGATGAGGAGGAGGAAGAG
>CM053587.1:281096325-281109310 GCA_028646515.1 Pseudochirops corinnae
TATCGAGTAAATGTCACTAAATATCAATATTACTGTGCTGTAAGAGATGATGAATATGACAAATATAGAGAAGAATGGGAAGACAAACAAACTGATGCAAAGTGAAGAAAATTTATAGATACATACATGTGGATATACATATAAATACGTATATAGGTATACATGCATGCCTACACACGGATCCAGAGGTCAAACAAGTCAACCTGTTTGCTGACAGTGGCATTCTTTATACACCTCACTTTCTCTACCTGACAACTGGTCATCTGAACCTGTGTATGTGTGTGTGTGTACATATATATCTACACGTGTATGTGTATAGCTATACACACACAATGATTACAACAATGTAAGTGGAACAAGAAAAAATGGTTGAAATAGAATGCTACAGAATTATAATGACCAAACTGGACCCCAAAGAAGAGCTATGAGAATGCACTTCTTCTATTCCTTTATAGAAATACAGGATGATGAGTGTAGAACATGGCATATGAGATCAGAATTACAGTGCTATTTCTTCTTGCTAAACTTTTTTCTCTTCCTTTTTTTTTTTTTTAAGGGATGGCTCTCTGGGAAGGTGAGGGGGTAAAAGGGAACTCTAGGTAATATAAAATCACAAGATAAATATGGGTATGAAGATATATTTAGATATATATGTATGGAGATAGAGATGTAGATAGTTATAACTCTAAAGCAATCTTAGGCCACATGAAATGTATCATTGTGTCAAGATAAAATTAGGTGACAGTTTCCCTGCCCTCTACCCTCAACAATGCCACTTAGAGTATTACTTATAACTATAAGTAATACATTTTAGGAAGGATATGGAAAGACTAGGGTTTATCTAGAGAAGAACAAACAAGGTGGTAAAAGCATGAGAGAGAGACACATACACAGAGAGACAGAGACAGAGAGAGACAGAGAAAAGAGAGACAAAGAGAGAGAGAAAAGAGAAAGAAAGATGAATAGATGGATGAATGGATAAACAGATGGAAAGAGAAATATGAAGATTCATTACAGGAAATGGGCATATTTAGCATGGAAAAAAGGTGCTACTGGTAGGAAAGAAGGGGAGGGCTTGATTGCTGTCTCCAAGTATCCTAGTTATTACTATAATATAAAAGAGGCATTAGCGATCAGACTTCCTGTCTGGATATAGATAGCAGAACTAGGAGCAAAGGGTAGGAGCTGCAAGGAGACAGATTTAGGCCAGACGTAAAGAAGAAGAAAAAATAACAATCAGTGCTACCTAAATTTAGAATAGGTTTTGTCAGGAAGTGATCAGTTCCCCATCACACTCAGCCAAAGGCTCAGATGACCAGCTGTCAGGTAGAGAAAACGAGGTGTACAAAGAATATCACTATCAGCATACAGGATAAACTTGACTTCTGAAGTCTTTCAGCTCTTACATTGTATTAATCTACAGACGGCTGAACACAGTGAAATGCTTAGTTTTAGACTCAGTTTAAACAGTTCAGTTTTAGGCTCAGAACAAAATTTTTCCAAATGCACAGCATAACTGCTGAACAGTTCACTCTAGGATCTGAGAAGGAGGGGCTATCCATCAAAAGACCACCAGCAGAGAGACTTATCTCCCTCTAACTTTTTTTTTTCTCCTGGCTGTAAAGGGAAATTACATAAAACATTCTAAGGTTCAGCCTGAGGCCTCCCTGGCTCTTTACCAGTTTTCTGAAGTACCATTTCTACCTCTTGGAAGTAGTCCAAGATAAAGCTGACTTACTAACCCTGGATCTATCACCTAAACTCTCCTGATTCCTAAAGCACAACTCAGACACACAGTGACACTTTCCAGGCTACTAAGACAGCCTATGCTGCAGTGGGTTCAAAGATATGTGCTATCTAAACCGTAATAAATCATCCTCTTTCTCTGCTGCTACTATCTTCAGATGTCCTTCATTAGTAACTGCTTGACTCTTTCCTTTCTATCTCTAAGACTCCACAAGCCCTGAACTGCAAGGTTTACCATGGTGTATTACTAAGAGAATAGAAAAGATACAGATGTTTAATTAGAAGCATATTGTACAGGGATCCTGGACCAGAAACACCAAAACTTCAAAAAGAAAGGAATTATGAACTAGATATGAAGTAATTGCAGCTGAATCTTCCAGATTAAAAAAAAAGCCAGAACACCCACAAAATCTAAATACCCCAAGAATTACTACTGAAGAACTTTAATACTTCAAGCCCTAATTCAGAGTCCTTAATACCAGCAATCAACTCCAAATTCCTGCCTTTGTGAGTCCAGAGCCTAAGGAACATAGACAATAGGATCATAAGCCTAGGGATAGAAGGCTCTGCAGAGACCAGTTGAGTCTAACCTTCTCATTCTACAAATGAGAAAATTGGAGGTGAAATGATTTGTCCAAGGTCACACAAGTAGTAAGCATCAGAGGTTAGATTTGAATTTGAGCTCTCTAACTGGAAAACCAGAATTCCTTCCTAATCTACCACAGCAGTAACTCAGTGAAAACCACTGATTCTGCTTTACCATTCAAAAGAAAGGAAGAGCAAGTAAGGAAATTTGGAGTAGGGCGAAAGACAAATATGTGGTAAGCAGAGCCATAGACTGGATTCTCACCTTGGGCTACAGAGCCTACTCAGGGCAGGGACCAATGTCCAGCCAACCAGCTCAATCCTCTGAGGCTGTGACTGACCATCATTCCAGCACTGTACTCCTATGAAGCAGTAAAAGAGGAAGAGCCTGATGAGAAAATAAATCTTCAAAGGCAAAAGTGTAAAGGAATGTAAAAGAAAAATTTTAAAAAGCAAAAATTCAAGAAAGGAAGTCTAAAGAAGCATATAAAGGAACAGAGTAGATCTTAACCAAAGAAAAAGAAACCAGGGCACTTTGAATAAATATAATAGGATGGAAAATCAATCAGTTTCCTTACTCCAAAGAAAGAAAGAATCCTGTGCATTCCCCAGAGATCATAGTAGCACAGGGGAAAAAAAAATTAGTAGTGAATGAAAGAAAGAAGTCATAGTCCTCAGTGCAGAATTATAAAACAAAGAGCAGATTGGGGGTGAAGAGAGGAAGAACAAATGATAAAGAGTCTTTCTAAAGACTGTAAAGCAGTTGAGAGAGGGAATAACACATCTACAACACAAAAATACTGGTGCAGAGAAATATGGCAAAAGAGAAGCAAAAATCAATGATAATACATGAAATAAACTAGGTGGCTCAGTGGCTACAGCATTGGGCTTAGAAGCAGAAGACTCATTTTCGTGAGTTCAAACTCAGTCTCAGACACGTCCCAGGTGTGTGACCCAAGGTAAGTCATTTAACTCAGTTTGCCTCAATTCTTCATCTGTAAAATGAGCTGGAGAAGGAAATGGAAAACCTCTCCAGTATCTTTGCCAAGAAAGCACCAAAAAGGGGTCAGGAAGAGTCAGACACGACCGATGGGAACAACAATAAAAACAACAAAATGAAATAAACATAATCTAAAGCAATTGACCTCCAATATGAGTTGCAAAGAGCTAAGTTAAGGGGTCTCCCAGAAGAACATGACAAATGAAAAAAGAAACTTCATTATTATATTGTAGGAGAAATAGAAAAAAAAAAGTGAAGCCAGATAGCAAAGCATGGATCTATGAAAAAATGCACAGATAACTTCAGAAAATAAATAAATAAATGACAATAGGAAAAACAAACAGCTTTTCAAACTCCAGGGCATTTAGTGGTTGAACTTAACAATTTCAATAACAAGCAACAACCTTTTTTTTTTTCCAGAAAGACTTTCAAATATAAAGAAAGTCAGTTCGAATAACATTGGCTTATTTTGCATTCATAAGGGATTTGAGAAGTGAATAGAAAAAAATACTATTATTACAAAAGCAAAGGAGTCCAATCTGAAACCCAACCTAATAGGAAAGATGGAAGGACAAAAGGAAATAATAATCATGATAATAAAAGAATTTATATAACACCTTAAAGTCTGAAAAAGTTTCCAAGCATTATCCTCTTTTTTTTCTTCATAACGCCCCTAGGAGATATGTTACAGAAGAGAAGCCTGAGGCAGACAGGATAAGTGACTTGCCCACAATCACACAAATAATAAGTCTCTGAGGCCAAATATGAATTCAGGTTTTCCTGATTCCAGGTCCAGCACTCTACCTGCTATACTATCTGAGGAATTAGGGTTGGGAAGGTAGGAAGGAATATCCCCCAAACACTTATTATATGCCAGTCACTGTGTTAACTATTAGGAATACAAACACAAGCAAGCAAGACAATCTCTGCCCTAAAACCTGAGGATAATAATAAACTAAAAAAAAAAAATGGATTTTCGATGAAGGAGAGGTACTTTTGGTATCACCAGAATAATAATAACAAATGATGATAATCAGAAGCAAGTGGAGAATTGGATTTGCAAATTCTCCAAACAAGAGAAGCACAAGAAATAATTTTAAGTATAATTATCCAGAAAAAAAACTAAGTAAGGATGCCAATTTTCACATTTTACAGTTTTTTTTCTTCTTTTTCCTCGTTTTTTAAAAGAAAGATTGTTCTATGGTTTAAAAAAGAGAGCAAAGAAGGATCACAAAGAGATAAAATTTTTCAAAAGATCTAAGGGACTAATGATTTGAAAGGAATTTAAAGAATAGTAAAAAGGGAAGGTAGAATAGAATAATAGAGTAGAAAGCTGCAAAAAAAAAAAAAATTGGGAGGAGGTAAGTTGAGGGAAGCTATAGTGGGTGATGCATCCCCACCAAGTACATATCTGAACAGTGACAGGATAGTAATTCCTAGTCTTTCAATAAAAGGTGGGGCTATAGAAGTTGTTAAACAAAGCTTCTTCTGATTCCAAGTCCCCTGTATAATCCTGCAGCTCATGACGTGCCCAAAGAAAGAATACAAAAGAAAAGGCATGAGTAAGTCCCCTTGATCCTTGTCTTACCAAAGAGGAGATAACACAAAGCCACTTTCATCATTCCCTGAAGCCAAGCTGTCAGATATAACAATAACTCACCCTAAGAGCTGCTCTTGCTTTTCCACCAAGTATCTTTAAAAGTCCATGCAACAATAACTATTCATCTACCTGCCAACAAAGGCCTAACCTTTACAACACTTTGGCAAATGCACCATTTGTGAAATTATAGAGAGCTATAACAGAAATTCATTATGCTTTCTCACATGCATTCACTTCTACATTCATTCATTTATGTAATGAGCATTTAGTAAATCCCTAT
Source organism: Pseudochirops corinnae (assembly GCA_028646515.1). NCBI lineage: Eukaryota > Metazoa > Chordata > Mammalia > Diprotodontia > Pseudocheiridae > Pseudochirops > Pseudochirops corinnae. The sequence continues at coordinate 281,101,537 of CM053587.1, forward strand.
GGTGTACTGAGTCCTGTCCTACCTCTAACAGCAAGGAGTAGATATAATTTTTAATTAAGGTAAGACCCCTGCCTTCATAGATCTTGCAACATAGTCCAGAGAAAAAGACAGCAATTGGTAACTTAACACACACACACACACACACACACACACACACACAAACACACGAGCTAATAGAATTAAATACTGTGTCCATAGCATATGAGTTTGATTTTAAAGGACAGGTTGAAATAAAAAAACAAAATAAAACAAAACAAAAAGAGGGTTATAACCATTGTCTTCCACCATCTGAAGGCTGTCATGAGGTAGAGGTTTAGCCTTGTTCCATTTGGTTTCAGAGAGCAGAGTTGAGTAGAATTCATAGACTGGTATATTTGGCTACAATATTTATTCCTTTCCTACCAGCTGTCCTTGGACTAGCTTCTGACATCACCATGCTCCCAGGAAATCTCTACCAGGAAACTCATGATCCTGAGAGATTATATCAGCTCTGATACACACCTCTTTTCAGTACCCTAGCTCTGCCCCTCTGATTGGAGGACTAGAGAGTGTAATAAAGAACCTCTTCCAAAGTGTCCATTTAAAGAGGCTTCAAATGCTAGCTTACAATTTTTTCCTATCAGTTATACACCTCATACTAGACTCTACCATGCCCTGCTGAGTATCTTCCCTCTGTCCTCAATCCATTTTCATTTGTGTGTGTGTGTGTGTCTGTCTGTCTGTCTGTCAGTCATCCCCCATTTGATTGTAAGCCCCTTGAGGAAAAGGACTGTCTTCTTATTTGTATCCCCAGTGCTCAGCATAGTGCCTGGCATGTAGACACTTAATTAGTGCTTACTGACCGAGGGGGAATGTTTAGTGACTGAGGGGGAAAAAACACAACTTTCTAATGGATCTATCCAAAAGCAGAATCAGCTGCCTTTGGAAGTAATGTGTTCCATTCAGCTGGATATTTCCAAGTGGCATTAGATTGCCATTTTGGGGACATTGCAGTGCCATGGGCAGGACTAGATGCCTACTGATGTCCATTCTAGGTCTAAGTCTATAATTCTGTGCAATTAGGACAGTCCCAGTTAATCTCACTGACAAAAACACAAGCTCAACAAACTACACATACAACCAAAAAAATCTCAAAATTGAAAATGCCTTAGTTAGAAATCACAAGAAATCATAAGCAAATCCCCTTACTGGTAAGATCACCAACCCAAAATGAGTCCAGGGGCCAGGATTATAAAATTTAGCTTCTATAACCTCCTTAGCCTGCAATTTCATTGTAGTCCATCTCCAACTAGGTGAAGGCACAATTAGAACGGTCATTGTGAAGCTGAACCTCTCCAACTGGCCTAGCCAAAAGTTCCAAATGGAATGGTAAGAGCTCTGGGCATTGGAAGGCCATTTATGGCTACATTTGTTCCATATGCCTGCCATTTATTGTTACATTTTAAACTGGAAGAAACTAATACAATGCTATTGAGTCTACTTAGCCTATGGCTCACACTTTAATACCTCTGTGGTTTTATCAGTGTGAGAGTTTCCTTTCTAGGTAGCATGTTACTAACCATCCATGCTTTTGTCATGCTCACATCCAACAGCTGTCCATGCCAATTAATGAGTCCTTCAAAGAGAAACAATTGCATATATTTGAATACTTTTTTCTTGATATTTCAGGGATGTGGCTCAGGGCAATATTTGGACTGTTCACCTGCTATTCCTTATACTCACTACATGACTGACCATCCATTTTAGTGCACTTGGAATCAAGAATACCTGAGTTCAAATTCTGCTTCAGCTATGTGACCCTGGGCAAGTCACTGTACCTATACCTCAATCTCCTCAACTATAAAACAGAGATGATAATAATAGCACCTACTTCAAGAATTGTTATGAAGACAAAATGAGATGTTTGTAAAGTGTTTCCCAAACCTTTTATATTGTTTAGTCACTTCCAACTCTTCATGACCTCATGGAAGGTCCATGAGTGTTTCTTGACAAGGATACTGGAATGGTTTGCCATTTCCTTCTTCAGGTTAATGCAGGCAGGGGTTAACTGATTTGCCTAGAGCAGTGGTTCTCAACCTTCCTAATGCCACGACCACTAGTATGTAGGCAGACCGGCCTGGAGACAGATAAAGGAGCAGTGTCTCCGTTCCTAAGACCATCAGAAATATGTGTTTTCTGATGGTCTTAGGCGACCCCTGTGACCCCTGTGAAAGGGTCGTCCAACCCCAAAGGGGTAGTGACCCACAGGTTGAGAACTGCTGGCCCTAGAGTCACACAGCTAGTAAATGTCTGTGGTCAAATTTGAACTCTGGTCTTTCTGGTGCCAGTTCTTTTATCTACTTAGCCACATAGCTGCAAACCTTAAACCACTATATAAATTATAGCTATTATTAGATATCATTGTTATTATTATCATTTGAACATTCATTCAACAAATATATATCAAAGAGCCTTCTATAGTGTTTGCAAGTCATTATGATCAACATTGGGAATACTAAATACTCAAATTGTCCCTGGCTTCAGGTAGCTTACATTGTATGAGGCAATATAATGTGTAGCCAAATAAGTATATACTAACTGATTTGAGGAAGAAGAAGGCACTAAGTGGAGGATGTGGGCTTCACACAAGGGACAGTAGGTAGTTAAATGGATTCTTGAAGGAAGAAAGGGATTTTAACAGGTAAAGATGAAGAAGTAAGATATCATAGCTATAAGGGTCAGATTCCATAAGTACACAGAGATTAAAGATGGCACGTGTAGTTCAGAAAACAACCAGTTACATGATTGCACTGAAATAGACACCTTTTCAGTCACTTCTTGTGGACCAGTTATGATTTACACCTTTCCTTTATCTTTTCATTGGTATTTGAGTCACCTACAATTATGATTCTTCTCCTCTGATTCTATGTATAATCTACTTCCCTGTGCCTAGACCACACTCCCTCTTTATCAATGCTTCTTAGAATCAAAAAGCCCCTTCTTAATTGCCACCCCTAATTGTTAGTGTCCACCCAAAAAAAAACACTTTGTATTTACTTTAGACATTTTGCTTTGCCAAACTCTGTGTACATGCTGTTTCTCTCCTCATATAAGAAGTGGACAGCAAACAAGGTCCACTTTGCAGTAGCCATGACCCATGCCTTGAATGCAGGGACTTATTTTCATCTTTGCATCCTGAGAATCTTATACTTTATAAAGTAAGGCATTATACGGTGCTTTACACATAGTAGAGACTTAATTAGTATGAATTGTTGCATGAATTCTCCTAAGAATATGATGGTTCATAATTTGGATCTAAATGGAATAATTAGAAACGTGCTGGAATTAAAAATAAACAAAACAATACAAGGTGGTCTTATCCCTAAAGAGTCAAACTATCAAATTATCAGTTATCAAATTGTCAATTATCTAAATGGTCAAAGGATATAAACAAATGTTCTCAAAAGATTTGGGAAGTATTAACAAATTGATGAAATTATGCTCCAGGACTCTAAGGATAAAAAAAATGTAAGTCAAAACAACCTTAAGGTTTCACCTTACATAGAACAAAATTTCAAGATAGCAAAAAAAAGGGAATTGTTCATGTTAGAGATGGAAAGGCTAATGCATTATTGGTGGAATAGATTTGTAATAATTCAGAGACAATTACTAAAATGTCTATAACTATGACTCAGAGATTCCAATATTTTTTGGTCCAAGACAAAAACAAGTGTCCCATATACATCACAGTATATATAGTAGCATTTTTTTGTAGTAAAAAAGAACCTGAAATTACATAAAGCCTATAGATTAGGGAAGTATGTTTTTTAAGTTTTACATGAACTTAAAGGGGCATTACTATGCTATAATAAATTATAAAGATCATGAATACAGAAAAGTATGGAAGAGATATGAACTGACACAAAGTGAAATAAATGGAATCAGGAAAACAATATACATGATTACAGAAACACAAATGAAGAACACCACAAAGTAATGGAAAGTGAACACAATGATACAAAAATAACCAAGTGTGATCCTCAAAACAGAGATAGGGAGAAGAATCTCTCCTCCTACATCTTTGTAGAGGTAGGGAATTATGGGTGTGGGAAGCTGCTTTTAATTGTGTACTTCTTTCGATATACTGGTTTTTCTTCCTCTTTTTTTACTATCATAAGGGATGGCTCTCCTAGGAGTGGATAACAGTAGGGGTATAATAAGAAATGTAGGTGACATTAAAACAGAGGATATCAAGAAACAAATCATTTAAAAAATGCAGTTTTGTGATAACAGATGTACTATCTGATTCTGGACCTAACTCACTGTTTATCTGCAGGGCTTGGTCAAGATCCATCTATTTAAAGACCGGTTCAATGGGTTGCCCATCAAACTGCATTGTCATCAATTAACCAACAAGCATTTAATAGGCATCTACTACATATCAGGTACTGTACTAGGTACCAGAAATTCAAAAATGAAATAAATTCTATTGAGGGCAACAGCAGGCATATAAACCAAATGATATAATAATTGCAAAGCACGTAGCACAGTGTACGTGCTATAGAAATGTTAGTTCTTATTAGCTATTATTATATGACTAAATACCAAACAGATACAAGGTGATTGGGGGGAGAAAGCATAACTTCTGTGAGGCAGAAGGGATCAAGAAAAAACTCACAGAAGGCTAAAGCACTTGGGTTAAGTGTTGAAGGAAAATGTGGAAACTAAAAGATTGAGGTGAGGAATGAATGCTTTCAATATGTGGGGGATGGTCGCTGCAATGTGGGCCTTGTCACTATCCATCTGCAACACTCTACCGAGGTCTAGATCAGCGGTTCTCAACCTGTGGGTTACGTTCAATTTGTAACAATTTAAATACATCCTGCATATCAGATGTTTACATTACGATTCATAAAAGCAGTAAAATTACACTTATGAAGTAGCAACGAAAATAATTTTATGGTTGGGGGTCACCACAACATGAGGAACTGTATTAAAGGGTCATGGCATGAGGAAGGTTGAGAACCACTGGTCTAGATAATAATAGAACTATTCAATGGCTTGTTGATCAGACTGCATGCTTCAAACTGAATGATACGAGTTTTTCATCCACTTTTTCCCCCTCTGTGTGGATGACTAGGAACTATTGGCCCTAAGCCCTGGACACCCAACAATAAGAAAAATACAAAGGCCTTTCCCATATCTGTGTCAGGAGACAAAACTGAGTTTAACTTTATGGACTGCAGACCTTTTTTACTGTGTGTCCTTGGGTTTCTTCAGTGGATGGTGTTGATTTTGTGGTAAATACAATGAGATGTGGTGGAAAGAGCATCAGTCCTGGGAATCAAAAGACTTGGATTGAATCCTGACTCTGACAAATGCCAGTTCTGTGACCTTCAGCAAGTCTAGGTAAATACCCCTCGGATTACCAATATGGCAGTCTTGTTTGTGAGGCTGGAGTACAAAGCTATATGCAGATATTAAGCAAACATGAGCTATTCTATTTATTAGCATAATCATAACTGACATTTATAGAGTAATTTAAGCTTTACAAAGTGCTTTCCAAACATTATCTCATTTGATTCTCACGAGGACCCTGTGAGATAGGCAGTAACAAGTGCTAATGTCCCCTTTTTACAACTGAAGAAACTGAGGCCTAGAATATAAAGTCAATTGAATCACATAGCTAGTAAGTGTTAGAGGCAGAATGTAAACTGAAAACTTCTGGATTTCATGTCCAGAATTCTATCCATTACAGCACCAGGCTTCACCTACACCATCTTTGAATCCTCAGCATTGAGCAAAGTGTAGCATGTATCATATCCCATGGGCTTAATAAATGTGTATTGAAGGTTGGTCCTAATCTCATGTTCTGTAATTATAGTCCACCTTACCTTAATACCTTTTTCTGAGACTTACAAAAGTTTCATTATATTTCTCTCTAGTCATTAGATTTGTTACTGAAATTTTCTGTTTTCAGAGCACTTTCATATGCACTGTCCCATTGGATATTTACAACAAGCTTGTTCAGGAGGTCAGGATCTACTATTCCCATTTGACAGATGAACTTTTTTGAGGTTAGAGCAGTGAAATGATAGGCCTGTGGTCACAGGGTATATAAGTGGCAGAGCTGCCCACCTTTCAGGATTGTTAGGAAAATTTCATACAATAAAGAATGGGAAATCACTATGGAAACTGAAAATTATTGACCCAAGAAGATCTCACTATAATGAGATCAATTGTACTGTGACATCTAAAGTACACGGAAGTCATTGAGTAAAAAGAGCTACAATACAGTTACCCCTTCCTCTTTGTGGGAGTAAGGGGAGTGGCACCTCTACAATCTGGAGAATCTGCATAAAAGTTTTTGCCTCTCTCTTCCTACCAGAGAAGAAGTCTGAATTTTTTATTTTTCTATTTTATAGGGTTTTATAGTACCTATTGTAGAATTTGGGTTAAGTATTTGTTCATCAGCTGTGTGTCATCATCTTGCTGGCTTTGGGTATCATCTGAAGCTTCTGCAAAACTCCCCCAAAATTTCCTTAATTTCTTATTTTGACCCACAATATATCAAAACCACTATGGGGAAAGTCACAATGGGGAAGGGATAATTGGAATGACCATTTTTTAAACAAAAAAAGTTGTAGGTCAGTGGGAAAATTATAATAATTTAAAAATAAATGAAAATGGTAAGAAGATGATGATGATAGTGATGGTGGTGGTGGTGATGATGTGGGTGATGAAGATGGTGGTGGTGGTGATGATAGTGGTGGTGGTGGTGGTGGTGATGATGATGATGATGGTGGTGGTGGTAGTGGTGATGATGGTGGTGATGATGGTGGTGGTGGTGGTGGTGGTGGTGATGGTGGTGATGGTGGTGGTGGTGGTGGTGATGGTGGTGGTGATGATGATAGTGGTGATGGTGGTGGTGGTGATGGTGGTGGTGGTGATGGTGGTGGTGGTGGTGGTGATGGTGGTGGTGATGGTGGTGGTAGTGGTGATGATGGTGGTGGTGGTGATGGTGGTGGTGGTGATGATGGTGGTGGTGGTGGAGATAATGATAAGCATGCTGTAGCAAAAAAAAAAATAAAAAGTCAGTCCCCAAGACAGATTTCGATTCAACTTCTCCCTGTGTGGTTGTGGGCAAGTTGCTAAGCCACTCAGTGCTCTAGGCAAATCTATAAACCTTTTACTTACAGAAATGCCATTGGTACAGAGTGTTTCTGCACTGAAAGTTACTGGTACCAGTGAAATTACAGGTGCAGTCCCTATCCCTATTCTATTTATTTATTTTTATTATTGCTGTGGTTGTGCTCTCCTTGATTGTGGGGGTTGGAATGAGTTAGATAAACACAAATCCCAGTGAGGAATGAGGAAATTCTGTCTTGTAGTATCTTCTAACTCTTCGAGAGTGGCCTAGGACACTGAGCAGATAGAGACTTGCTAGTAAGTGTCAGGGATAGGAAGTGAAGTCAGGTCTTTATGACACTAAAGCTAGTCCTATATCCTTTACTCTAGGCTTCTTCTCATCAATAATCATTTTAGATCTTTCCACAACAGAAATAATTTCTCCCACCGTCAAAAATCACCTCTTTCATTACAGAAGTAGGAAAAGGTCCCATATGTGCAAAAATATTTATTGCAGCTCTCTTTGTGGTTGCAAAAAACTGGAAATATAGGGGATGCCCATCAATTGGGGAATGGCTGAACAAGCTATGGTATATGAATGTAATGGAATACTATTGTGCTATAAGAAATGGGAAGGAGATGGACTTCATAATTACCTGGAGAGGCT
>CM053587.1:281109810-281143459 GCA_028646515.1 Pseudochirops corinnae
AAAATGGAAGTATTATCCTGCCTTCTTTGAGTTTGCAAATCATTTCCACATTCATTGTCTTGTTTATTTCTGGAAACAACTCCATGAAATAGGTCCAGAGGAAATCTTCATCCCTTCTTCACTGATGAGGAAATTGAAGGCAAGAGATGTGAAAAGATTCTCTGAAAGTTATACAGCTAGTCTGTGGCAGGACCATCATCATAATCATAGCAGCTAACATTCATATAGTGTTTACAAGGCGCAAGGCACCATGCTAAGCACTTTACAATTATTATCTCATTTGAATCTCACAATAACCCTATAAGGTAACTGTTATTTTTAGCCCCAGTTTACAGTTGAGGAAATTGAGACAACGGAGGTCAAGTGACTTGCCCAGGATCACACGGCTAGTAAGTGTTTGAGATTAGACTTGAACTCAGGTCTTCCTGACTTCCAGGCCCAGCTCTCTATCCACTGAATCACCTAGCTGGCTCTGAATCTGAATCTCAGGACTCTTGATGGTACAATGGTGCATCTGGTCTACCAATTATCTCTTTCATTGATTATGTGTGTGTGTGTGTGTGTGTGTGTGTGCATGCACGCCTTGTGTGCATGATGCCACACAGATGCTTCAGGAGCATGTATACATGTATTTACATCTTTTCATGGATCTGCAATTCACCTTTACGTACCTATGCTTAAACTAACATACCAACAAGTGTGCACATACTTTGAAGTGCTTCAATATCTCAGTATGACTTTCATATAGAATAGCATAAATTGTATTAAAATTGTAAAGGACTTATTCCATACAATAATCTTGTGAAGAGTTAGTCAGTCACAAGCATTAATTAATAGCTTCCTGTGTGTAAGGCAATGAGCCTATATATATGTATGTATGTATATGTACATATATGTATATATACATATATATGTATGTATGTATATGTATATATGTATGAGAAACATGTATAGCAACCTACACTGGTCTGGATCTAAGCTGTATTTTCTCAACTAAATAAATGAATTGACCTGGTAGGGCTCCCATATCTTTTTCTCCTGTGGTGCCTATGCTTGGAAACTGGCTACCTCTTAAGTAAGTTTCCAAATTCAAGTGTCTTTTTCTGCTCAGGTGTGTGTGTGTGTGTGTGTGTTCCTGCCTTCAAGAAGCTTACTTTATATTGGAGGAAAATGTCTACTATATTTCTTGAATCACAAAATCTCTTAGTTGAAAAGAACCTTGGGAACCATCTAGTCCAACTCATATCTGAACAAGATCCACCTTTACAGCACACCTAATAGTGGTCATCTAAGGCTTAACTTGGAGACTTCAAATGAGCAGGAACCCAATGGCACCCAAAGCAACCTCTTTCACTTTTGCTTAGTTCTCATTGTTGGGAAGTTTTCCTTTATAGTAGCCCTGAATTTGATCTTCTGAAAGGTCACTCATTGCTTTTAGTTTTGCCCTAAGGGGTCAAAACAAAACAAATCTAATCCCCCTACTATGTACTAATTTATACTTTAAGACATCTAAAGTGCCCCACCTAAATCTCCTCCTCTTTATACTAAATATGCCCAGTTCCATCAACTGATCCTTATGCAGCATGAACTCGAGATTGGTTGTTCTCCCCTAGATACATTCCAGCTTACCAATGTCCTTCTTAAATCAAGGCATCCAGAATTGAACACAATACTCCATGTGTAACCAGATCAGGGATGATTACAGCGAAGGCTGTGTCTCCTTCCTGGCCCTAGATACAGCCTTAGATCACAACAGCTTTCTTGATTTCACTATCACATTGCTAATTTATCTTGAAATTTCAGTCTGTGTGAGATGAAAGAGTTCAGAGTCTGAGTCTGAGATCAGAAAAGGTCTTTATTCTTTCTCATAAGAAAGGACCCCCTGACCCTGTAGCTCAAACGGCATCTGCCAGGGAGAGAGCAATATGTGGAAGCAAGCCCATGGTTATAAACCCCCACTAATGCAGAAACCCCAACCCCCAAGTGGCCTTCACTCCCATTGGTGGGGAGGCAGACTTACAATCTAAGTACGGGAATCTATCCCAGAGACAACGAACAGGAAAACATGTGGGTATCCAATGCAAGGCCAGGAAAGCAGTTTTGTCCTTATTTGGCATATCTTGTTCTGAGGTGGCCTGGGTAGGGTCTCCAATGCTCAAAGTCCCAGATTCCTGTAAGGTCAGGTGACTTCTAAACCTAGGCCTAGTAGTTGCTAAAGCCACTCTAGATTTGATTTTTCAGAATGGGGAAACTTCACTGCAAGCTATCCCTCACAAGTCTACTAAAGCCCCCAATTATTTCTCAAACAAACTAATATCTTATCATGCCTTGAAAATATTATACTTGGGAAAGTTTATTTTTGCAAGATTTATTTGTATATCTTTTAATTTTCATCTCATTAGTTTCAGCCCAAATTTCCAGTCTGTCATTGAAAAAAAAATTCTGACTCAATTATCCAGTGTCTTAGCTCTCCCTCCATATTTAATATTATCTGTAAATTTAAAAATCTTTCCATCTATACCCTTACCCAATTCACTGAGAAAATTGAGGGCCAGGCACCAGAGCAAGCATAAATCCCTGGGGCACTCTACTAGAGAACTCCAGCCAAGGAGATATTAAACCGTTAATGATAACTTTTTTGGCCCAGTAATTAAACCAGGTCCCAAATCCATCTGAATTTACTATTGTGGATCCAACATCCCTTCAGATTTTCCACAAGTGTATGACACTTTGTCAAATACTTCACTAAAATCTAGACATACTATATTTTAATATTCCTTTGACCTATCAGTATAGAAATCCTGTAGGGAAAAAAGGAGAGGGGAATAAGATTAGCCTGGTATAAACCATTTCTAAAAAATAATATTTTAGGGGGTAGCTAGGTGGAGTCAGGAGGACCCGAGTTCAACTCCAGCCTCAGACATTAGACACTTACTCGATGTGTGACCTTGGGCAAGTCACTTAACCCCAATTACCTTGCTGTCTCCCTTCCAAAAAGCAATAAAATAATGTTATTTTTCCCCAATTACATGTAAAAGGCAATTTTTAACGTTCAGGGGTTTTTTTTGGTTTTGAGTTACAGATTCTATCCTTTCTTTTCTCCTTCCTCTCCAATGATTGGGTAAACAACCTGATATAGATTATACATGTATAATCATGTAAAATATATTTCCATATCAGTTATTTTGTGGATGAAAACTCAAAGAAAAAATTAAAAAAGGAAAGAAAATGAAAAATGGTATATTTTGATCTATATTGAGATGCCATCCATTCTTTCTCTGGAAGCAGATAACATTCTTCAATATGAGCTTTGGGAGCTTGTCTTAGATCATTGTATTGTTGAGAACAGCTAAGTCTTTCACAGTTGTTTGTCATACAGTATTGCTGTTACTGGGTGCAAGGTACTACTGGTTCTGCTCATTTCATTCTGCATCAGTTCACATAAATCTTCCCAGGCTTTTCTGAGAGCATCCTGCTCATTATTTCTTGTAGCACAATAATATTCTATTACAGTCATATACCACAATTTGTTCAACCGTGTCCCAATTAATAAACATCCCTTCAATTTTCAATTCTTTGCCACCATAAAAAGAGTTGCTATAAATATTTTTGTACAAATACATCCTTTTCCTTTTTAAAAAAAAATTTGTTTGGGATATAGGGATACAGACCTAGCAGTGGTATTGCTGGATCAAAGGATATGCACAGTATAACTCATTTTTAATAAAGCTGTACTTACTCATTCTAATCATTATTTCCTTTTTTTAGCTGTGCACTAATCATCCTTTTAATAATAAAGTAGAGGTTTTGCAAGAAATTGATGCTGAGCTCATTGGCCAAAAGGCTGAAAAATCTATTCTGCTCCTTAAAAAAAGAAAATCAGGAAATTTGCCTTCCTCCAACCATGAGGTGGAAAGCTAGGTGGCTCAGTGGATAGAGCACTGGGCCTAGGATCAGCAGACTCATTTTCACGAATTCAAATCTGGCCTCTGGAAATGGCAAACCACTCTAGAATCTTTGCTAAAAAACCCCAAAGGGGGTCATGAAGAGTCAGACACAACTGAAAATTGATTGACCAACAACAAAAAGAGAAATCAGAGTAAGAAACACCTGAGTTAAATGTGGCTTTAAACACTTACTAGCTGGGTGACCCTTGTCAATTCATTTAATTCTGTTTGTCTCTGTTTCTCATCAGCAAAATGAACTGGAGGAGGAAATGACAGACCACTCCAACATCTTTGTCAAGAAAACCCCAAACTGGGTCATAAAAAGTTGGATACGGCTAAAGCAAAAACAAACCATGTGATTCTTCTTCTATTCATCATAGACTTTAACAAACTAACAGTACTTCACTAATCTCATTTGCCAGTTCTTTAAATATCTTATGATGATGAGCTACATGACAGGCAAATACTTTTATGGCATCATGAGCACATTGACATAGGTGCCATTATCAAAAGTATCTTTCGGTCCATTTATACTTTTTTAATTGTGTTCTTCTTGTTCACATTCACCCAAAACATCTCCACAAAGAGTCTGCTCAATATGCAATGGAGCTTCTTCTGTCTTGTCATTCTTGGCTAACAATGGGACCAGTGGCTCTCCATCTGATATCTTTCACTTTCCCTACATGACAGGCCCATGTCCATTTTGTTGGTCACAAATACCTTTGAGCTTATCTTTTATGGCATGCAATCCTTCACATGTGCCTAGTCACCCCCTCCTCACATCCATCCATGTATCAGCAAGCACCCTAGCATACCCAGGGTGGCTGCTAGCACAGGTTCTTAGATCTGCTTTTCTAAAGGAAAGCAACTCAAAAAGGATTAACAATCTTACTTTAATCAATCAAAGATATATAATTTACCTAGTTCCGGGGGAAAAGTCAACACCCTGAACTTCCGAGAATGCAAACAGAATACAAACACAAGTTATAAGCACAATTTACAAGCAGACAGAGAAACCCATCAGCAGACAGCTTCCAGCCTCTGACCATCACATCAGTTACCCATTCAGTTACCAGAGAGGGAAGCACCAACATCTGAGTTTTTCAAAGCCGGGGTGGGGCTCAACGACTTCCCAGAGTCTCATCTGGCCAAATCACACAACTCTTCTCAAAGTGAGCCCCAAAGCAAAACCTCACATCAGGGCATATGTATAGCCTTCTCCTGGCTTGGAGAATGTCACAGTCCTCTTGACCCATTGTCCAATCACAAAGCTACAAGGCCCAAGCATTCCCAAAAAACAAGCCTCACACCACAGGATCCACATGACCACATTCAGCCTATTAGGGGTCAGAATATACGTTCAAATCAGGGAAGGTTCTCAGAGTCACATAGCCACTTTAGCAAAGGGCCTAGGGGCAGGGAAGATCTTCAGATTCCCATAACAGTCCATGACCCTCAAGGTGACCTACAATTATGATGCCTTAAATCCTGTGGTGTTCTATGATCTGCAGACATATAAGCATATGATAGGTAAAAAGGTAGAATTTCCCAAGTTAAATCCAGTTTGCTGTCCTCCTGTTCAATTCTGAGCCAAGTCCATTGTCCATATATAATGTGAATCTCTGACACTGACGCTAAAGGATGAGCTCTACAGCTTGTCCCACCAGAGCATAGACTATTGATTGAATAATTGATAGAATGTAAGCCCCTTGAGAGTAAAGACAGTTTTTTTTCTTTATACTTTCAATGGCTAGAAATGTTGCACATAATAAATCTTCAATAAAAGCATTCAGAATTGTTTCATTATATATACATCAAAGAGCAATATTTAGTTTCCTAACTTGAATTTTTCATATTTTTCATTAAAATCATTTATTTTTCATTCTCTCAATTTGGTGACCTCCTCTGATGCCAAAAGCAGCTAGTGTTGTCATAGCAACTTCATGAAGTTTGGTGGGGGATGGGGGTGGAGCTTGAGAAATGGTACATAAAACAAGGATAAAGTTATTTATAAGTATTTTCTGTAAGTTTCCAGGTAAACAGGCCAAAATTGGTAGGTGTGACATACCAAACTTCACCTTCTGGGGACAGAAATAAAATGAAAGCTATCCCATTAATTCAGGTTAGAATATCCTATATCATGCTATTACCCTATAGAAAAATGTTTCTCAATTAACTTTTCAAGTGAATTGGATTTTTTTTCCTGACAATTTGAAGTCCTTTATACATGGCAGGGCAGGGTGAATGTGAAATTGCAAACTCAGTTTTCCTCCCCTAAACCTGTTTTCCTAATTGCCATTTGCAGTAAAGTATTCTGAAGAGATAATCCATAAAGTAGCATGAAAGGTCCACTGGACTTGGAGTCAGAGGACCTGGGATTAAATCCTAGCTCTATCTCTCAACTTTTATGGGATTAAAGACAAATATCTTAATCTCAGTAAAGGCACAGGCCTCAGTTTCCTTATCTATAAAATGTGGGGATTAGAACCTATGATCCATAAAGTCTTTTTTAGCAATGATTTCTGATGTATAAGCCTGTAAGAAAAAAAAAAATTCTACCTTTCATTTTCCCTAAAGAAGCTTCCTGTATAGATTCATAGAATATTAGGGCAGAAAGGAATAATGTTGATACTTGGAATATCATAGTGTTGTGGTCTAGGGATTTGGGGAACCCCAAAATTCAAGGGCAAATGACAGGGGTCCTCCTTGAAAGAACTGGATCCAAGTCTTTTTTCAGTCAGAGACAGTTTATTAAAATACTGGTCAGGGTGGGCAAGATTTTAAGAATCCATACTTTTGGCCAGACTCTTAAGGAATCTGAGCATTTGTGAGGATTGTATTAACAAGCAGTCAGATAGGATCTGAGCAATTTAGCTGGAAGGGGGTAGGAGGGAGGAGATGGACCTTCTATACAGTGGTCAAGGAGTGGATGTAGATGGAATCAAGAGAGTGGTGGTCTAAGGTGTGGCCAGGTGAAGACAAGAGGGGCCACAATAAAAGGGTAGTTAAAAGGTTTATACTGAAATGAGCCTCAGGGGACCACCAGAGCCAGTGGGAGAGTTCTGAGAAAGTTGGTAGGGGAGGGTTTCCAGGGCCTATACCCCATGAACAGCTAAAAGGAACATGGCAGAATCTTCAGTCCACTGACTGAGGGAAAGGGCACAAGATACCCATTGGATGACCCCTTGAGCCAAAAGGCACATCAAAAGAAAGACACTTGGATAATCCCAGACCACAGGATGGACTCATTTATTCGCAGGAAACCTTCCCATTTGTTTTTGTTGTTTTTCTCTTTTTTTTTCCTTCCATTAATTGGTGTACTCAATCATGAACGCTAAAGTTACATCAGGAAAAATAAATAAATGGAAACTCTAGAATTTATAGGGTGATAGAAGGTTAGCACTGAGAGACCTTAAAATATAGACTATTTGAACATAAAACACTGACTGCTAGAGCTTTAAATTCACAGAACATCAGAACTTGGAAGATTACCTTGGAGAGCTCCTAGTCCAATACCTACCTGAAAAACAATCCTTTCTACAATACACCTAGCATGTGGTCTTTCAGCCTTTGCTTGATAACCTTCAGTGAACTTTTCCTCCAAGGCAGACCTTTCCACTCTGGAAGAGTTCTAAATATTAGGAAGGTTTTCCTTACATCAAATCAGAATCTGAGCTAGTAGGTGCTTTACAACATAGAACACTACAACACAGACTTCTGAAGATGAAAGAAACCTTAGAACATAAAATATTAAAAAAGAGACAAAAATCAGTTCCACTAAAAACAAACACAAATAACAACACACTTCAAAGGGAACTAAATCCCAAAAGATAACTGCTCTTCAGAATACACAGACTCCTACGTGCACTGCAAAAGCAGTGTACCATAATAATGAGAAAAACCATGTCTTGTCTGGGAGACCACTGTCCCAGTGGGAAGCAGGGATTGGCCCCATTCTAGCCTGTAACTCTATATGGAAGAGAACAAAAGGATCAATTTTAATGTAATCCTATTAACTAATCAAAAGGTTGTAAAGAATTACTCCCAAGAGGTTTTGTCCTGTTGTGGTTAGAAAGATGGCTTGCTTTTAATTAAGATACAGAACAGCAGTCCAATGTCAGCACCCAGCTGCCAATAATCATTTGTGGGTGATGGCCTAGATTTTTAAATATTTAGAATTTCCCACACTAAGATGTTATCTCTAAACATAAATAAGGGAAGAAGTTGTATTCAATCCAGTTCACAAATATTTATTGAACATCTATTATTCATTCATTCAACACACATTTATTAAGACCCTAGGATCTGAAGGGTCTTATTGCTGTCGAGGAAGGGAAGTGAAGGGGAAGGAAACATGCATTTATTAAGTGCTTAGAATGTTCTAGATTTTCACTCTGAGTGAGGAAATGCCCATTCAGTGAATAGGCCTCTTTAAGAAGTGAATCAAGGGATGGCCACTTTTAACAAAAATTTTTAAAAAATCAAACTGGAAGGGGAAGAACCTCAGGGTTTCTACCCAAAAGAAAAACAGTTACTATTTACATTCACTCTGAGCCAGGAGAGCCCCAAAAGTAACCATTAAGTGGTGCTCGGGCAGGGACCTATTGTCCAATCCAAGAGGTCTCCCACTGCATGCTGGGTCATTTCTAGTCACCCTAATCAATATCTGGTCACTGGACCTAGATGCCTCCGGAGGAGAAAGTTAGGTTGGTGACTTTGCACAGCCTTCCCTGACTCAAATAAAAGTCAAAGCAAGTCATGGCATCATCGACCTGATGTCAGGGTCCTCTTCAAAAAAGACAAACCACACTACTCACACAGCACAATGTTCCAGGCATTGTGCTAACCACTTTACAAATATAAACTCATCTGAGCCTCAAAATCAAAAGCCTGTGTGACCCTGGGCAAGTCGCTCCTGCCTCAGTCTCTTCAACCATAAAATGGGGATAGTAATAATACCTACCTCCCAGGGCAGTTACGAGTATCAATGTGATGATATTTATAAAGCACTTAGCACAGTGCTGGTGGTACACAGTAGGTACTTAATGAATGTTTCTTCATTCCCTACATCTATGATTTCATGCTGTATCGATACTGGCCCAGCCCTCTCGCCAGAAGTGATCTCTCCCTCCCGGGAATTCTGATACTTATCCCATTCTACCTCACATTACAGTTCCATGTGTCTCCATATGCTCGTCCATACCAGAAGACAGACACGTTTCTTGAGGTAGGTAGGGGAGGGAATCAGGCAGATGGCTTCAAGCTATTAAATGTGAATGCTCTTCAAAATAAGAGGAATGAAGCTCAGCATCCTAAGAGATACAGAGGCCGATTGGTCCTTGAGTCTGGAAATCAGGAGTGTTTGAAGTTTCTATCTCTGCCATCTCCACAATGTCACTGACTACTGTGGCTAGATCACCTCTTAATTTACCTTAATTTTCTATGTGTGAAATCATCATAACGGCATAGGCAGCTAGCTTCATGGGGGAGAGGATTAATGATCAGCAACATCTGGATTATCAAAAACTAAAAAAACCCTGCATATCCCAAGCCCATACTTATTTTAAATCACATGGATTCCATTCTGACATCAAAATAAGATGTTATGTAAAAATAGAAAAAGTAGATATTATTCTTAGCTGCAGCTAGGTGGTGCAGTGGATAGAGCACCAGGCCTGGAGATGAAGATTCATCTTCCTGAGTTCAAATCCGGCCTTAGACACTTACTAGCAATATGATCCTAGGTAAGTCACTTAACCCTGTTTGCCTCAGTTTCCTCATCTGTAGAATGAGCTGGAGAAGGAAATGGCAAACCACTCCAGTATCTTTGAGAAGAAAGCCCTCAATGGGCTCATGAAGGGTTGGACATAACTGAAAAAGGACTTAATATCAACAAGATGTTACTCACTTTCTGTTGTCTTCTTAAGATAGGAAGGAAAAGTGCCCATGCAGACAAAACAAACAAACAAACAAACAACTCTTTGCATCTAATATATTTGATAATAATATCATAGTAAAGATACATGCCAAGTTTGTATACAGAAAACCAAGAGTCATTTTCCAATAGTTAATATGGTCAAAGGATACGAACAATTATTTATCAAAAGCACTGTGAACTATTAACACCTATATGAAAGACTGTTCAAAAACACTAATAATAAGAAAAATATAAATCAAAACAACTCTGAAACAGTCTCATATCCAGCAGATCAGCAAAGATGATAAAAGATGGTAATAGTTAATGCCAAAGGAGCTATGGGACAAACAAAGCAAAGCAGGTACACTAATATGCTCTTGAGAGGGTTATTAATTGATCTAGTTATTCTGGAAAGGTATTTGGTATTATTCTTTAAAAGCAAAAAAAAATTACCTATATTTCGACCCAGGGATATGCTAGGCATAAACCCTTTGGATATTAAAAATAAAAAGAATAATGTCATATACAACAATACAGTCATAGCAGCACTACTTGTGGTAGCCCCCCCCCCAAAAAAAAATAGACACAAACTCTGTCCATCAACTGGGATAAACAACAGTGCAGATAAAGAAAAATCAGAATTTGCATGACTTGATACAGAGGGAAGTAAGCAGAACCAAGAAAACAATATATACAGTGACTACTAAAAAAAAGTTAATAAAAAGAATAAAACAAAATTTGAATACTGTAATTATAACAACCAAGCTTGGTCAAGAACAGAGTAGGGAAAACTCACCTCTACAGAGGTGTGGGCTAGAAGAATAGAATATTGTTTATGTTGTCAAATATGATTGATAAGTTGGTTAGTTTTGCCAAACTGCCTTTCTTTTTCTCTTTCTTTTCTAATCATTCTTGCAAAGGAAGTCAAAAGGTCAGGAGGGGAAGTAAGGTAAAATAATATATTCAGAAATGAAGGTGCTATAAAAATCAAATATATCAACTTAAAAAGATTCAAGGAAAAAAAGAGAAATGGCCTAAAGGGTGGAGCATTGGACTAGAGATCAGAAGACCCGGGATCAAATTTGGAATCTGTTTCTTTCTTCCAGTTGTATGACCCAATCCAAGTCACTTGGCCTCTGTGCACTTCACTTTCTTGTGTATAATGGAAGGGGTTGGAAGAAATTATACCTCTATGATCCTTCCTCACTCTACCATTTTATGTTCTAATATTCCATGTTCTAAGAACTTCCTTGGTTGTAACATTCTATTTTCTCATTTTTATATCCCAAGCTACCTTCCAGTTCTAATAATTCTATGGCACGTATTTTTTTTTTAACCAAATGTTCTAAATATTAGCAGGTTAGTCCTTCTCTAGAGATGTGGGGGAAAAAAAAACGATTGTTCAGAGACAAGGAGAACATAGGTACCATCAAAGGAGAATAAACCACAATGCAAAAATTCATAGGAAGGTGGAAGGAACCCTATCTAGCATTAGTGACCTGTGGGGGGGTTTATCAAGCAAAAAAAGATAATTTTTTTTTTTTTTGCTTTTTGGAGGGGGGAAGGTAGGGCAATTGGGCTTAATTGACTTGCCCAAGGTCACAGGGCTAACTTTGTGTTAAGTGTCTGAGGCCAGATATGAACTCAGGTCCTCCTGACTCCAGGGCCAGTGCTCTATTCACTGCGCCACCTAGCCACCCCCAAAAATCAAGATTTAGAAAAAAAAACAGGAGAGATGGAAATTGACTTTGCACAAGAATTCTTCATTTCATAAGCAAAATTTTCATTATAGGATTCCTTTCAAAATCAAATTCTCATTCATTCATTGTCTCAATGTAAAAATTAATGCAACTTCTATAGGAATCTTCTGTATAAATAATAATCCCTTTATTCAATAGTCAAACATTGATATGCATACAGGAGGTAGGTGCAGATATTTGTTACATCGAATTATTATTTATTGCATTCTGTGTTCAAAGTCTGCCACCATTTCAAACTTAACAAGTCCAAAGCTAAGTTCATGACTTCTCCTCTAGAACTTGCCTATTCTCCAAATTTTCCTATATCTGTTTCTCCTTTCTATCTTCTATCATGTAAACTTAAACCATCTTTGACTCTTCCATCCCTTCCCTTCTTGCTACTTTAATTCTATTTCCTTCATCCTTTCCTTCCACATGCCCTAAATATCTGATTGGGGGAGGGGGAATGCATGGACGGTGATTTTTATTAAGTACCTTCTTGTGCCAAATTATGTGCAAATACACAACATTTTAAAATGTCATCTCATTTCATCCTCACAATAACCCTGTGAGTGAAGTGATTTTATGACTGCAGAAAGTGAGGTAGACAGACTTGGCCAGGGTCACATAACTAGTAACTGTCAAAGGCTAGATTTGAACTCAGGTCTTCTGAAACTCCAGGTCCAGTGCTCTATATCTGATGGGGCGCCTGACCGTATCATTCATACTACTCCAGTTCTTCAAAGTCGGCCTCAATACTCTGGGTCAGGTTCTCTCCTCCCTTTTCCATCTCAATGCTATCACTCTAGTTCAGATTGACATCTCCTTTTTTTCTATAGTGATGGAACAGCCTCCATTCCCTTCACTGTATCATGCATCCTTCACATGGCGGCTAAAGCAATCTTTCCCATCACAGAGGTCCCCATTTCCAGACTGAACAAATCACAATCTCCATAATCTGGCCCTTAGGACCTTCCACAGTTTGGCCATAGATTATTCTTTCTGCCTTTTTTCATCCCATTTATCTTAATATCCTTTATGTTCAAGACAGAAGGGATTACCAAGGCATCCCCCAATCTTGATCTCCCCTTCTCCACCCATGCCCAGGTCTGGAATGAACTACCTTCCTCATTCCATCTCTTGAAATCCTTCCATTTCTTCAAGACCCAGTTCAGATGCCATTTCTGGGAAGGCTTCTATCATCCCCTCCATTTTCTATTCTTACCTCAATCTGGCATGCATTTATGATAATATTAATTCACTTTTATATAATGTTTGCAAACTGTCACATAGATTATTTAATTTGGCCCTCATTAAAAGCCCTTAGGTAGAAGCTACTGAATGATTATGTCCATTTTACAAATGAGGAAAACGGGCCTCAGAAGGGTTAAATGAGATAGCTGGATAGAGAGCACTAAGCCTGAAGTTGGGAAGATGTGAGTTCAAATCCAGCCTCAGCCACTTACTAGCTGTGTGACCAAGGGAAAGTCATTTAACTTGTCTGCCTCAGTTTCCTCATCTATAAAACAGGCAAAATGATAGCACCTATTTCTTAGAGTTATTGTAAGGATCAAATGAAATAATATTTGTAAAGTACTTATAACAGTGCCTGGCACATAGTAGGCATTTAACAAATACTTGTTCCCTTCCTTTTTTCCTTCTTTTCCCCCTCTTGTCCAAGGTCACATGAAGTACGTTAAAACCCAGGTCTTCAAGTTATTATGTTCTAACTTGTGTTGCAGTTATTTCTGTAAGTTTTATGAGTCATAAGATTACTGTGGGTGGTTAGTTCTTCATTTTTATATCCCCAGTCCATGCACAGTGTCTTACACATAGTAGACATTTACTAAATATCTGTTGAAAATGATAGAAAACTCTGCACTTGCCACTGAGAGATATACAAAGAGAAAAAAGCCCTGTTCTATGTATGTCTGCAACAAGGTTGCTGCCCAGTAGGGATGAGACAACAGGTACACAAATAACTCTAAGCTAAATAATTTCTCTTGGAGCCTCTGTTTGGGAAGGGACAATACTGACCTGCCCTTTTTCTTTTCTTTTCTTTTTTCTTTTTGGTTTTTTTTTTTGTTATTTTCTTTTGTTTTTGCTTTTTGGAGGGCAGTTGGCTTTAAGTGACTTGCCCAAAGTCACATGGCTAGTTTTCGTGTTAGGTGTCTGAGGACGGATTTGAACTCAGGTCCTCCTGACTCCAGGGCCGGTGCTCTATTCACTGCGCCACCTAGCCGCCCCAACCTTTTTCTTTTCTTTTCTTTTTTTTTTTTTTTGTCATCTGGAGTTTGTTATTCAATGAAATAGATTTAATTCAATACATTGAAGTAAAGATTTATTAAGTAGCTACTGTGTGCCAGGCATTGTGCTAAGCGCTGATAATCCAATTTAAAAAAACGAGCAAAGTCACACAGGAAATTACAGGATATGTTTCTGGAATATCAAGGAGTCAAGTCTGGTAAAAGTGATGATTCTATAAGAAAAAAATGAACCCTGGGTAAAAAAGAAAAGAAAAAAGGCTGGTCCAGTCCTGCTCTCATTCGCCCCAAAAGTAACAAAGCTAATTCAATTTCACAAACATATATTAAGGGCCTACTATATTCGTTGACTTAACTTTTACATATTTGAAACCCTGGTGCTGACTCTTCCCTTTAATTCACCTCCCACAGCTAGTCTCCTGCTAATTCTATCTTCATCACTCTTATCTGTCCTCTCTGCTCTATTCCCACTGTCATATCCCAATGCAAGATTGATTCCATGACTTCCTCTCCCAAATTCTTAAAATAATCTCATACTAGGTATTCCTGCCTCCATTTTGTCCCATTTCTAATCCAACCAGACTCTTTCCTGTTTGTAGATCTAGTCATGTTACTCCACTGCTCAAAAATCTTCAGTGGCTCCCTACTGTCTACCAAGTAGAGTTCAAACCCTTTTGTTTGACATTTAAGGCTTTACACCATAAGGCACTATCTGCCCCTTTCCAGTCTAATCTCACTATATTGCCCACTGCTTACTCAAAGCTTAGCCAAACTGAGTACTCTTTGCTTCCCCAGAAGACACCCTATTCTGTCTCCTCTACCTTTCCTTACGTAGTTTCCTATACCAGGAATGGCCTCACCTTCATCATTTCACCCACTGAATTACTTCTTGTTGTGAGGTCTTCATGCCATTCTTTGTGATGCCATATGCCATTTTCTTGGCAAAGATGTTGGAGTGGTTTGCCATTTCCTTCTCCAGTATTGAATTACTACCCACCCTTTAAAAGCTCACTTACATGTCACATCCTCCATTCATTCATTCATTTCCTTGAATGTTTCTTAATGCCTATTGTGTACAGAATCCTATTTGGACCTTGGGGGATACAAAATTTGGTTAAGACATGATAACTGTCTTCATGGAACTAGAGTTTGTATTCTTAGGAGAAGAATAACACTAAGACATTAACACAGAAAACTGCAATATAATCTTCCAGGAAGCCTAAACTTGACCTTCCCTGTCTAATAATCTAATTGTTGGCCTCCTAGTTCACTCAGCCCTTTTTTTTGTATGTCTCAAATGTTTCTCAATGTGATAGAGCGTATATTACATATCAGCATTTGTCTTATTATTCCATCAGACTGTAAGATCCACAAGGGCAGGGACCCTCCCTGATCACCTTTGTATCTCTAGTGTGGATGAAATTAGTTAGGATTATAGTCACTTCTATATATCCAATACATTTTTACAGCAGTGCTTTCTAGTTTCTGTTGTACAGACAAATGGCCCAGAACATGTTTCTGCTGAAATATCTCAGGGTCTGTCTCCTGACTCTGTCACGAGCCAGCAGTTCTTTCATGGAAGAGGAAATTCTGATGGGTTGTGAGCAGCAGGGGAAGAGGGTAATGGATCGCTCAGAGCAGGACAGAGAGGAAGCAGTAAGGCCAATGCTCCTTTTAAATCTCCTGCCTTTAAAGCGGAAAGGGCCAATTTTCAAAATTACTTTATGACATGCTGCGTCAGCAGTTATGCTTCTAAATTTGGTTCTGCTTCTTTTCAAAGGGGCCAATTCTCTGGACGCAAAGAGGACTCAGAAATAGGTAGAGTGGATTATTAGAACTAAGGGATGCTTCAGTGACCCATTTACTCCCTCATCCATCATATGGAGAGTTCCAGCCCCAAATTTCAACCTCTAATAGTGGCTTTTGAAGGATTTCCCTTGTTCTTAGGCCTGCTGAATGTGACCATAGCAGGCAGGCTTATAGAATGACTTGGAGACAAAAAGCCTGGATCTGAAATCCAACTCAAACACTAATAACGTGTTCTTGGGAAAAATCAGCCCAGTTCTTTGGACCTGTTTCTCACCTTTAAAATGAGGCTAATAATATATATATATACTACCTACATCCAGAGGTCATTTTAAGGAAACAATGACATAGGAAAGTCCACAGTAAAGGGCATTCTATTGTCATGAAATAGCAAAAGCCTTTTCAGAAGCCAAAGACAAATCTGAGGGTACCTTCCTAGAGTACAAAAGGACCGCCGACCTCACCAAAGACTCAACAGCATATCCATGTGAGGCAGGGACAGGAAATTCAAGCTAGCACAGTGAAGAAGATGAAAGCTTGGGGAATCTGGTGAGTTAGACAAAGCATCAGTTCCCCAGGAATTTCTACATTTTGATTTGCAAATATTACATGGTTCCTTGGCTTTGAATAACAATAATAACAAAAGCTAAAATTTATATAGTTTACACTATGTGCCGGACATTATTCTAAGCACTTCACAAATATTATCCCATTTGATCTTTGCAGCTCTAGGAAGGAGATATTATTATTATTATTATCCCTATTTTATAGATGAGGAAACTAAGGCAAGCAGAGGTTAAGTGACTTGCCCAGGGCCACACAGCTAGTAAGTATCTGAGGCTGGATTTGAACTCATACATTCCTAACTTCACCTTGCACCTATGCTTCTGACTTGTCTTAGTATTTGGATGTCAGTGCATTGTTAGACACTGTAGATCCTGTTAGCAACCCAGACCAAACATCTGGTTTGTGCTTCCTTCCCTTCTTACTGTGATCCTGTCTTCTCCGCCCCAATGATAGGTCTTACCTTTCCCCTTCCCTTGCACACCAGTTATTATCTGAACACCAACAAAAGGTCGGTCGTGCCCTAGACAGGATTCGACAATATAGCCCATAAAAGAATAGAACATAGGTCCAGAACTAGAGAAAAGCTCAAAGGTCACCTAATTCGGCCACCTCAGTTTTCAAAGGAGGAGACTCAGCTTCAAGATGGTTAAGTTACTTGCCCAAGGTCATACACATACCCAGGATCTGCAGTCCTGTGACTCGAGACAGTGCTCTTATGGCTATAGTATGCAGTTTCAAATCATGGGTATGGAGAAAACAGATTTCCAGCTGACACATGCAAAGGGATATTAGTTAGATCTGAAAAGAGGACTCTTGGGAGTTCTTTTGTCCATATGTCAGTCATATCTACAATAGTGGTTCCAGCCAGAAACTCTGAGCATCCTCTCCACCCAGACTGATTCTTTTGTGAAGGCAAACTAGGCCAACTTTTGCCTCTATTCTTACCTAGCCTTTAACTACTAAATGTGTGTTACCTCAGACAGTCTGGGACCTGGGAAAGACCTTAGCTTGGAAAGACCTTAGCCTGGAAAGACGTTAGCCAAGGTCTCCCATTGCATCCTGGGCCATCATCAGTTGTCATAACTTATGTCTTGCCACTGGATTCAGAGGACCTCAGAGGAAAGAGTGAGGCTAATGACCTGGACAGTTGTGCCTCCCTCAAATCCAATTCACGGACAAGTCAGGACATCACTCTCCTGATATCATTGGTCCTCTTTGAGAAAAAACAACAAATAACAACAAATATGAAAATGGGGAATGGTATATAAAAAGGATAATGGCAAAGCAGACGATGGGATGAACCCTATACACTTCTTATGTCAAAAGTCCTTTATCTCAGCTATCCCTGGAAAGAAAGATCCATGGATCCTCAATGTGGGCATGAGGGTGAGGCATAGGGATTGTATGACTACATGGACCACAGGAATTCAAGCTAATGATAGGAAGGTGTCAAATGAATGATGTAAAGAGTGCTGGAAGTGACAGGCAGGCCACCTCCTAAACCCAGCTCTACTGCCACTAGAATGACTCAAGGAAAATCACTTCCCATCGCTGAAATTCTATTTCTTCACTTCTAAAATTGGGAGCTTGGAATAGAGAATCTCTAATGTCCCTTCGAGCTCTAAATTTTATAGTAACTCCTGTGGAGATACCACTTGAAAAATTCTAAATTTTTTAACATACTTTAAAAATCAAGTCTGAAGACTTTAGAAGTAAAAAGAGTTAGTTCTTCTAGGCTAATAAGAGGTAGGGAGCAGAGGCCCTTGGGGATCTGCTTTAATGACTATTTCAGGATGGTTCACAACTCACATTACAAATGCTCAGATGGAAACTAGTGATTTTAAAGCTTAGAATACTTCAGTCTCAAATTCACCTGGTCCAAGCAATACCTAAAATAGGTATCCCCTTTTATAATATACTACTATTGCTTCTGGGGACTCAAATGGCCACTTCCAGTTGAGCAATGCAGC
Source organism: Pseudochirops corinnae (assembly GCA_028646515.1). Lineage (NCBI taxonomy): Eukaryota > Metazoa > Chordata > Mammalia > Diprotodontia > Pseudocheiridae > Pseudochirops > Pseudochirops corinnae. The sequence continues at coordinate 281,128,021 of CM053587.1, forward strand.
TCCCCTCCCCTCCCCTCTCCTCATGCTCCTCTCTGGCTCTCATTGATTAGCCAACAATAGGTCCCAGTCCACCCTCACCTGGTCACAGTTTGTTTCCAGATGAATAGTTCAGAATGAATATGAATAGCAATTGTTTCTGTTTTGGGCCAGAAACCCAGGGAGTCTTTCTCTCCCAGACTGATTTTTTTTTTTTTTTTTGGCTAGGTAGAAAAGGCCATTTTCTGCCTCATTTCTTACCTAGCGTTAATCACTGAATAGGCAGACTAAGTCCTAGGAAAGACCTTAGCTTAAAAAGGCCATGGTCTCCCACTGTATCCTGGACCATCTCCAGTCATCTTGATCTATATCTGGTCACTGAACCCAGATGGCTCAGGAGAAAATGAAGTCTGGTGACCTTGCACAGCCCTCCCTCACTTAAATCCAATTCACTTGCAAATCATGATATCACCTTTCTGATGTCTTGGTCTTCTTAGAGAATGAAGGACAGACAACAATAACAACAATTACTACTACTACTACTACTACTACCACCACCACCACCACCACCACTACTACTACTACTACTACTACTACTATTATTGACAATAATAATAATAGCTACCACTTATATAGCACTTTAAGGATTCCAAAGCACTTTATATAGGGATCTCATTTGATCCTCACAAGAACCTTGTGAGACAGATACTATTATTACCTACCTCCTTTTTTACTGATGAAGAACTTTGAGATTGAAGGAGTGACTTACCCAGTGTCACAGAGTTAGTAAGCATCTATAGCAAAATTCAATCTCATGTGCTCCTAACTCCAAACCTGACACTTTATCCACTTTACCAACTAGCCACCTCTATGATTTTGCACTACATTAGTGAGAGCCCTATGGTGGACACCAAATTGGCTTCAGTTCTACTATAGCTCAAAGCTCACAAGTTCACAAGCCTCAGCCTTCCCCCGTATCAAGAACTGCAGGAAAACACACTCCTTCTCAGCTGCTGAACTAAATTTAACTGGTACTTGTGAAGCAGAGACTGTGGTCTTTTCATTCTCCTGAATTGCAATTTAGCAAGTCAATGTGACTTCTAAACTTTGATACCTAGAGTATCACAGTACCCTAGATGTGGTCTGAACAGGGCAGAGTATAATGGTTAAAAATGGGATTTGAACTCAACCTCTATCGATAGTATGCATTTATGAACATTAATTACATGTCAGAATTTTGACTATGTCACATCATCGCACTGCTATCTCCTATATATATATACATATGTATGTATTCCATTAAAACTCTCAGTTCTTTTTTACGTGATTGTTTCTGGATATATTTCCCCTATCCTGTACTTGTTCCATTTTTTTTTTTTGGTACACATATTCAAGGCTTTTCCTACCTCCCTATTAAATTTCATCCTTTTAACTTCAGCCCCTAATTCCAGGCTGTCCAGTCCTCCTTTGGATTCTTATTCTGACACTCAGTTATACTAGCTATCCTGTCGAATTCTGTGTCACTTACAAATTTGATAAGTATTCTAGTCATGGCTTTATCCAAATCAGTGTTAAAATTGTTGGACAGCACAGAACCTCAGGGCACTTTCCTAGAGATTTCTCTCCTAATTGAGAGCTGTCAATCAATCAGCTCTCTTTGGTACTGTTAAACACACTCATACACACATACACACACACACGCAGACACACATATGCTTAGCTGTACCCTTATGTCCACACATACCAAAAAAAAAAAAATCCAAGAGACTTTGTAAGTGCCTTACAGAAATTCCAGAGGTATACTGTATCTATTGCATTCTTTATGATCATTTTCTCTACTAACTTATCTGTAAAGGTACACTTTGGCCTAATATGTTATTAATGAACACACTCAATACTTCTGATCCTCTATTTCTCAGAACTCACAAACTGCCCCTTTATTTAACACTATCTGGGGAACATTTTGCAATCTTTATTTGTATACAGTAAATAAGTACTAAATGTCTGTTCAATTAATCGATTATATCAAATTCATCAGCTTAGCAAATCATTTCACTGTAGTTAAAGCCAAGGTTACCTTCAACCCAACCGTCTTCCTGAATTGGGATGAAAACAGCATCACCTTCACAAAGCTGTTGTGAAGATCTTCTGAATGGTCAGAAATTCCAAGGTAGTTGGGGATCCAATTCATTCATTCCAACAAACATTTCCAGAACAGCTACAATTCAGAAATGGCTTTGCCTAGTGGTTAGAGATAAGAGTAAGGAAGACAAAAACAAATCCAATCTCTGCTATTTATCAGCTAAGTTATGTATATGCAAGCATCTCCCTTGGGCCCTAATCGCAATATCAGTGGGGTTTTGAGCTGATGGGGTTTTTAGAGAGTTCTCATTACTGGGATTTCCCTATGCTAATTCCAATCACAGACCCTTCTCATAATCATGTATATATGCAAGGACTGTTAGAGATAGAAAGACAAGTAAGTCAAAGTTCCCGCCTCCTAGGAGCTTAGAATCTTCTACTTGAGAAAAGACATGTGTGCAGATAGATATGTCATCAATTTAGAATGTGAAAAGTGAATGAGAGGGATACAAAGTATTATGAAAGAACATAGAATTGGAAGATGAGGTGATCAGGAAAGACTATTATGGAGAAAGTGGCAGTTGAGTTGGTCCTAAAGATACATAAGATAATAGGTAGGGATGGGGGTGAAGGTATTCTAAGTGTAGAGAGAACAGTAACTGAAAAGATCTAGAGATGAGAATCTGAAGCACCAAATATGAACTTTTCCAGTCCTACAAGTTCCTTCATGGTGCAAAACACAAATCTGTAGTTCAAGACAACATAGGATTAAGAAGATTTACAAGGCTTTATGGACAACAATTAGTTCTTAGTTCATTTTGATGACTTAAGACTAAATGAACCAGGAACATCCACATTAAATTCCCTTTAAAATGCACAGAGATATAAAACATAAGACCATGGATTTTCCAAATATTTCACTTCAACGTTTTAAAGACTGACCTAAAATTCAATGAATTGCTCCAGTAAAAAGAGCCTCTGAGATCCCCTAGAGAGGTATCACATTACTCTAAAATTCAGGAGCTCTTAACTTAGGTTTCATGAACTTTTAAAAATTTTTTTATTAGTTTCTATTGATTATTTAATGTTTTTGTTACTGCATTTCAGTATAATTGGTTTCCTTTGTAATCCTATTTTATTTTATTTACCATCTGAAAAGATTGCTTCCTATTTCACTAAAAAAATTGAGGCCAGGCAACAAAAACTCCCTCTTCTTTCCTCCTCCTCATCTCACAGATGCCTTCTACCACTGTCTCTTTCATCACCCCCTTCTTACATGAAATTGGCTCTTTTGTTTGACAAGACAAATTCTTCTATATATACAGCTCTCTTCTCTAGCAGACAGTCCCCTCCATCCTCCCTCCTCTCACTAGTCTTTCTAATCTGTCCCTGTCTATCAGTTGCTTTCCTTCTACCTATAAACATGGCCATGTCACTCACATCTCTCAAAACCTCTCCTTTGATCTATTCATTCTTGGTAGTAGTCTTCCTTTGGTTCTCCTCCCTTTTGTAACTAAACTCCTTGAGAAGACTGTTTACAATACGAACATCAAATTACTTTCCTTTCAATCTCCTATTAACTCTCTTTAGCCTGACTTCCAACCTCATCATTCAACTGAAACTATTCTCCCCAAAGCTATGAGTGATCTTGTAAGTGACCAATCTAGTGATTTTTTTTATCAATTCTCATCCTTTGTGACCTCTCTATAACCTTCATAACTTGTTCCTTTCCCTCCTTATAACTTCCTCCCCTCCACAGACTTTACAATTAATTCAGCGACACTGACTTCTAAATTGTTCATTGCACACACTGAGTCTATAATGGTGAATTAAAGAACCTGGGCTGAACTTTGTAGGAAAAAGTCAGCTAGGGAAGACTCAACTAATATCAGGTGATTGCATGAATGACATCGTAATGGCCTAGTGTGACCTTACAATAGGGTTTGATTAAAATGTAGAAACATAAATATTTATTGGTTAATAATATCAGGTGATTGGATGAATGACAATCACAATGGCCCAGTGTGAGCTTACAATAGGGTTTGATTAAAATGCAGACACATAAATTTTTATTGGTTGGTGTGGCATTACCTCCTAATCTTCCCAAGATATTTCCATAATGATTTCATAATATAATATTCAAAGAACAACAGAATTTGATACTTGCAAGGAACCTCAGAGACCATCTTAACTGTCCATTTGTTGCTATTTGTCTTTGTTTCTCAAAGAGGACCATGACGTCAGGAAAGTGATGCAATGACATGAAAGTGAATTGGTTTTAAGTGAGGGAGGGCTATGCAAAGTCACCAGCCTCACTTTCTCCTCCAGAGCCATCCGTGTCTAGGGGTCAGATATAGATAAGGACAACTGGAATTGGCCCAGGATGAAATGGGGTTCTTGGCCTTTTCAAGCTAAAATAGGTCTCAGTTTAACTGAGGCAAAGCCTATTTAGTGATTGAGCCTTAATAAGAAATGAGGCAAGGGGAAGCTAGATGATGCCATGGATAGAGCACTAGCCCAGGAGTCAGGAGGACTTGAGTTCAAATTTGACCTCAAAAACAATACTTAACTAGTTGTGTGACCCTGAGCAAGTCACTTAACACCAACTACTTTAAACCCCACCCCAAAAAAAATGAGGCAAAGAATAGACTCTAACTATCCACTCGAGTCCTAACTATACCATCTTCTCCCATGCCCTTTTTATTCCTGAAAACTGGCCTATCTTTGCTATGGTCTGAATACAATATTCCATCTTCAGATGTTACCTAACACCTGTGTATGGAAAAGAGCATGCAAAAATAAGTCGAAGTGGAGAGAATGCTGGGCCTAAAGTCTGAAAGACTCCTCTTCCTGAGTTCAAATCTGGCCTCAGACACCAACTGTGTGACCCTGAACAAGTCAGTTAATCCTGTTCACCTCTGTCCCTCATCTGTAAAATGGGATGGAAAAGGAAATGGCAAGCCACAACAGTATCTTTGCCAAGAAAAGCCCAAATGGAGTCACAAAAAGTCAAATAGCACTGAAAAGTGATTGAACAACATAAAATGTCTAGAATGTTCTCTCTCTTGGAATTCTTCGCACTCTTAAGGATTAACTCAACAGACACCTCCTTCATGAAGCCTTTCCTGGAGAAGTGGGAACTCCTTTACCCCCCATCATTAATGCTCTTTTTTCCCAAAAGTTACTTTCATTTATTTTCCATATCCTTGGCATTTCTTTATCCAAGGGCAATAGCCCATGAGCTCTTTGAACTTTAATTTTCTCTTTGTATTCCTAGGGCCCAGCTCAGTGGCTGGCTCATTGAAGTGAAAGGGTATATAGATATGGACTTTAAATATTATCTAGAAAGAGCCAAGAAGGAAGGTCTGAGGTGCTATCACCATGGAGGTGATACAAGATGAACTGACTGATTAGAAGCCTTTTGGGGGGGAAAAAAAAACAAAACTGCTAAAATCCTAATTATGACTTGAATATTAGACTCACTATAGTGATATGGGAATGGATTCTATTCTAATTACTCCATGATTCCCTCATTACTTAGAATTCCTTTTCTATGAGAATTTCCTATTTCCTCATGTTTGACTTGGGTGCCTTTCTGTGTGTGTGTGTGTGTGTGTGTGTGTGTGTGTGTGTGTCTCTGTCTCTCTCTCTATTTTAATTGTCCCTCCAGTTTGCTGAGAACTCATACTGTAAAATCATAACTACTTCTATAATTAGTAACTCTCTAAGTAGCAGCTTTCCCTGGAGTAGCTAAGGTGAGGGGTGAAAAGTCAATAAATGCAAAAATTGGGAAGCCTACTTTCCTCACTGAGGAGTCAGGTAAACCCAGAACCACAAATGCAGGGAAAACCATGTTGGAAGCTAAAGACAGGGAATAGCCCAAATGATTAGATCCTATAACCTTGACTGAGTGATACTTAGCTACTGTGCTATAAGTATATCAAAATGTGAGCTATTTTTACTCAAATATAAAAGAATCAGAAATTTCACCAGCTAGGAAACTCAGAGTGTGGGAAACTCCCCCCCAGTGTGATTTAACCATCTACTTGTTGTTGTTTCTGTCATGTCTCTTCTTTATGACCCCCATTTGGAGGTTTCTTAGCAGAGATGCTGGAATGGTTTTCCATTTCCTTCTCTAGTTTATTTTACAGATGAGGAAACTGAGGCAAACAGGATAAAGTAAATTACCCAAGCTCTCACAGCTAGTAAGTGTCTGGGGGCCCATTTGAACTCAGGAAGATGAGTCTTCCTGACTCCAGTCCTGGAACAGTATCCACTTTATCACCTAGTTGCCCCTAACCATCTGTAACTTAGGAGAAAAGTGCTTAGAAGTGATCTGAGACACTTAGAAGGTGAGTGGCTTGCCCACAGTCATGTAGCTAATAAGTATAGGAAGAATCATTTGAAACCCAGCCTTCCAGCTTCTAAGCCCAACAGTCATCGGACTATATGATAAAAGATTTAGAACTGAAGTAACCTTGAAAGCCAACATTTTACAGATGAGGAAACTGTGGCCTAAAGAGGTCACCTGACTTGCCCAAGATCACACAAATAGTATGTTATAGAGTCTGAATTCAAACTCGTGTTCTAACTCCAAAACCAGTGTTCTTTCATTGCCCCAGCTGCCTCTGTAAACTATTAAAATTAAATTAATGTGATGTCACAAGCTAAAAACAGAGACTCTTAACCTTGGATCTACAGACTGTGGCGAGATGACAGGGAATATGTGAACTTGTATCAGAAGAAAATACACACATGTATGTATGTGTGTATGTACATGTGTATATACATATACATACATACATATGTGTGCATACTCACACACATACCTATAATTGAAATTCAGCATTTCTTTAAATTATAAATGTGGAAAACAAATATTGTTCTGAGAAGGGGTCTCCAGGTTTCTTCAGACTGTCAAAGGGGTCTATAAACATGGAGAAAATTAAAATCCCTTGCCTTAACCTTACTGTAGGCTGTGTTGGTCTCCATGACACTAAGCACTTGCTGTCACTGTTCATACTGAGTGACAAGTTCTGTCTTATAACTGTGCCCCACCTATCTCATATCTTAAGTATGGATAGCCTCATGATTTCAGTTTTTCTTAGTAAAAGATTCCTCAACGTAAACATAGCCTAATTTCATTAGCATTTAGAATTCTAGAATATTAGAGCTGGGATTCTACAGATTACTAGCTAACTACTCCTATGGGCTAAATCCAGCAGCCCCCTAATTTTGCATGATTTTTAGATTCTTCCCATCAAGTTTGGTTATATTTAAAAGTACAAAAAGCATTTGCAGCTGGCTGTATTTTTCCTATGCCTAGTTTAATGCCTTCGTTTTGCATATGTGTCAACTGGGGGACCCAGGGTGATTATGTGACTTTCTCAGTTCCCCATAGTAAGAGACAGGGACAGCTCTTTTGATTTACAGGCTCCTCTTTTCATTATACACTACTGTATCTGTTATTTTACCAAAGGTCCACTTGGAATCTTTGAGGATCCCTAGGATATGACTGTGCAATTAATTTTCATGTGTTTGTTGTCAGTTTCAGCATGTATATTCATTCTAACATTTACTTTGTAAATGGTTCCTCATTGTGAACATTATGTAAATTATTGAGCAGATGGACTTCAAGGGCAAATGGGCACAAATGACCAGCACAATGAGTAGCATATAGAAGCCACTCTTTGATTTTAAAGATACATTACTTACCATGGAAAGGATCTAATGTTGTGGGGGGCTGGGTGTTTATCTTGTTTTGTTTTTTCCTTCATTTACTTAGTTATGCCTTAGTACAAGATGTTCCCTTAACTGGGGCAGCTAACTGGCCCAGTGAAGAGCATGCTGGGCCTGGAGTCTGGAAGACTAGAGTCCAATTCCAGCATCAAACATTTACTAGCTGTGTGACCCTGGGCAAGTCACTTAACCTCTGTTTGCCTCAGTTTCCTCATCTAGAAAATGGAGTTAATAAGGGCAACTAACACCCAGGGTTGTTATAAGAATCAATTGCTTAGCACAGTGTCTTGTGCATAGAAAGTGTTATGTAAATGTTAGCTATCACTCTTCCTTTCCCACTCCTTCTTCTCTTCCTCCTCCTCCTCCTCCTTCTTCCCATTATACCACAGGTGACATGATCAGACCTGCACTTTAGGAAAACCACTTTAGTGGCTGAAAAGAGGATGGACCTGGAGAGGGGATTCAGGCAGACTCACTAGCAGACTGTTGCAATGATCAAGGCCTGAGGTGATGAGGGCCTGCCTTAGAGCAGTGTCAGTGTCAGACAGAAGAAGGGGACATATTCAAGAGACATGCCAAAGGTGACAATTAGATATGGGGAGGGGGTGAGAGAGAGTAAGGAGTCTAGGATGACTTCTTGATTGCAAGCCTGAGGGACTGGGAAGATGGTGTTGCCCTCTATAGTAATAAGGGATGTAGGAAAGAGTGAGGGTTTAGGGAGAAAGATAGTAAGTTCTGTTTTGGATGTATTGAATTTTAGATGTCTATGGACATACAATCTAAGATGTCTGAAGAGCAGTTGGAGGTGCAAGATTTAAAGTAAACAGATAGTTAGGGACACAAATGGTGGATTTGAGACTCATCAGCATAGAGATGATCACCAAATCCATGCTTCACCAAGTGAAGCTGTAGAGAGGGAGAAGAGAAGATGACCCAGGACACAATGCAGAGGGACACCTATAGTTAGAAGGAGTGCTCTAAAGGAAGATCCAGCAAAGGAGAGTGAGAAGGAGTGGTCAGATAGGTAGGAGGAAGAACCAAAACACAGAGTGGTGTCCCAAAACCCTAAAGTGAAAAGAGAATGAAGGAAAGAGTGATCAACAGTGTCAAAGGCTACAGAGAGGTCAAGGAAAATGAGAATTAAGAAAAGGCTATTGGATTTGGCAACTAAGAGAGCATTAGTAACTTTGAAAAGAGCTGTATCAGTGCAATGATGAGGTCAGAAGCCAAATTGTAAGAGGTTAAGAAGTGAATGAGAGTTTCTGATAAAGTCTCTGATAAAGGCCTCATTTCTAAAATATATAAAGAACTGAGTCAAATTTACAAGAATACAAGTCATTCCATAATTGATAAATAGTCGAAGGATATGAACAGGCAGTTCTCAAAGGAAGAAATTAAAGCTATCTATAGTCATATGAAAAAATGCTCTAAATCACTATTGATAGGAGATGCAAATCAAAACAATTCTTAGGTACCACATCACATCTATCAGATTGGCTAATATGGCAAAAAAAAAAAATGACAAATATTGAAGAGGATGTGTGAATGTTGGAACACTAATTCATTGTTGACGGCACTGTGAGCTGATTCAATCATTCTGGAGAGCAATTTGGAACTGTGCCCAAAGGGCTACAAAAATGTGAATACTCTTTGATCCAGCAACGCCACTTCTAGGGCTGTATCCCAAAGAGATCATAAAAATGGGAAAAGGACCTACATGTGCACAAATATTTATAAGAGCTCTTTTTGTGGTGGCCAAGAACTAGAAATTAAGGGGATACCCATCAATTGGGGAATGGCTAAACAAGTTATGGTATATGAATGTAATGGAATACTATTGTGCTATAAGAAATGATGAACAGGAGAACTTCAGAGAAACCTGGAAAGACTTATATGAACTGATGCTGTGTGAGGGGAGTAGAACTAAAAGAACATTGTACATTGCAACAGCCACAGTGTGAGAGGACTGGTTTTGATAGACTTAGCCCTTCTCAGCAATGCAAGGACCTAAAACAATTCCAAAGGACACATGATGGAAGATACAAAGTCCCATCCAGGGAAAGAACCGTGGAGTCGGAATGGAGAACAAAGCAGACTATTTTCTTTTTTGTTTTGTTTTATTTTGTTTTTTTTCTTTCTCATGTTTTTTCCCATTCATTACAATTCTTCTATGCTACATGACTAAAGTGAAAATTCATTTAACAGGAATGTATGTGTGAGTCCATATAAGATTAGAAGCCGTCCTAGGGAGGTGAGGCAAAGGGAGGGGAAGAAAATTTAAAACTTATGAAAGAGAATGTTGAAAACTAAAAGTGAATAATAAATTGGGGGGAAAGATTTTTTTTAAAAGATGTGAATGAGAAGAGAGAAAGTGGAGGAAACTAACTCTAGACAGTCTTTTCTGGGAATTTATCTACAAAAGAGAAGAAAAGATACAGGATAATAGTTGGGATGAAAGGATCAAGTGAGGGTTTCCCCAGAATAAGTGAGACAATGGTATGTTTATCGGCAGTAGGAAATGAGCCAATAGAGAGTTAGAAATTGAAAAATAAGTGAAAGGGTAGGGATAATAGAGAAATCTGTTGGAGGAGATGGGGTAGAATAAGATCACTTGAACAAATAGAGGGGTTAGGCATAAGGCCACTTCATCATATGAAACAGAGATGAAGCCTTGTACATACTCTAGACCCAGGTCTTGGAGGGAAAAGTTGTTGGAAACTGAGTGAGGGAAGATGTCCCAGGCTGATCTCATTAGCTCTGCTCTCTTCCACCCAATGGTAGACTTTGAAGTTCTAAGTACTTACTATACCAAATATGAAACTAATCAACCAATATTTTATAGTGAAACATATAGAAAAAGGAAATCTCTCAGATCAAATGAACATGATATAATTATCCTCTTAGTTGAACAGAAAAAAATGTTTTATAAAGACCCAATCTTCACCTTCTTCACTATGATTGGTTTGTCCATTGTCCTTTGAAATTTCCTTAAAATAAGAAACATCCTAATGTGCTTCTTGTGACCTGGGGCAAGTTCTTTCTGAACCTCATTTTCCATCTCTGTGAAAAATGGTTTGAGGTGAAGTAGTGTGGACCTGATCACGTCTAAAGTCTCTCCTAGTTCTAACAATCTATTCTGTGCTAATAGGAATATAATTAGCATCCCTGAAAGGTGTTCAGAGACATTGGTTGACTACCCACAGCACCATAACTCACACAGACCTCATACTAGTCCCTCTACTGAAAAGGATGCATGCTGAGAGCTACATTTTTAGCCTCTGCAGCCTTGTGTAGTTTCCTGACAAACTAAGCCAATTCCCCAAGGCATTTTCGTACATTTATTTAAAAAAAAAAAAAAAAAAAAAAAAGGAAGAAAATAAATCTCCCTAACAGAAACCAGAGCCGATATTTATTGAATTCCCATTTACAATTGTGTTTAAGTAATGTCTTTCAAACACCCTCTCATTCGAATAAAAAGTAAAAGAGGAAATAACAATAAAATCCCCAAAGAGAACAACACAGCTGTTAAGTTGAACATTAGGCATTCTGATCATAGCCTGTTTGTTGGGGGAGAGAATACAATGAGGGGTGTGATCTGGGGCATTCTGTTAGAGCTTAAGCCATATTGATTTTAGAAATAGGGAAGTGGTTTCAAATTCTGATTCTAACACTTAAAAATTAAGTCTCATTGAGCAAGTCACTATTCTCTTTGGGTCTCAGTTTTCCTGTTTGTCAAATGGAGATCATAGTCCAAAATTTAGAACGGAAAGCGACCTCAGAAGCCAACAAGTCCTGTCTGTTTATTTTACAGATGAAAAACAAAACAAAACAAAAAAATGAGACATAGAGAAAACAATGATTTGACCAGGGTCACACTGCTAGTAAATTTCTAAGAGTTTAAGCCAGGTCTTCTTGACTCCAACTCTAGTGTTTTTTCTACTGTGCCCTAACCACTGTCCTACCTAGAACACTGGGGTGTTATGGGTATCATGAGGAAAATGATCAATTAATATCAAAGCACTAATGAAAGATAAGCTCTTGTTATTGTACAAATCCACTGACAAGCATTTTTGAAGAACTCAGTATGTGTAAGATACATATTAGCACCTAGAGCGTGCAAGAGCCCATGCTGAGCACCACAGCAGACGCAGCTCTAAGTTACATGAAATCCCTGCTCTATAGATGCCAATATTCTTGAGGTGTACACACAAATTACCATAAGACTGATGGTTTGATGGATTCATGGTCATTGCTGAGGCTGCTCCCTGCATGGGTACAGACCTCATCCTTTCAGGTATTTCTACCTTGTGCCAACTGGTCCATATGTTCTCACAAATCCTCCATAAAGGATTTCATGTTCATTTAGTATCTCAGAGATTTCGACATATTGTTTGGGATGTTCATCTTTTGCCTTCCATTCTCACTGTGTAGCCAGTTTACTTTCTTTGTCTGGTTGTACACACCCTCAGTGATATATTTTATAGAGTATCTCATGGGTAATTCATCACTGATAATATGTGGAGGTCTGAGGATACCTCCCACATATTTTCCTATTGCCCTTTGGGTGGAATTTTTACTTATCCTAAAATTATTGTGTCCCATGATTCATAGCCAAAAATCATCCGTAGAATAAAGTGAATTTAAAAGGTGAATAATACTAACCTTAAAAAACTTAAAATGCTGATTTTGCACCATAAGTTTGGGGTCATTGAAAGTAACACAATCCAACAAATGTAACCCAGTCTCTTTTTCTATTACTCAGTTCTGAGTCTGTTCATGGTCCAGATGGCTAGATGAACACTCCATATGCAGCTCCACTGTATGCTGTCTTGATCAGACCATATCCAGATGACTAGGCATTAAATTTAGGAAGAGCCTAGACTAGCTGGAGTACATGAAAACTGTAGTGCAATGGTTCTCAACCTATGAGTCGCAACCCCTTTGGAGGTTGAGCAACCCTTTCACACGGAGTCACAGGCATCGCCTAAGACCATCGGAAAACACATATTTTGAATGGTCTTAGGAACTGAGACACGGCTCCTTTATCCGTCTCCAGGCAGGTCTGCCCTCATGCAGATAGGCCCACATACAAGTATTAAAGGATTGCCGCATTAGGAAGGTTGAGAACCACTGCTTAGTGGTTCAAATGAGGAAATGAACATGACCTACAAGTCTCTGGTGAAGGATCCAAAGATATATATCCTGGAGAAGATATGGTAGCATGGTAAATAGTGATGACTTGAAATCATTAAGATCTCTCGATCCTACCTCAGAGCCTTAGTAGTTCTGTGATGATGGGGAAATCACTTGATTTCTTTGTTTCTCAGTTTCCTTATCTGTAAAATGTGAGTAATATCAGCATATAACTCACAGGTTTGTTGTGAGGATCAAATATACAACAATCTATTTAAAGTGCTTTATGAATGCTAGCTAATGTTGCTATTCTCATAATTACTATTAGTCTTAGTGGGTAGAGAGAGCTGTCTTCAAGTATTTAAATGGTTGTCATATGGAAAAGAGATTAGACTTTTACTTGACCACAGAGAATTAAACTAGAAGCAAATAGTGGTTGTTACAGAGAAGTACATTTAGGCTCCGCAAAAGGGAAAATGTCTTTAAAAAAAAAGAGGGCTGTGCAAAAATGGAATGAGCTCCCTTGGAAATTACTGACTCCCTCCTGCCCTTCATAGGTTGTTTTTGAGCACGTTAGAACATTGTATAAGTGATTTCTGTATTTCAGTTGGCCTAAATGACCTTTGAGTATCCTTCTAAATCTGACACTGCAGGAATCAAATTAAAATGTAATTGAGAAATTTTTAACAAAAGAAATAAAAACAAAATCCAACATGGATAATGCTAATTTGTGGTTTTCTAAGTCAATATGCAGCCCACAAGGAGCAGGGACTGGTTTCTATTTGAGCTTGACACCATTAGTGTGAGGAATATGTACTTTTCATCTAGGGAGCTAAGTAGCACAGCGGACAGATGGCTGGCTCTGGAGTCCAGAGCACATGAATTCAAATTCATCCTCAGATATTTACTGTGTGACCCTAGACAGGTCACTTTCCTCAGTTCCTCATCCGTAAAGAGAAAGAAACGGCAAACAACTACAGTATCTTTGCCGGGAAAACCCCAAACAGGATCAAAAAGAGTCAGACACGACTAGAAAACAACTGATCACCCCACTTTCTATCTATTTATTTTGAAAATGTGGATGGTTAGACCAATCTCTTCTACACTATGGGGAATTTGAGAAAATTTTGTTGGTTTTGAAGGCTGAAAACACTTAAGAGATACCCCATAATGCTTCATAAAAAAGAAAGAGAGCCTGACAGACAGACACAGAGAGAGCATGGGGAAAATCTTCCCATCCATATGAAATTCCTATTTTGTTTGGCCCTTACAGAGGAGAACATCTGTGATATATGTAAATGCATATTTGGCTAGCATAAATCTCACTTTTTAATATCATGGTAAAGGTCAGTTGTGGGGAGACCACTAAACACAATTATCTCTGTAGTCAAGTCTATCCTAGAGACCTGTATGATTTTGCTGTACTCGGGGGAGGCATTTTGTCCTAGACGAGAGATGAAAGGCAGCATTTTATTTTTGGGCAAGTGATTTCTTAAAATCGTTAATCACAAAGGCATCATCCTTCTCTTCTCTTCTCGGAGGGAACATAAAGGATTCTCTCTGTTGGTCAGAACTATTGCTGAAAACCTGAAAGTTGTTGTTTCATGTTCTCATGAATGATTCTCTCAGTGATGGAGAGACAGACCCTTCTCATCAAGATTTCACAAAGATAAAAAGTAAGCATATGTACTAGCTACGGATGTCTTCTTGGTTGGTTTTTTGGTTTTTGGGTGGGAATTTTTTTTCTCATCCATTTGAAATCTTCCCTTTATATACTTGGAACTAGTTTCTGAGTCTCTTTTACAAATGTGTTGACTCTGGAATAGTTTTCTTTTGAATTACTAGATGTACAACTATTCTCCCTGAGCTCTTTAAGTATTATTGCCATTTCCCCATATGTTCTGTCAGTTTACAAATGTGATCAACAGTATTAGCATCAACAGTTATAAAAGAACACAATAAAAATACTGATAGATCTGTTCCATTATACATCTGTTTGTTGGACTTAAAAGTTCATCTACAAAATATTCTTAGGATAATCTGTTTTATCCAGGTCTGATGCTAATCTTCTTTTAGGTTCACTTCATTTTTCCCCTTTGATTGCTTTTTGACCTCTTGTGAGATTATATTGCCTATAAATCTTCCTTCCTATTTCCTCCTTCAAAGACTTTTGAAAGCCAACGTGGCACTAGATGTTAATATTTTCCTTGACTGCCCTGGCTCTCCCTTTAGCAAAGAGATTAAATAATTGCTAACTCAGCCATTTTCTGAGGTTTCTGTTTGTTTTGGTAGCATTTTAAAAAATGTTTCCATTATGGCAGGTGTTTTTACATTGGTTAAACTTAGAAGATCACAGGACATAAAGGTGATAGGAACTTTATAAACACCTTCTCATTTTATAGATGGAGAAACCGAGACCCCTGGAGGCTAAGGGATTTCACTAGGGCTATACATCTGGTAAATAGAAAAGCTGGGATTTAGAACCCTGGTCCTCTAACCCCAGATCCAA
>CM053587.1:281143559-281163381 GCA_028646515.1 Pseudochirops corinnae
AAATGTCTGGAAGACTGTGGTCCAAGGCCATTTTTGCTGGCTACAAGCGAGTCCTACGAAACCAGAGAGAACATACAGCTCTTCTGAAAATCGAAGGTGTCTATGCACGGGATGAAACTGAATTCTATTTGGGAAAGAGATGTGCTTATGTATATAAAGCCAAAAACAACACAGTAACTCCTGGTGGGAAACCAAACAGAACAAGAGTTATCTGGGGGAAAGTTACTCGGGCCCATGGAAATAGTGGAATGGTTCGAGCCAAGTTCAGAAGCAATCTTCCTGCCAAGGCCATTGGACACAGGATCCGAGTGATGCTCTATCCCTCGAGGATCTAGAATATCAAAACTGATTAAATAAAATTACACATTTTTTGCAAAAAAAAAAAAAAAAAGAAATGCTTAATAACTGCTTTTTGACTGACTGAGTGACTGGCCCTGCTGCCTCCTTTTCCAGGAAATGGCATGATACCTTTTATCTATTTCCCATTTGGGACAGGTGACAGCATTTAAATTAGGTTGTTTTGGAATTGCTGCAATCTAATGCAGTTTCTTCTTTTCATCAGTATCCATTCTTTTAATCTGATGTTTATTTTCACCTTTCTTCTGACCAGTCAATGGTCTGATTTCACACAGACAACTCCTTCTCAAATGGCTGCTACATCTGTAATCAGTTACTTCCTGACTACTAAGATATAGCCAATTTCATCTTTTTGTTTGTGTGATTTTATTCATTGTTGTTCAGGGGTCAATTCTTAGTAGCCACCAAAGAAAATATTCATGATATGTGGGCCTGAAGCTACTGAGTAGTCTGGGGGCCACTGACCTCTTTCATTCATGGAATTCAAACCATATTCACCAACACAATCCTTGGACAATTGTTATAGGCTTTGTAGAAGACAAAGGGATAAATGAGAAGCCAGTCCTCTCTGAACAGTGACAACAAAAGCCATATTTTCCAAAAAGTCATTGCAATCAGTGAATCAAAAAGTATCTATTAAGATCTTACTATATACATGCCGGCTACTTTGCTAGGATAAATACAGAGCAAAATAACTCCTATTGTCAAGAAGCTTACATTCTAAAGGAGAGAAGATATCAAAGACATATTTAAGTATATACAAAATAAATTAAAAGAGAATAAATACATTGTAGCTAAAGTACAAGGTGATTTGGAGGAAGGACACTAGCAGTTAGGTATGAAGGAAAGGTTTCACGTTAGAAGTGGTACCTGAGCTTCATCTGGAAACAAGAAAGACAGAGGAGAGGAGGAAGTACATGGGGGAAGATGTTTCCTCACAAAAATCCATTTAGGAAGGTAATAGCATTAGCAACCCTATTTTCTAGATCAGGACATTGATGCTTAGCTTAAGTGACTTGCCAGTGACTGTCATGGTCTGGATTAGAACCAATATCTTCTAGTTCAAAGTTCAGTGTTCATGTACCTTCTGCACTCAAGAATCTCATCATCTAATAGAATTAACACAAAATAAAACTGATCAAAAGGGATATACATAAAAAGAAGAAGAAAAAATAAGTGTTAACAGAGGTTCTACTACAGTGACTAAGAAAAACAAAGAGACCACTTATAGACATAGATAACTAAGGAAGAAGACCTTATCTCAGCATAGTCCCCTAACTGAATGCAATATTCCAGCTGTGGACTAATGAGAACATCAAGCAGTGGAATAATTATCTGCTTATTCCTAGGAGTTTTGCCTCTCTTAATGAAGCCCGTGATCAAATGAGCTTTTTTTGGCTACCAGCTTCCCAAAAAAGGTGTCCAGAGGGAATAAGATCAAGGGCAGAGGTAGGGAGTTTGGCCTTGGCAAGGAGTAGGAATGCTGCTTTCCCTAATACTGAAAGGAAGGAGGAGGGAATGGGTGAACACAGAGATAGTTAGAAATTAAAAGGAAGGTTTAGAGAGCTCAGAATGCTCTTCAGTGCTCCAGCCAGAAATTCCCACCTGGATGTATTTCAACAAGGTCTAACTGTCCCAGGAATTTAATGGAGGAAAAGGAATTTGAAGGAGAAAAAAATGTAAAGTAAAATTTCTTGATGGTATCAGGGATATCACAACCAAGACAACCTCAAAAAAATCATTAACAGCTCAAGACGGGGGCTCACATTTGTTTAAAATGGCATTCATTCCATTCTCCAATTTTCTACATATCTTCTTCCATGCTATGGCTTTCATAAGTATATTTATACAGGTTATCTTCCTGGCATGTATTCCTTTTATTTGTTCTGTTTTTCTTATGTAGCATTTAATTTTTCCCCAGTTACATGTAAAAAATAAGTTTTAACATTCATTTTTTTGGGAGGGAAATTGGGGTTAAGTGACTTGCCTACGGTCACATGGCTATTAAGTGTTAAGTGTCTGAGGCCATATTTGAACTCAGGACCTCCTGACTTCAGGGCGAGTGCTCTGTTCACTGCACCACCTAGCCACCCCTTAACATTCATTTTTAAAACTTTGAGTTCCAAATTCTCTCCTTTTCTCCCTCCTCACCCCATTCCCCATAGAGAAGGCAAGCCATTTGGTATAGGTTATACATGTGTTCCCATGCAAAACATTTCCATAATATTCATGTTATAAAAGAAATCATAGACAAAAACTCAAGAAAAAGAAAGTAAAAAAAAAAAATTAAGCTCCAATCTGTATTCAAACACCATCAGTTCTTTCTCTGTGGACAGATAGCATTTTTCATCATAAGTCTTTCAGAGTTGTCTTGGATGGTTGTATTGCTGAAAACAGCTAAGTCATTCTTAGCTGGTTATCTTAAAATATTGCTGTCACTTTGTATACAGTATTTTCCACTTTGTATCAGCTCATTTAAGTCTTTCCCGATTTCACTGAGAGCATCCTGCTCATCATTTCTTATTGTACAATAGTATTCCATCATAATCACATACCACAGTTTTTTCAGTCATTCCCTGATTGATGAGCATCACCTTGGTTTCTAATACTTTGCCACCAGAAAAGAGATGCTATAAATATTTCTTTTACATATAGATCCTTTTACTTTTTTTTTTTTGTCTTTTATCTCTTTGGGAATACAGATCTAGTAGTGATGTTGCTCATGCATGGTTTTTTAGCTCCTTGTGCATAGTTCCAAAATTCTCTATAAAATGGTTGAAGTTCACAACTCCATCAACAATGCATTAATGTCTCATCTTTCCCACATCCCCTACTATATTTGCCATTTACCTTCACTGTCCTATAAGCCTAATATAGCCTAATAGGTACGAGGTACCTCAGAATTGTTTTAATTTATATTTCTCCAATCAATAGTGAGTTAGAGCACTTTTTCATATAATTACAGATGGCTTTGATTACTTCATCTGAAAACTGATCACTTCTCTTGATCACTTATCAATTGGAGAATGGCTCTTATTTTTATAAATTTGACTAAAAGAACTGAGATGTTTGAGGAACGAAGCCTTTATCAGAGAAACTTGCTTCAATTTTTTTTTCACAGTTACTATTGCTAATTATATTTCCCTCCATCCTATCCCTCCATTTATTCTATTGTCTCTCTCCTTTCATCCCGTCTCTCCTCAAAAGGGTTTTGTTTCTTACTATCCCCTCCACCAATTTGCCCACCCTTCTATCACTACTCCCTTCTCCTATCCTTTTCCCCTCCTACTTTCCTGTAGGGTAAGATAGATTCCTATACCCAATTGAGTGTGAATGTTATTCCCTCTTTGAGTCAATTCTGATGAGAGTAAGGTTTCACTCACTCCCACTCATCTCTCTCCTCTTCCTCTCCACTGTAAAGGCTTTTTCTTGCCTCTTTTATGTGAGATAACTTACCCCATTCTAACTTTCCCTTTCTTTTTCTCCCAGCACATTCCTCACTCATGCCTTAATATTATTTTTTTATATATCATCCCTTCATATTCAACTCACACCCTGTATATATGTATATATATATATAAAATACACATATATGTATTATATATATGTATATATATTCCTTCTAACTACTCTAATCATGAGAAAGGTCTTATGAATTACAAATGTCATCTTCCCATGTAGGAATGCAAATAGTTTGACTTTTATTAAGTCCCTTATGATTTCTCTTTCCTGTTTACTTTTTTATGCTTCTCTTGAATTTGAAAGTCAAATTTTCTATTCAGCCCTGGTCTTTTCATGAATAATGCTTGAAAGTTCTCTATCTCATTGAATATCCATTTTTTCCTCCAAGGATTATACTCAGTTTTGCTGGGTAGGTGATTCTTGGTTGTAATCCTAGCTTCTTTGGGCTCTGAAGCATCATATTCCAAATCCTCCCATCTTTTAATGTAGAAGTTGCTACATCTTGTGTTATCCTGACTGTATTATTTCATCCTAGGTACTTGCATTATTTTGTCCTTCACCTGGGAACTCTGGAGGTTTAGCTATAATATTTCTGGAAGTTTTTATTTTGGTATCTCAGGAGGTGACCAGTAGATTCTTCCAGTTTCTATTTTACCCTATGGTTCTCAAATAGTAGGGCAGTTTTCCTTGATAATTTATTGAGAGATGATTTCTAGGCTTTTTTTTTTTTTTGAGCATGGCTTTTAGATAGTCCAATAATTTTTAAATTATCTCTCTTGGATCTATTTTCCAGGTCAGTTGTTTTTTCAATGAGATACTTTACATTACCTTCTATTTTTTCATTCTTTTGTATCTGTTCTGTAATATCTTGATTTCTCATAAAGTCATTAGCTTCCATTTGCTCCATTCTAATTGTGAAGGAATTATTCCCTTCAGTGCACTTTTGGACTTCTTTTTCCATCTAGCCAATTCTGCTTTTTAAGCCATTTTTCTTTTTATTGGATTTTTGTACCTCTTTTGCCATTTGGCCTCATCTGCTTTTTAAGGTGTTATTCAGCATTTTTTAAATTTCTCTTTCTCAAGCTGTTGACTCATTTTTCATTATTTTCTTGCATCACTCTCATTTCCCTTTCAAATTTTTCCTCTACTTTTCTTACTTGATTTTCAAAATCCTTTTTGAGCTCTCCCATGGCCTGAGAACAATTCATTTTTGGTGTTTTGGAGGCTTTTGATGTAGGAGCTTTGATTCTGTTGTCTTCTTCCAAGTATGCATTTTGAACTTCCTTGTCACCAGAGTGACTTTCTATAGTTGAGTAGGTGTTTTTTTCCTTCTGTTGTTTGCTTATATTCCCAGCCAATTACTTGACTTTTAATTCTTTGTTAAAATAGGTCTCTACTTCCTGGGTGGAGGGTGCACTGTACCAAGCTTCAGGTGTTTTGTGCAGCTGTTTTCAGAGATACTTCTAGTGACCTGTAAATTTTCAGTTCTTCCAAGTTCTTCCAATCTAAGGAGAAGTATTTACTACTCTCCTGGCCTGTACTCTCATCTGTGAGCAAGTACTCTTTTCTGACTTGGAACTGTGAGGAGGGTGCCCCCTCTACTGTGGCCACAAGTTCTGCTATGCTACTGCTCCTCCCCACCCTGGGACTGGCACCCAGGATTGCAACCTGTATCAGAGTATGGGCAAAGCAACAGAGACCTGCCTCTGTGCTAGGAAAAAGTCCCCTGTAATCACCTTCTGACCAATTACCATGGGGGGGCTAAGATGTTTGGAAGCAGCTGCAGCCACTGCTGATTCAGTCACTCAAAAAGGCCTGCTCCAGGGCTATGCTGGCATACCCTGTGCTAGACTGTCCTAGACTGATGCAAAAGACCTTTCCTGTTGACCTTCTAAGTCTTTGGCCTTTGTGGACTGAGAGGTCTGGAAACTGCCACTTCTGCCAGTGATTTAATTGCTGGGAGGTCTACTCTTGTTTTGCTGGGGCCCTGTCTGTGCTGGCATAGCCTGTACTGGATTATATTCCTCTCCCATCCAGGTGCAACAGACCTTTCCTGCCAACCTCCCAAGTTTTCTTGGGCTGGGAATTTGTGTAACTTCATCTTTTTATGAGGTTCTGCTTTTCTAGAATTTGTTTAGGATCATTTTAAAAGGTATCTGGATGGGTTTGAGGGAGAACTTGGGCAATTCCCTGCCTTTACTCCACCATCTTGGCTCTGCCTCTGGAATGTATTCCTATCAGATTTCCATCTATTGAAATCTTTCTCTTCCTTCAAGGCCTACCTCAAGTGATACCTCCTCCACTAAACTTTAAATGATCCACTGTCACTTCCCACCCTCCACCCCCTCACCACAATGACAATGAGATCTTCCTCCTCAGGTCTCCCTAGAGCACTTTGATGATATATTACTTTGTAGTGTACTTGACTCTGGAAGAGAGAGTGAAGCTGACAACTTTGCACAACTGGGCTTCACTTAAATCCAGTTTGTGAGCATGTCAGGATACCACTACATGATGTCATTAGTCTTCTTCAAAAACAAAAGATGCATAACAACAATATCAGCTTATATTCACACTATATTTTCGCATTTCTTCATTAGATAGTAAGCTCTTTGAGGGTAGGATCATTGGGTCATTGAATGTCTTTGAATCACCCACCCCTAAAACAAAGTTTTGTTTATATTTGGTACTTCAAAAAATATTTGAGCAGGCTGTCTATAATTAATGACTCTACTCCCTCGCTCTAACTCTGTGCAGCCTGGTTCCCAACCTTATCACACAACTGAAACCATTCTTTCCAAAATATCCAATGATCTCTTCATTGTCAAATCAAATGGTTTTTTCTCAGTCCTCATCCTTTTTGACCCCCCTATCTCCTCCTTTATTTTTTTAACTAGTGAGCCCTCTCTTCTCTGTGATGCTGTCTTTTCTCTAGTGATGTTGTTCTCTCCTGGTTCACCTCCTATGAGATTGCTCCTTCTCAATCTCCTTTACCGGATCTTCATTCAGGTCATACCTGTTAGCACTGGATGTCCAAAAGAATTCTGATTTTGGTCCTCTTCTTTTCACTATCCATATTATTTTGCCTGGTACTTTCATCCATTTCCAAAGATTCAACTTTCATCTCTGTGTTGAAGGTTCTCAGATCTATTTATCTTGCTATAACCTCTCTCCTGATTTCTAGTCTCACATCTCTAACTGCCTATTGGACATCTCAAAAAGCATGTTTTATAGACATCTTAAGCTCAATGCATTTAAAAGGGAATTCAGTATCTTCTCCCTCCCCTTCCCAACTTCCCTAGTACTACCATAGAGGACAACATCAACCTCTCAGTCATCCAGACTCCCAACCTAGATGGCATCCTCAACTCTTCACTCTTTCCCACATCCCATATTGAATCAGTTGCCAAATCTTGTCTTTTGTACTTTCATGACATCTCTGGCATGCCCCCTTTTCTCTCCTCTGACACTACTATGACTCACCTGTAGGTCTTAACCACCTCACATTTGGACTATCCCAATAGCCTGCTGGTTAGTCTTCCTGCCTCAAGATTCCTCAGTCCAAACCAATCTCCACTCATCTATCAAACTGATCTTCCTAAAGGATAAATCTGACCATGTCCTTATTTAATAAAAGTCAGTGGCTCCCCATTTTCTTCACTTCCTTATTTAATAAACGTCAGTGGCTCCCTATTTTCTTCAGGATCATATAATAATCCTCTGTTCCATTTTTAAAGCCTTCTATAACTTGACCCTTTCCTACCTTGCTAGCTTTTTTTGCCCCTTATTCCTACCTCACCATTTCCTATTCTATGATCCGGTAACACTGGCCTCCTTGCTGCTCCTCATATACAACACTCCATGTCCCAACTAAACTCTAAGTGTTCTCACTGCCTCTCTCCCATGCCTAAAATTCTCTTTCTTCATCATTTTCTCCTCACTTCCTAGCTTCCTTCATATACCAGTTGAAGTCCCACCTACAAGAAGCCTTCTCCAGTCTTCCTTAATCCTAGTGCCTTACCTTGGAGACTATCTCCAACTTACCCGATATCTTACTTATATATTGTTGATGGGTTGCTGTGCCCTCCATTAGTCTGTGCACTCTTTGAAAGCAAGGCCTGTCTTTTACCTTTCTTCATATCTTTAACGATAACACAGTTCATGGCACATAGTAGCTACTTCAGATAGCTGACTGACTTACTGATTGTTAGTTGCTTTAATTCACAGTGTTCCCTTTTTCTTCATCAGCTTCCCTGCACATTAATCATTAGTAAGGGTGACTCAGAAGAAGAGCTGACCGTGTCTGTATAGCTGAAGGGGTAAGTAGTTCATTAGCACTGAGAAAGTCCCAAATACTATTACAAGCCAGCCTGGATATATGAGGCACTTTAGTTAATGCTGTTTTGGAGCAAACACTCTTAAAAGCAGCACGGAAAACAAAAAGGACACAAAAACAGCCATCAGTAGACCCAGAGAATTCAGACATCATTATCATTATCTTAATTATCACAAGCATTTATATGACATTTTAATATTTTTAAGCACTTTATATAGGTTATCTCATTCGATCCTTATAACAGCCCTTTGAGGTAGGTACTATAATTATTTCCATCTAAAGATGAATTATTGAGTGGTTAAATGACTTTCTTGGAGCCACACGGGCAGCTAAGAGGCCCAGTGGCTAGAGTGCCAGGCCTGGAGTCAGGAAGATTCTTCTTCCTGAGTTCAAACTTGACCTCATACACTTGGTACCTGTGTGGCCCTGGGCAAGTCACCTGTTTGTCTCAGTTTCCTCATCTGTAAAATGATCTGGAGAAGGAAATGACAAGCCATTCCAGTATCTTTGCCAAGAAAACCTCAAATGGGGTCACAGAGAGTTAGACATGATTGAAAAAGTGACTGAAAGAACCACATTAGCCAATAAGGCAGAACTTCAAATTAGGTTTTCCTGACTATCCACTGTATCACTTAGAGACCTATTGATGGCATATATGATCTTGAGTAAGTGGCTTGAGCTTAAATTAAATTAAATCACCTGTAAAACGGAGAGAGCAATATGTGCACTATTTACCTCGCAGGGTGGCCACTTAGGAAAGTACTTGGCAAATTGCCCTTTGTTATAGAAAAGTGAACCACTCTTGGTATCTGGCTTTTTAGTTTGATGCTCTTCTTATTCTCAGGACATGAATTATGTGTTATTCTCTTTTAAAATGGTTAACAGACACATAAACTTTAAAGGAAAGATCCACAGTTTGATTGTACATAGTTGCTTCTGAGCTGTCTCCCCTTAACAGGCTGAGCTCTTTGAGAACGTGAGCCGTCCTTTGCCTTCCTTTGTATCCTCAGTGCTCAGCACAGGGTCTAAGATTTAGCAAGACAATATGAAATTCCCAGCTCAAATCAATTAAGAACTAAAAAATTAAACCATGAAATCAATAGATATTTATGGAGGATCTATCATGTATTCAATACTGAGGAACTTAGAAGCCATCAAGAAAGATGGATGATAAGGTTAAATATATTAAATACATACATATCTGTAGACACTGAAAATAAAATTAAGTGATCGCTAGGCTTCAAGTCAAAGCCTTGAATTTAGGTTGCGGTTCTGGAAATTACCAGCTGTGGGACTTTTTTTCTTTGGTTCTCATCGTCCTCATAGGCCAGATGGGCATATGATCAGCTACTCTGAGAACTCACCAGAGCTGTACTGGTCAAATCAACTCAATAAACACTTAGTAAGCACCTACTATGTGCCAGGCACTACACCAAGCACTGAGACAAATGTGACAGATGTTAAAGTCCTTTACAAACCACAAATAATTTAACAAATAAGGGATTCGTATTAATGGGGTACATAAAAATATAGGTACAAATAATAAAAAATCCTTTCATTAGGATTTGTTCTGTGAAGCTTGGACTCAGTCAAAGGGCTACACTTGAGGATCTAGGGGGCCACATGTGGCCTCAAGGCTGCAGGTTCCCCACCCCAGTATAATAATCCTTAAAATGCTACATAAACATAAATTGCATGAGAGACTCTATGATGAAAAACTAAACCAGATCACTACAAGCAATCCTCATCTGTTAAATGAAGACACCAGCACCTTTAATGCTTCTTCATGGAGTAGAAATAGCACTGATTTCTCACACACTATTCCATCAAAATCCAGGTCCTACCAAAATTGGAAGGCTCCAAGTACTACCTGGGGACAAATGACATATCCCTTGTCTAAGCATCACACTAGTAAAAGTCCCCAAGGCCCATGACAGCATAATAATGAATACAAAATAACCAGTGACCAAGGGAATTCTTATGAATGACAGAGAGAGAATGTGAAATATGAAGTGAGTGTTTCTGTATTGCTTTATACCTAACAAGTCATTTTCCTAACAAAATCCTATAAGACAGACATGATGGTACTCATGTTCCCATTTTACAGATAACCAAACTGAGTCTCCAAGGGGTGGAACAATTTGCCAAGATGCGCATGGAAAACTGAAGTTCTGAACCTGGATCTCCTGACTCTAAGTTCGGGGCTCTCTATCTTACACCATGCTACTATGGGATGAACTATTGCTATATATTTTATAGATTTGGAGAAAGAAGGGACCTTAGATATTACCTAATCTAGAAGCTCTTTTTTGTGGTATGAAACTGGTAGTCTGGTGAAGCCTCTGAACCCCTTCTCAGAATGCTCTTTTTGACAATAATGATAATATTTGGCATTTATATAACATTTAAAGTTTCTGAAGAAAATCTGCAAATCTTAGTTCACTTTATGATTACAACTACTCTAAAGAGGTAGGTGCTTTTATCATTCCCATTTTACAGATGAGGAAACTGAGGCAGACAGAAGTTTAAGTGCTTTTCCCAGGATTACATAGTGAATAAGTACCTGAGGCTGGATTTGAACTCCCTTCTTTCTGACTCTAGGTCTTACACTACCTGCTTTGCAGCCTAGCTGCCTTGTTTTAAATACATAAAATAAAGTATGTAGGATTACAAAGAAAGCCAATTATTTTGAGATATTCTTATTTTTTTTTAAACTTCATGGTTAAGAATCCCTGACCCACACCCCCTCAAGTGACAGATGAGGAAAGTAAAGTCCCAGGAAGTTAACTGACTTGCCCAAGATCACACAGGGCAGCATTTGAAAACAGAGCCTCTGACTCTACAGATGGTATTTGTTTCCCTGTACCTTGCTAGCTTGAATGCTAAGAGAAGTGAGGATCAAGAAAAGGTTGGAAACCCTTTACAAAACTTATGACTAAGAGAAACTCTGTCTAAACCTAAAAGAAGCTTAGGATTTGGAAAGGCAAAAAAAGAACATGAAAGACACTCTAGGATAAGGAATCACTCTGCCTCTCCTTAAATACTTGACAGGAAAAAAAAAGTAGGTCTTTATTGGTTTCATAAGGTCAGTAATGCAATAATATAAAGTTGATCTGTTTGACCCTGGTAAATTCAAGGGAGCAATACAAAATTAGACTGGGCAGGTAGAGGAAGACCATGTTATGGAAGGTCTCAGAAACTGGATTGATAAATTTAGATTTAATATGACAGGTAACAGGGTGTTATGGCAGGTTCTTAAAAATGATGACAAGATGTATGATAATCTCAATAGATACCAAAAAAGCCTTTTGACAAAATATAGCACCCATTCCTGTTGAAAACATTAGAGAACATAGGAATAAATGGAGCTTAACTGAAAATGATAAGTAATATTTATCTAAACCCATCATTAAGCATTATCTGTAACGGAGATAAGCTAGAAACCTTCCCAATACAATCAGGGGTGAAGCAAAGATGCCCATTGTCACCTCTATTATACAATACTGTACTAGAAATATTAGCTATAGTGATGAGAAGAAAAAGAAACTGAAGAATTAGAATAGGCAATGAGGAAACAAAACTATCACTCTTTCAAAATAATATGAAGTTATACTTAGAAAACCCTACAGAAACAACTAAAAAACTACCTGAAAGTATTAAAAACTTTAGTAAAGTTGTAGGATATACAATAAGCCCACATAAATCATTAGCATTTCTCTACATTACCACCAAAGTCCCGCAGCAAAATATAGAAAGAGAAATTCCATTTAAAATAAGTATAAACAATATAAAATACTTGGGGGTCTACCTGCCAAAATAAAGTCATAACTAAACAACTGGAAAAATATTAATTGTTCATGGGTCGTCTAATACAATAGAACAAAAATGACAATTCTAACTAAATTAATCTATTCAGTGTCATACCAATAAAACTATCAAAAATTATTTTATAAAGCTAGAAAAAATAATAAAAAATCATCTAGAAGAATAAAAGCTCAAGGATATCAAGAGAATCAGTGGGGAAAAAATGAAGAAGTGATCTAGCTGTACCAGGTCTCAAACTGTATTGTAAAGCAGTAATTATCAAAATCTGGGACTGGATAAGAAAAAGAGTGATAGATCAGTGGAACAGATTAGGTATGAATTATATTAAATTACCAGAGTGATCTAATATATAATAAAACCAAAGATACAAACTTTTGGAACAAAAATTCATCATTTGACAAAAACTGCTGAGGAAACTGGAAAACAGTATAGCAGAAGCTAGGTATAGACCAACGTTTCATACAGTATACCAAAGTATATGATTCACACATAAAGGGTGATACCACAAGCAAATTAAGAGAGCATGGAATATTTTTTCCGTCAGACTTGTGGATAAAGGAAGAATATAGGACCAAAGAAGATATAGAAATCATTACAAAATGTAAAAAAAGACAATTTTGATTATATAAAATTAAAAAGTTTTTACACAAACAAAACCAATGCAACCAAAATTATAAGTAAAGCAGAAAACAAGAGGAAAATTTTGCAACAAATATCTCTATAAGGGCCTCATTTCTCAAATATATAGAGAACTGGGTCAAATTTATAAAAATACAACTGATAAATGATGAAAGGATAAGAAAAGACAGTTTTCAGACAAAGAAAGCAAAGCTATCTATAGTCATATAAAAATGCTGTAGATCACTATTGATTAGAGAAATGCAAATTAAATAAATTCTGAGGTACTATATCACACCTACAAGATTCAGTAATATGACAAAATAGGAAAATGTTATTTGTTGGAGGGGATATAGGAAAACCAGGACCCTAATGTCCTGTTGGTGGAGTTGTGAACTGATTCAACCATTCTGGAAAGGAATTTGGAACTATGCCTAAAGGCCTATAAAATTGTGCATGCCCTTAGATCTAGCAATACCACTGCTAGGTCTGTATCCCAATGACATTCGAGAAAAGGGAAAAGGACCTATTTATACAAAGATACTTATAGTAGCTCTTTTGGTGGTAGCTAAGAATTGGAAATCAAAGGGAAGCCCATCAATTGTGGAATGGCTAAGCATGCTGTAATATATGATTGTGGTAGAATATTATTTTGCTATAAGAAATGACAAGCAGGATGATGAAAGACTTACATGAACTGATGCATAGTGAAGTGGACAGAACCACAAAAACATCGCATGCAGTAACAGCAATGTAGTTCAATGAAGAACTGAATAACTGAACTGTTCTCATCAATACAACAATCCAAGACAATCCCAAAGGATTCATGATAAAGCATACTATACACCTCCAGAGAGAGAACTGATACTGTTTGAATACAGACTGAAGCAGGCTACTTTCACTTTCTTTCATTTTTTATTGGAGTCTTCTTGTGCAAAATGACTAATATGGAAACGTTTTGCATGCTTGCACATATGTAACCTATATCTTACCATCTCAGAGAGGGGGGAGGGGAAGGAGGGAGAGAGGGATAGAATTGAGAACCAAAACTTTAAATAAAAATGTTAAAAAAAAAATAATGACAACAGACTTTTAGGAAGCTTAGCATGGCAGCAGTATGTGGGATAATTTGGCAGAAGGAGAACTTTACATCAAAGAAGCCAGATAGTGAACTCATATAGTAATCCAAATATGAGGTGAGTAAAAGACAGCCTTTACTAGGGTGGCAGCAACAGGAACAGAGGGAAGAGATGCATGGCAGGGTATGCCTGCCTCCTAACAAATCCAGGCATAATACCTCAGTTTCCTTAACTGTCAAATGAGGAGATTGTTCTACAAATCTCTGAAGTCCCTTCTGGTTGTGTTCAATATTCTAACATTGCATGTTCTAAGATTCCAAAATGTAAAGGAGTAACTTCTCTAATGCACATCCTTCATCTTTCTCTCACTCTGTATGTGTGTTTCTTTTTGTCTATGCCTCTATGTGTGTGTCTGTCTCTCTGTGTCTTTGTGACTGTCTCTGTCTCTATCTGGCTCTCTCTCTCTCTCTCTCTCTCTCTGTTTTCATCTCTCTACTTCCTCCCTCAGTCTCTCTCCCTATCTCTCTGTCTCTCTCTCACTCTTTCAGTTTCTCTCAGTCTCTGTGTCTCTCCTACAATCTCTCCTCTTCTCCCTCTGTCTCTCTGTCTGTCTGTGTCTCTGTCACTGTCTCTCTGTCTCTGTGACCCTGTCTGTGTGTATGACTCTGTCTCTGGCTGCTTCTTTCGCTTAATCTCTATCTGTCTGTCTCTGTTTCTGTGTCTATCTGTCTCTGTCTCTGTCTCTCTGCATCTTCCCTCTGTCTTTCTCTCCCTATCAGTCTCCCTCTCTTGCTCTGTCTCTCAATTTCTCTCAGTCTCTTTCGCTGTCTCTCTCCTCTAATCTCTCCCCTTCTCCCTTTCAGTCTCTTTTCTGTCAGTCTGTATACCTCTCTATCTATGTGTCTCACACACACACACACACACACACACACACACACACGCGCACACACACACACACACACACTCTCTATCTCTCTCTCTCTCTCTCTCTCTCTCTCTTCTTACTGGAGGAACAAGTTAACCAATTTACCTAAAATCACACAGAATATAATGTTATAAAGGCAGGATTGCAAGTGTCAGAGGAAGGATTCTCTCTTAGAAACAGTATTAAATTTGGATTATGGGGAAAAATGATGAGCAGGAAATGCATAAGGTTCTCTCTCCTTTTTCATCCAAGCTCTATTGAAGAAGAGACTCAAGAGTAGAAAAATGAACACAGCAAAATACAGTGGGATCAAACAGATGGATCCAGTAAGACTCCATTTATCGCACCTATTAAGTACATTAAATTAACTCTTGCTCATTGTCAGGGGGCGAGTCAGCATATTAAACCTTGCAAAATAGCTTCCCTAAGATGAAAAAAAGGTCACATTTGCAAATAGCAACAATATAAGGCAGTAGTTAATAACGTAAGCTCTTTTGGAGGTGGGGATTATATTTTATCTGTCTTTGTAATCCTCATAGTATTTGGTAAACAACAAGCATTTAATAAAGCTTAGAACCTCAAAATTGGCAACGACTTTGGAGTTCTTTAGTTAATCCCTACGAGATGGGGAGTCTAGGTGGCACAGTGAGTAGCGCACCAACCCTGGAGTCAGGAGGACCTGAGTTCAAATCCAACTTCAGACACTTGACAAACTTACTAGCCGTGTGACTTTGGGCAAGTCACTTCACCCCGATTGCCCTCCGAAGAAGCAAAAAATAAAATAAAAGTTAACCCCTTTGGGATATATGAATCTCTTCTATAGTATTCCCCAAAAGCAATCACCGCACCTCTGATTAAATACTTTTAGAGTAGGCAGACTGTTCCATGTTTCAGAGTTCACTTAGAATGAATACATCAGATATTAGAGGGACCTGCAGTCAAAAAAACTTGGGATTAAATTCAGCCTCAGACATCTATCAGCTGTGCAATCCTGGACAAGTTATTTAACATCTGTCTGCCTCAGTGTCCTCACTGATAAAATGGAGATAATAGTAGCACTTAGATAACATCCCAGAGGAGTTGGGAGAATGCTATGAGATATTATTTGCAAACACCAAAGGGTTAGGTAAATGCTATTATCATATCTAGCCACAGTCTGCCCTATTCTCCCTTAACTTCTGTACACTGGCCTTAGTTCTGCCATGAAAGCTATGGAGAACCCTGATGTAAATATTAAGAAGAATATATAAATGACACATGTCATTGGAATGGTAAAGATAAAAAGGGCTGTGTTAGCTTAAAGGAGGTAAAGTTCAAATCTGGTTATCCTTCATGATAAAGTAAACCTGCGAATAGAATGGATTTCAGTCAGACCAGTACACATGGATAGGATTCAATGTGGTTTTATGGAAAGAAAAATGAGTTTAAGTCTCCTTTTTGCTAATTACCAAATTTTTGACCTTAAGAAAGTAATATACATGCTCTGGGTCAGTTTTTTTTTTTTTTAGAATGGTGTCTCAATTACTTGGCACAAATAATAATTTTGATATGCTTTCACTGAGTGATGACAATGATCATTTATGTACACTTCATACTGACACCGGTCTAAGACCATCTGATCTTGACCAGACAAAACTGTGCACCAGGCTGGTTTCCTCATCTTCAGTTCTTTCAGTTGAATGCTGGATTTCTACATAGATAGACAGACAGACACATTAATATATATTGTCACTGAAACAGACAAAAGGTAGAGCTCTTAAAGAGCACACTTCAGTGACCATTAGAGACAACTTCAATAGACACTCAGGAAGAAAGTATTTCATAGCTCCTCCAAGCTCACAATGAAACAGTATCATTCACACTGAAGTGCAAAGGAAGACATGGTTGAGAAAAAAATCTAAATGATGACAAGAACTGACAAACCATTGTTATAAAACAGCCTAATTAACTGTCATAAAAGCAGCAAAGACTTTCAAAAGGACATGGCAGCTGAAGGAGTTGTTATTAATTTTTCTATACTAATGTATATCATTGGCTTCTTGAAGTTGGAAAATTACTGAGAAAACTAGTTTAAAAAAATGCCAACCATTACTGTGAAGTAATTTGTCATGGGGAAAATGATAAAAGGATTTGGGTACTGAAGACTGGAAAAACACACATAGTGAGTTTCATTTGATAGGTAGGGAGAGAGCAAGATAAATATAGATATAGACATATGTATGTGTGTATGTGTGTATAGATATAGATATAGAGTAACTCACTTTTTTCATTTAAGCATATGCTAAAATCATTTTAAGAATTCTAAGTAAGCCTTGTAGGATCAGAATATCTTCATCAGATTGTAAAACATCTACCATAAAAATGTTTGGAGGAATATGTTTTATTTCCAGAGGGCTTTGTCTCCATTGTGGGACTGATGAACTCTAATTAAAAACTGATATGCTGAAAAAAAAAGAGTTATTCCAGAATTACATGAATTCACAAATGGAGACAGTCTGCAATACAACCTCTTCTTTACTACACATCAGGAAATGTCAAGAAATGTATCCAGGAGATGGAGATCAACATGCTTCTGTAGCCTAGAAACTGCTCTGGTTGAAATTCCATTGAAAAGCTATGGACTATAATCAAGGCTAAGCATCCTGGGGAAATGGACTTTTTGTCAAAATTATGCTTAAAACCCAATATAGTAAGTATCATTTCATGACGCATAATTAAAGAATGTGTCAAATATTGTAAATTCAATGTCAAATCTTACAAGACAAGTGATTCTAGCAAAAGGAGGACTCTCACTCACCCCATATATCCAACTCATTGTCAAATTTTGTGGTTTCTTCCTTTAAAACAACTCTTGTAAGTGTCTTCTCTCCACTCTTACAGCCACAATCCTAGTTCAGGATTCTTGCTTGTATTACAGTCATATCATTCTAACTAGACTCCTTCCTTCAAGCGTCATCTACTCCAATTCATCCTCTACTCAGTGGCCAAGGTGATTTTTCTAAAGCATAGCTTGGAATATGTCACCCCAATTCACCAGGAGGATCAAATATAGAGTATTCTGTAGAGTATGTATGCATTCTGTAAAGCATATACAGAAGGGGCAGGTAGGTGATACAACAGATAGAGTGCCAGGCCTGGAGTCAGGAAGACTCATCTTCATGAGTTCAAATCCAGCCTCAGACACTTACTAGCTGTGTGACCCTGAACAAGTAATTTAACCATGATTGCCTCAGTTCCTCATCTGTAAAATGAGGTGAAGAAAGAAATGTCAAACTACTCCCATGTTTCTGCCAAGAATCACAAATGGAATCTCACAAAGAGTCAGATATGACTGGGGAAAAACAACAACAACAACAAAAACTGAATAGTCTCTTCTACAAATGATTTCTTCACTTTCTGGCTCAGCCCCCATCTATTCAGTACATTCTTGTGCCCTCTCCCCATACTGCAACATTAAATCCACCTTTACATAAAGTCATAATTACAAACAGATATACAAAGGTTTTTTAAACACATAAACACACATTCCTAAATGATTGCTAAAGTACAATTAGTGAGAAAATAGCAAAAATAAAACCAGAGTTAGGATCATAGGCTTAAAAGCAATTTTGTAATTAAGAAAATTAGTGGGTCCAGCAACAGAAGAATCACTGTCAAGTCAGCAGCTGTGCAAAAAAGGTCACACAGAGAAAATTTCTCCCCAGCGTCTGAACTATTCCCTGACCATAAATTTGATTGCTTGGGGAAGTACCTGCATTATTCTGTGCTCTAGGGTCAACTCTAACCATCTTCTCCTAGAAAACCAAATTAATGATCTACCAAGAATGAATAAGTGAAAAGGCAGGAACTTCCCTGAGGTTTCCCCTAAACTCCTCCGTACACCCAGCACTTGTAGAGCAGTGTAGTTAGAGGCAATCATTATGTGGGGAAGATTGTACCCAGGGTGAGAAGACTTGGGTCCAAGTCTTGGCTCAGCAACTAACTCACTGTTTTGCCTTTGGCAAGTTGCTAGAAAAGCTAGTGTGCTGTGGCAAGAAGAGCAGTGGCCTTGGAATCAAGGGATTCAAATCTCAGCTCTCAAACTTAATAGCTTTGAGACCATAATCAAGTTGTTTCAACTCTGCATTTCCCTTTTTCCATTTATAAAATGGGTATGATGTTACTACTTGTAACACCAATACTGGAATTATGGTGGGGAAAAAAATGTTCCTGATCCAAAGTACTAAAATAATGTTACTTTTTTTCTTACTTTCACAGAATTAGATATTTCAAACTAGAAGGGACCTTAGAAGTCATCTACTAAAATACCCTCATTTTCCTCAGTGACATTAAGTAATTTTCCCAAGGTCATAAAGCAAGTGAATTTCCAAGGCAGAATATGAAACTAGATGTCCTTGGTTCCAGGTCTACTCTATCTGCAATACCAAACTGCCTTTTTCTTCTCCAGGTTTCAGTTTCTTCTATAAAATGTGAGTATTAGAATTAATGATCTCTAACTCAGCATGATTCTGTGAACTCCTTGAGTTAACAGATAAGGAAACTGAGGCCCACAGATGTGAAATGATTTTACCCAACATCACTTAGGAGGATAACAGAGAGGCAGATCTGGAACCCAGAGCTCTTGTTTCTAGTCCAATGTTCTTTCCACTATTTTATCTTTCTTGTGCCCAAATCTCTCCTACCTTTTTATCTTTAGGGCACATGCAGAAAGATTCCCAGATCATCCTGAAATTCAATTGTCTTTTCTTTGATCAGAAGAAAGTCCCTTTTTTACTCTATTATCCAAAAAATGGCATTCTTCTTTGTGATCAATAGCTTTCAATATGTTTAGAATGCATAGACTTTCGTCAAACTCTAAATGCTGTAGATTCTCTGAGAGCTCTAAAGAGCCCTGGAGGGGAGGCAGAGCCAAGATGGTAGGGAAAAGGCAGGAACTCCCCTGAGCTGTCCCTCAAACTCTTCCATACACCTTTAAATAATGCCCCCAAACAAATTCTGGAGTGGAAAAACCCACAAAAGTACAGGGTGAAACAATCTTCCATTCCAAGACAACTTAGAAGTTTGGCAGGAAAAGTATGTCACAGCAGGCTAAGAGGGGAGTACAACCCAGTACATCCACACCACTTGCAGACCAGGCCTCAGCAAACTAGGAGCAGGCCTTGGGAGTGCCTGAATCTTCAACATCAGTTAGAAGGAGTGTAAAAAGAGGACATGGTGTGA
>CM053587.1:281163481-281191509 GCA_028646515.1 Pseudochirops corinnae
TTTATTTTCTTTTAGTTTACAAGATTCAGTTCCACAATCCCTTGAGTTTCAGATTTTCTCCCCTCCCTTCATCCTCCCCCATGGTGGTGTGCAATCATGTACAGGATCTGCAAATACTTTCACATTGTACAATAGTTTGGTTGTATAGAAGGGTTGTAACCAATGAGTGATCACTGGGAAAAAAGAAACAAAACCAAACGTGAAAAAGAACAATAGCATGTATTGCTTCAGTCTCCATTTAAACTCTAGTCTTTCTAGATCCTTCTCTGAATATAGTTATCTCCTTCCATACAATGGAATATCTTAAAAAATGAAATGAAAGGGTGAGAGAGGAATGCACCTGGAGAAAGGGAAAGGTTAATTATCTGACATAAAGGAGCCAAGAAAGAGCTTTTATAGTGGAAGGGAAGATGGGGGAGGGAGCAGGAAATACCACTTTACTCTCATCAGAATTGGCTCAAAGAGGGAATAACATGCACACTCAATTGAGTATAGAAATCTATCTTACCAGGGGTGGCTAGATGGCTCAGTGAATAGAGCACCAGCCCTGGAGTCAGGAGGACCTGAGTTCAAATCTGGCCTCAGACACTTAACACAAAACTAGCCATGTGACCCTTGGGCAAGTCACTTAATCCCAATTGCCCTGCCTTACCCCCTCCAAAAAGCAAAAAAAAAAAAAAAAAGAAAAAGAAAAAAAAGAAATGTATCTTACCCTACAGAAAAGTAGAAGGGGAAGAGAATAAGAGGAGAAGTAGGAGGTTGTTCAAAGAAGGAAAGGCAGGTTGGGGGAGGCAGTAGTCAGAAGCAAACCTCTTTTGAGGAGGGACATGGTGAAAGGAGAGAGACAATAAAATAAATGGGGTGAAACAGGATGGATGGGAATACATAACTGCAAAAAAAATTGAAGCAAATTTCTCCAAAAAAGGCCTCATATCTCAAATATATAGAGAAATAAGTCAAATTTATGGGAATAAGAACCATACCCCAATTGATAAATGATGAAAAAAAATGAACAGTCAGTTTTCAGATAAAGTAATCAAAGTTTTCTACAGACATATGAGAAAATACTCTAAATTCCTATTGATCAGAGAAAGCAAGCAAATACCATCTGAGTGACTGCCTCACACCTATTATTTATTGGATTATTTATATTATTAGATTGGTTAATATGATAGAAAAGGAAAATGACAAATGTTAGAGATGTGGGAAACTTGAAATACTAATGCACCATTTATGGAGTTGTGAACTGATTCAGTCATTATGTAGAGGAAATGAGAACTATGTCCAAAGACCTATAAAACCATGCATTCCCTTTGACCTAGAAATACCACTACAAAATCTGTATTCCAAAAGAGCTTTAAAAAAAGAAAAAGACATACATGTACAAAAATATTTATAGCAGCTCTTTTCTGGTAGCCATTTGGAAATCGAGGGGATGCCCATCAATTGGAATAACTGAACAAGTTGTGGTATATAATTGTAATGGAATGTCATTGTCCTACAAGGAAAGATAAGGTAGATGCTCTCAGGAAAAAAAACTGGGAAGACTTACATGGACTGATGCAAAGTTAAATAAGTAAAACCAGGAGAAACTAGTACAAATTAATAGCCATATCATAAGATAATGATCTATGAATGACTTAGCTATTATCAGCAAAATAGTAATCCAAGACAACTCTGAAGGACTTAAGATGAAAAATACTATCTACCTCCAGAGAAAGAACTGATAGAGTCTGAGTACAAATCAAAGCATATTTTTACTTTGTTTCTCTTGTTTTGTTTTATTTTTTTTTTATTTTGGTCTGTGTTTTCTTTTACAACCTAATATGGAAATATGTTTTGCATGACTCCATATATATAATGTATATCACATGGTTTGACTTCTCAGTGGGGGCAGTGGGAGGGGAGGGAGAAAATTCAGAATTTAATTTTAAAAACTAATATTGAAAATTGTTTTCCTTGTAATTGGGGAAAACAAAGTACTATTTTTTTTAAATAGCTCTGAAAAAAAAAAGAGTACAAGAGGGGCAGCTCAGGGGTGCAATGAATAGAATACTAGCCGTAGGGCCAGGAGGATCTGAATTCAAATATGGTCTCAGACACTTACTATGTATGTAACCCTGGGGAAGTCACTTAACCTTAATTGCCAACAAAGACAAAACAAACAAATAACAATCAACAAAAGAGTACTGGACTAGGAATTAGAAGATCTGAGTTCAAGTCGAAGTTCTAATACTCTCCAGTGGTATGATATTAGGAGAATGATCTAATCTCTTTAGGCATTAGTTTCCTCATTTGTATACTGGGAATAATACTGCCTATATACCTCTGAAATTACCTCCTATTATTTTCCCTGTATACATCTTGCTTGTTATCTCTTCCAATAAAATGTGAGTTCACTGGGGGCAGGGCCTGTCTTTCGCCTTCATCTTTAGCTCCAGCCTTTAGTGCAGTGCTTGGCACATAATAAGTGTTTAATAAACCTCATTCCTCACAATGAAGATGATGCCACCCAGGGTTGGTATGAGGAAAAGCAAGGTGTAGTTATTTCACAACTTATTGATTTGTCAAACAGTTTCAGCAAGTTTATGATAATGATGACATAAAAATATACTGAAAAAGAATCACAACAAGTTTAGGAACAGAAATCAGAAAATGTTTTCTCCATAGGAGGCAACCTAGAGAACAAGAAATACAATTAAAAGGGATGGGGGTAGGGGGGGGAGTCATAGGATGAAATATGAAAGGGATAGAGCTGATTTCTCCTAGAGTGAAGCAGACAGTGGAGATAGATTTCGGGAAGGACAATCACTAAGTTCTTCCCAAATACTCTCTCCTTCTCTACCTCTCCAGTGAATGGAGGTGACCCTGGGATCTTAAGCACTATATCCACAGAGCACAAGTTATATCATTGTGTGGGAAGGGTCCCAACATGGGTCAAGAATGGGCCCATGTTGTATCTGTCATCCAATAAGCAGGGGAGCTAAGTTTAGAGAACCTCATTCAAAAAAGAACCAGATCTGGGTTCAAATCTCAGCTCTAAATAACAGAAGATAAAACTGAGGCTCTGAAAAGTAGAGTTAGCTGCCCAACCATACAGATCAAAAGAGGAGGAAATGACATGTGGGTCTATATTCTTGAAATCCAAACCCAGCGTTCTTTTTTTTGTTTTGTTTTTGGGGTGTTTTTTTTTTTTTTGCTTTTTGGAGGGGGGAAGCACAGGGCAATTGGGGTTAAGTGACTTGCCCAAGGTCACACAGATAGTAAGTGTTAAGTGTCTAGATTTGAACTCTGGTCCTCCTGATTCCAGGGCCGGTGCTCTATCGACTATGCC
Organism: Pseudochirops corinnae; assembly: GCA_028646515.1. NCBI lineage: Eukaryota > Metazoa > Chordata > Mammalia > Diprotodontia > Pseudocheiridae > Pseudochirops > Pseudochirops corinnae. The sequence continues at coordinate 281,166,816 of CM053587.1, forward strand.
ACCTTAAGCCTGCATTCTTTCTCCCATAGCTCTAGGTCAAACAATGAGTAGAAGAGCTGGGATTTGCATGCAAGTCTCCTGATTCCCAGTACTGGCCTGTACAAACCCTGTTTTTTTCTTTCTTTAAGTAAAATAGGTTGGATCTAGATGGCGTCTAAGAGGGCCATTTCAGTCTTCATGACTCTGATAGAGGGTAAGCCTCCATCTGTTCTGGTCATAATTATAATTGAGTTAACTGAAAAAAAAAATAGAGATATGTGATTGCAATTTTAACTAAACTTACTGGCAGCTCTACCAATCACAGAACCTCAGAACTAGAAGAGACCCCAGAGGTCCTCTGGAGTAATCAAAACTGTACTTGTCACTCCAGAGAACCAGGTAATAGAAAATGGTGACTGAACCATCTCCAAAGGAAGCCAGGGGTTCTGAAAAGGAAAAGTGAGGAGGAAAAGGCTTCTAGGTATGGGGGACAACCCGAGAAAGATGATGGAGTGTCATGTGTGGTCGAGTGTACGAGGAGCAGAAAGTAGGCAGGGTAGCTATAAAGTGGACTGAAGGCTGTAGAGTACATTGAAGGGAGAAATGTATACAAAGGCAAGAAAGGTATGAAAAGCTCTAAATGCCAAAAAAGAGAAGCTTATATTTCATCCAAGAGAAAACAGGGAACTATTGGAGTTTATCAAATCAGGAGATATCATTCCATGATCAGAAAAGTTTCAGTTGAGGAAAAGCGATCATTTTATGATCCTATAGAATCTCTCCCTGGGACATCTACCAATTGGAGGTTCTCTCCTCAGGTGCAAAAATAATGTCAGCTTCCTCTTCCACCCGGTATCTCTTCAGAGATCCAAAAACAGATATCTCTCATGTCCTTTCTGATCCAAACTGACTCACCCCAGTCCATTTAGGCATTATTTTAAATTTGGCAATAAAATGAAGCCAATATAGGCAGGAAACAGGCAGGAAGGAAGGTGATACCCTCCTAAGCAGGTACAGGACATAATCAGCCCCAGGGAAATCTGCCAGAAACTATCAGGGTTCCAACTTCAGCAAGTCTGGAGGAAGGGCAAGCCTAGTCCCTGATCTGAATGAACAGAGTCCCTGGGGAGGAAACTAAGACAGAATCTGGACACAAGGAAAAGGCAGAACAGGGACCTAGTGACTGGAAACAGGGCCAGTCAATCAATCAGTCAATAAGCATTTATTAGGCACCTACTAATGCGCCAGACACTGGCTCGGCTCTAAGGAAACAAATACAAAAACAGTGCTGCTTTAAAGAAGCTTACAGTCTAACATCAGGAAATAGTCATGATGAATAAATAAATGAAAGAATAAACTAAAGAAAGAAGCATTCCTTTAGTAATTACTATGTGCCAGACACTGTACTGAGGATGACGGTGCTGATGATAGTAAAAACAACTAATATTCACGTAGAGAGAGGCAACACAGAAATACTGTGTTTTTATACTAAATAAATGAATGAGGGTCCTGCCTGGCCTTTGGGATCAGGAGACCTAAATTCAAGGCCTACCCTTGATCCTTCTAGGAGCTGAATGACCAGAGGCGAAGGATTTTACCTCTTACTTCTACATGACCAGCTGTACAGACTCACGGTGAGGAAAACAGCTTAGCATCTTTAAAGCACTACTGAAACTGGCACTTTTTTTTGTTGAGGACTGGGTCAGTTTCTGATTTCTCTCTGGATCTAATATAAAACTTTTTTTCAACACTTCAAGTAAAGTTTGTAAAGCACTCTGAGTGTATAAAAAACAACAAGATGCTGCCATGGATCAAGCGCTGGGCTGGGAATCAGGAAGACTCATCTTCGTGAGTTCAAATCTGGCATCAGACACTTACTAGCTGTGTGATCCTGAGCAAGTCACTTAACTCTGTTTGCCTCAGTTTCCTCAACTGTAAAATGAGCTGGAGAAGGAAATGGCAAACCACTCCAGTGTCTTTGCCAAGGAAACACAGAGTCACAAAGAGTCAGACATGACTAAAATGATGGAACAACAAAAGCAACCGTGTATATAAATGTATGTGCGTATATATATGTTCATATATACATATACATACATACATTATATATATATATGTATATGTGTATATATATATATATATATATATATATATATATATATATATATCACTTTCTTTGAAGAAAGAGCATTTTGCCCCCATTTGACCTATGAGGAAACTGAAAATGGCAGAGTTTAAGTGGTTTGCCCAGAGACCCATAGTTTTTAAGTGCATGAGGCTGGATTTGAACCCAGATCTTCCCAACAAGTATAGCTCTCTTGCCAACTAGAACAAACTAGCAAACGATCTCACTAATGTAACTTCTGAAAACCTTTTATACTGATAATAACAATAATCAAATAATAGCACTTATGTTTTTTTAAGGTTTACAAAAGACTTTACAACTACTGTCTCATTGGGGAAGTAGGTATTATAATCTCCATTTTACAAATGAAGAAACTAAGGCAGATAAAAATTAAGTTACTTGACCAATGTCACACCGCTAAGTAGCTGAGGTCACATTTGAACCAAAATTCTGCAGCATTAAGATGACAAACTGTTAACTATACTGTCTCCTCTAATTCTCCAGATTAAGAGAGCTTTCACTTGTATCCACTTCTCCTTCATCCCAAATTCTAAATTTCCTTTTTCTTTTTCAAATTAATCCAATTCCTTGTTTCCCATATAGTATTCAGAAAGCAGCCTAAGGAGGAATCCTAGTGGGAAGGGTTTGCTGGATGATGAGAAATGTCAGTAATTCTGATATTGGGTAGGAGGTATGTATGAAGGGACCCAAAACCAGCAATATCAAATATATGCCAGATGCTGAGGTCAGGCTGACCCTTTGGGAGAGAACACACAACCTTGCTGCAAGTAGAAAAATGCCATAGAGAAATTGCTTTTTCACTTACTTCTTTCCCTTTCATGGAAGAAGGCCTGCAAGCAAGCCAAGGATTTTTAATGGGAAAACACACTAGAGTTTATCTAGTCCAATCCCTATAGAGGGGAAGGAACTTGCTCAAGGTCATACAAGGAGCAAATATGAGCGTGTGGTCCCCATGTTACAAAAAACAAAAGAAAGAGACACAGAGAAAGAGAGAGAGACAGACAGACAGTCAGAGAAGGAAGGAAGGAAGGAAGGAAGGAAGGAAGGAAGGAAGGAAGGAAGGAAGGAAAGAAGGAGGGAAAGAAGGAAGGAAGGAAGGAAGGAAGGAAGGAAGGAAGGAAGGAAGGAAAGAAGGAGGGAAAGAAGGAAGGAAGGAAGGAAGGAAGGAAGAAAGGAAAGAAGGAAGGAAAACAAAAACAGAAAATTCAGATTTGTCCAAAGTCACACAGTTCATATTACAGATGTAGAGCTGCAGGAAACCTAATTTAGTCCAACTTCCACAATTTGTAGGAGTAGGAGAGAGATTATCCTAAGGTTATACAAAGAGTAAGTATCCTGCGTTCTTCATTTCACAAATATTAAAAAAAAAAAAAAAAAAAAGGAAATTTTGTCTTGGAGAGGTGAAGGGACCCAACTAATCAGCACTAGGAATGCACTGAACCCAACTAATCCTGACTCCAATTTCATCATCCTATCCATGCCACCATGCTAGTAAGTATCAGAGCTCTAGGATATGCAACTGGAGCCCTGAATCTAAATACAGCATTTCTTCCATTCAGCACACTACCTCTCATTATGCCAAGCTGCCTCAAAAATGGGTTATGAGGTCACCCCACTGGAACTGGCAGTTTCCTTTCAATGACACAGGGACTACACAAACCACATCTTATTCTGCTGCTAAAATATGTCTGAGGCGCTGTTTTTCAAGGGTGCTATAGCAAAGGGCATTCTATCACTCTGCAGTGTTTTAATTTCCTAGAATTTCTGCCCATCCCCCCCCCCCAGGCAATCCCTTTAGGCAGCTTGTATGCCTAGATGAGACAGTCTATTTTCTCTAGCTCTAGAATGCCTAAGGGCAGGAACCATACCTACAAATGTGCTCTGTGGGAGCAATTCCAAGCTGTCAGCATTCCACAAATAATAAATAAGACTAAATAAAAGTCCTGATGTTATGCATCACCTTGGAATTTCCCTTAGTGATATGACCCTGAAGGATGAGAGTTTAATTAGTCATCCATGACTTTTTAGAATCAAGGAGAATTGGGCTCTGGGCATGACCTTAAACAAGTCACCTATTTTTTCTAGACTTCAAGGTTCAATTACTATTAGGTACTACAGTTACTAGTACTACTACTACTACTACTACTACTACTACTACTACTACTACTACTAACTACTACTACTACCAATAATAATAGCTAACATTCATATTGTACTTTTTCCCTCTAGGATAAAATATAAATTCCATAGCTTTCATTCAAGGTCCTCGGTGGTCTCACTCCAATCAGCATTTCCAGTCTTATTACAAATCAAATCAACAAACATTTACTAAACATTTTCTATATTCAAAGTCATTTGTGAGACTTAGGTGATGTAAAGACACAGTTCTGGATCTCAAGCTTATAAATTAATAAAGGGGTAAGACTTGATCATCTTTAACACAAGTTAAAATGAGAAAAGTAGGTCAGAGAAATGCATTTCAAGCTGCAAGAGACCAAACAAACTACCTTAACCAAATGTCTCCTTGTACAGATGAGGAAACTGAGTTACACAAGAATTTCTGTGATTTTTTTTTTCAAATGTTATACAGAGAGTAAATAGAAAAGGTTGCATTAGAATCTTGGTCCTCTGACTCCAAATCTGTCACTTTGCCACCATCTTATACTATTTTGTCCTTCGCTCCCTCCACACCTTACACCCATAGTAAATAGCATACAGAGATTGTAAATCCCCTCCTGGATCACTGCCTTGTTTTGGTGTAAGGGCTTGCCTAGCTCAATGAGCTATGAGCTATGCCATACAAAGGTTACCCAAGGTAGACAAATCATAGTGGAGAGTTCTGACAATGAGTAATCCATTGGAGAAGGAAATGACAAACCTCTCCAGTATCTTGCCAAGAAAGCCCCATGGCTTTTCATCATTAAAATGATGAAAGAGATGAGAAGATGAACCCCTCCATTTGGAAGATATCCAGCACCCTACTGGGGAAGAGTGGAGGACAACCACAAGTAGCTCCAGTACTAATGAAGTATCTGGACCAAAGCCAAAAGAAACCTCAGCCACAGTTATATCTAGTGTCAAAAGGAAAATCTGATACTGTAAAGATCAATATTGCATAGGAAACTTAAAATGTAAGATTTATGAACCAAGGCAAGTTGGATGTGGTTAAACAAAGATGGAAAGATTAAACATCAGCATCTTGGGTGTCAGTGAATGTAAATGGATGAGAATGGGTGAATTTAATTCAGGTGATCACTACATATACTATTGCGAGCAAAAATCCCTTAGAATAACTGGAATAGACCTCATAGTCAATAAAAGGATGAAAAAAGCATTACTGGGATATAATCTCAAAAAAAACAGAATGAAATCTGTTTGAATCCAAGGCAAATTGTTCAACAATATAGTAATACAAGTCTATACTGCAACTATCGATGCCAAAGAGGCCAAAGTTGGTCAGTTCTATGAAGACCTATGACATCTTTTAGAAATAATACCAAAGAAAAGATGTCACATTCATCATAGGGGATTGGAATGGTAAAGTAGGAGATCAAAATATAATTGAAATAACAGGCAAGATTGGCCTTGGAGTATAACATGAAGCAGGACAGAGACTAATGGAATTCTGTCAAGGTAACTTGTTGGCCATAGTAAAACTCTTTTGTAACAACCCAAAAGAAGACTCTCCACATGGACATCATCAGATGGTCAATGCAGAAATCAGACTGATTATATATTCTACAATCAAAGGTGGAGAAGCTCTGTGCAATCAGTTAAAACTAGGCCTAGAACTCACTGTTGCTCAGATCATGAGCGTTTTATTGAAAAATTCATACCAAAATTGAAGAAAATAGGAGATATCATCAGACTATAAAAGTATGATCTAAAAAATATTCCTTATGAATATGAAATGGAAGTAATGAATATATTTAAGGTATTAGATATAATAGATAGAGTACCTGAAGAACCATGGACAGAAGAAGTTCACAATATTATTCAGGAGGGAGCAACAAAAAAACATTCTGAGGGAAAAAGAACAAGAAAGCAAAATGGCTTCTGATGAGGCTTTACAAATACCTAAGGAAAGAAGGAAAAGGAAAGGGAAAGATATACCCAACTGAATGCAGAATTCCAAAGAACAGCAAGGAGAGATAAAAAGGTTTTCTTAAATAAGCAATGCAAAGAAATAGAAGAAATTAATAGAATTGAAAAGACAAGATCTCTTCAAAATTAGAGATATCAGGGGAACATTTCATGCAAAAAAATGGGTATAATAAAAGACAAAAATGGTAGGGACTTAACAGAAGTAGAAGAGATTAAGAGGTGATAATAACATGCAGTCTGTGAACTTATTTTTTAAAATATATTTTGATAACTGTAGTTGAAAATAATTAGCTTCCTTTGTAATTTTGTATATTTTATGCATTTAAAAACAATATTCTAAGAAGGGGTCCCTAAGGTTTGCCAAATTGCCAAAGAGATTTCATGACACATGTGAGCACATGCAACGCACACGCATACACACACGGAAACCCTCACTCACACACATAATAAAACCTTGCTGTAGAATTTGGAAGGGGAAATATGAGAAACAGAAAAGTCTACCACAACTACACAAAAACATAAGCTTGAAAAGATCCAAATGAATATCATTATGATTACCAAAGAATTGCTGCTACCTAACTCCACATACACTGCTTTATGATGTTGTAGGAAATGATTGTGTGTGATTACATATTAAATGATGAAAGAAGCAGAACAGCTCCAAGACACCATTGCAGATAAATATTCTCAAATACTTGAAGAAGGAAGAATTTGAGAAGAATATAGAAGAACTACACAAGAAAGGTCATAGCATCACTGATAACCATGATGGTGTGGTTACTGATCAAGGGCCAGTTTTCCTAGAGAACAAAGTCAAGGGGGCTTTAGAAAGCATTGCTAACAATAAGGCTAGTGGAGGTAATAGAATTCCAAATGGGCTATTTAAAATTCTAAAAGATTATGTTGTTAAAGTGTTGTACACCCTATGCCAGCAAATCTGAAAAACTCAACAATGGTCAATGGATTAGAAAAAATGAATTTACATCTCAATCCTAAAGAAAGGCAATGCCAAGGAATGTTCAAATTACTAAACAATTACACTAATTTTGCATGCCAACAAGGTTATGCTTAAAATTCTGCAAGCTAGGATTCAGCAATACCTGAACCAAGAATGTGTAGGTTGATTTTCAAAGAGGCAGAAAAACTAGAAACCAAATTGCCAACATTCACTGGATTATGGAGAAAGCAAAAGTATTCCCAAAAAACATCTATTTCTGTTTCATTGACTATGCTAAAGCCTTTGACTATGTGGATTAAACAAAATGTGTCAAGTTCTCAAAGAAACGAAAATAACTAGTTTGTCTCACTTGTCTCCTGAGGAAACTTTAGGAGGCCAAGAAGCATCAGTTAGAACTGAACATTGAACAACTGATTGGTTTAAGATTGGTAAAAAAAAAAAAAAAAAAAAGTACAAAGCTGCATATTGTCACCTTATTTATTTAACTTATATGCAGAGTATATTATGGGAAATGCCAGCCTAGATGAATCATAAAGCTGGGAGAAATATCAACAATCTCAGATATGTAGATATTATCACTCTGATGGCAGAGAGTGAAAAAGAATTAAGAAGCCTTGTGATGAGGATGAAAGAGGAGAGAATAAAAGATGACTTGAAGCTTAGCATCTAAAAACAACAAAAAAAAACAAACTAAGATCTTGGCAATTGGTCCTATAACTTCCTGGCAAATAGAGGGAATGTAAACTGTCAGAGTTTATATTTCTGGGCTCAAAGATCACTGCATATAGTAATTACAGAATTGAAATTAGGAGATGCTTGCTTCTTGGAAGAAACGCTATGACAAATCTGGACATCATACTAAAAGGCAGAGACGTTGCTTTGCCAACAAAGGTCTATAAAGTCAAAGCTATGGTTTTTCCAGTTGCAACTGATGGCTGTGAGGGTTGAACTTTAAGGAAAACTGAGTGCCACAGAATCAGTGCTTTCAAATTGTGTCATTGGAGAAGACCTTTGAGAGCCCCTAGACAGCAAGGAGATCAAATCCGTCAATACTTAAAGAAATTAACTCAGATTATTCACCAGAAAGTCAAATACCAAAACGGAACTTTAAATACTTTGATCACAAATGAAAAGACATAACTCACTGGCAAAGACCCTGATGTTGGGGAAAATTCAAGGTAAAATGAAAAGGGGCAACAAAGGATGAGATGGATGGATGATGTCATGGAAGCAGCAAACGTGCACTCAGACAGACGTCATGAGATAGCGGAGGACAGAAGGGCCTGGTGTGCTATGGTTTATAGGGTCACAAAGAAGAGTTTACAGTGGGATGAGATGTGATTTTAAAAAAATAGTCCAGTTCAGCTGGAACAGAGGGCTAGAAAGGGAATTACCTTCAATACTTTGGGGATAAAGAATAATTTCATCTTTGTTTCTCTCTCCAGCACCTAGCAGAATGTGCCATACCTGTTGTAGTCACTTAATAAATTCTTGTTGAATGAAACATAAATCAGGCTGGGAAAGATGTATGTAGATAGGCCTCAGAAGATCTTAAGTGGCAGGTCAAAAAGTTTATATTTTATCCTAGAGGCATCAGGTATCACCTGAAGAATTCCGAAGAGGGAAGTGACACTGCTTTGGTGGCTACGTGGTAAAGGATGGATCAGGAAGGGGAAATGGTAAACAAGGAAACTTTAGAACTTACCACATGATAAGTTATGAAGGAATGAAATACGGTGGCAGCTATAGGTACAGAGAAGGGGGTTAGATGCCAGAAATGTAACAGAGATAATATTAGTATGAATCAACAACTGACAAGATATGAGAGATGAATCAAAAGCAACTCACAGGCTTGTAGCATAGAGGAGTAAAAGGACAGTAGGATTCTCAACTGAGATATGCACATTGGGAAGAGAGGAAGGTTAGAGAAAAGGAGGAGAAGGTAAGATGAAGTTCAACTTAGGACAACCAAAGACCATTCCTCATCTGTTGTTACTCATTCAACAAAAATTTATGAATCTTCTACGTGCAAAATGCTTTCTTAGATACTATAAAAGATACAGTGTTTGGATAAATCTTTGCCCTCATGGTTCTAGTCTAAAAGACATGATGATGATGATGGTGATGATGATGATGATGGTGGTGATGGTGATGATGATGATGGTGGTGGTGATGGTGACACTTATGGAGGCTGAGGTTTGTAAAGCATTTTTCATACGTGAAAGAATATACCTCTTTCAGACTTTCAGATACATTTTCATTTTACAGGGGTCAGTATTTTCTCCCCACTTGTGTCACTTCTCATGTTTTATATGTTTGAGATGAGAAAAACAATAAATATCTTATCACCCAAAATGGGGTGGATGGGAGGGGAAAAGGGGACTAATATTCTTGCAATGCCTGCTACGTGTCAGACACCGAGCTAAGTGCTCTATCTACAACTGTTATCTTATTTGATCCTCACAGTAACCCTGTTATCCCCTGAGGAAACTGAGGCAAAGAGATTTTGTTTGTTTGTTTGTTTTGTTTTTGCTGATTTCAATGATTTGCCACACAGCTAGTAAACATCTGAGGCTGCATCTGAACTCAGGTCTTGCAGACTCCAGGCCCAACCTCACTCTGTCCTCTGCACCACCCAGCCACCTAAAAAATAAGCACAGATGTCCAGATGTTAAAATCCTTCCCTCTACATTTTTCTACCATTCTACTCTAACTCATCGTTAAAAAGGTTTTTATTTGTGTCGCCATGAAGTAGTTTGCAGAACTATAAAAACAAGTGAACCACATTCCTTCATTATGTGGCCGAGAAAAGGCTGGAAATGGGGCAGAGGTGACTAACATTCACCCTAACCTAAAGGAACTTAGTAAATTAAGCTCAGTGAGCTTTGCCTTAAGCATAAGTATGTCTTTTATTTCTTAAGGAAATAGAAGAGATAATCATCACGGAGAAGCGAAATAACTGCAGAAGCAGTATGACCCATACAGAAGAAATAAAGGAATTCTTGAGGCATCAACAACACCATGTACAGCTACAGAGAGCTATTTTTTGTTTGTTGTTTTAACCTTTCAGAGTGCTTTGATACCTATTTTCCACTTGACCCTCACAACAAAACCCCGAGGTAAGGACAGGAATTATCATCCCTGTGAACACAGGATTTACTGAGAATCACGTGGGGCAGTATGTGTCAGAGAAGGGATTTGGATGGAAGTTTCCCTGAATCTGAAGCCAGCTTTCTGACTGTGAGGACACCTCTCTGCATCCCCAGGCAGCTTTCTAAGGTAGAAAAGGTACCAGTCTGCATTGGTAGAAGGAGTCACCTTATTCCATATTTCCCGTACCAATGAAATCATAGGTCGAAAACACACACGCACACACACACACATACACACACAACCACAGCATAGCTACCAAGACCCAGAGTGGATGAATAATTTATCTAAGGTCACAAAACAGTTTAGTGGCAAAAAAAGCATCAGCTGCTGGGTGGCACAGTGGCTAGAGCATTGGGCCTCGAATCAGGAAGACCTGAGTTCAAATCCAGCCTCAGATACTTTCTAGCTCTGTAACCCTAGGCAGGGCACTTCACTTTTGTCTGCCTCAGTTTCCTCTAATGGAAAATGAGAGTAATAACACCTATCTCCCACGGTTGTTATGAGGATATTTGTTAGATGTTTATCACACATAATAGGTATCTAATAAATGCTTGTTTCCCTTCTTCTTACTATTTTGCTCTTTCCATCATACCACGATTTCTAAAATTCTAAAATGCTATAAAATATACCATCATAACACATTCTAAAATGCTAAAATCTCTACAGTTTGTGTCTGTTAAAGCACTCTGCAGGGAGGTTTGACCATGATCACTGAAGTTTATGGAATCCTGACACCAGATGGTATCATTCCTTCCCCACCAGCTGCACTCATACTGAAGTCCACCATAATAATCACCCTATGATACCATATCATCTTTGGTATTCACTTCTCATCAGTCACTCCAGTACCCTCTTCCCCTTTCACTGGAGGGCCAAAGGGCAGAGTAAAAGGCTCCTCCTCAAGCCTCCATTTAAAGAGGTCTCCTGTGCCAACTGGGTATCTCCTGACCACCTTTTTCAGCTTCCTTTTATGTGTTGCCATCCCCCCCCCCATTAGACTGTAATCTCCTTGAACTCAGGGACTATCTTTCTCATTTGTGTACCCAATATTTAGTATAACGCTAGGGAAATAGTAGGTGCTTAATAAATGCTTATTGACTATTAATCAAGAATATGATAGGCTGAAATACATCTTAAGACCAGCTCTAGATCTGAAAGGGACCTCAGATCTATCTAGCCCAACCTCATAATTTTAGTCCCTGCCCTCCCTAAAAGAGTGTACATTCTATCAAGAGAAATACCATGTCCACCTATAAGTATATGTAAAGTAAATTAAAAATAATTCGGGAGGGGTGTAGGACATACTAGCTTCTATCGAGGCTTCAGGAAAGTCTTACATAGTTGGTGCCATTTGAACTAAGCTTTGAAGGAAGGTGAGGGTTCTGCATGGTGAAAGTAATAATGAGGTACATTCCAAGAATGGGCCAGTGCCCTGTACAAAGGCCCAGAGATGGGAAACATACTGTTGTGTGTTAAGAATGGCAAGAAGGCTGGTTTGCCTGGACAGTAGAGTACGTGAAAGAGAATAAAGCACAATAATCCTCTTCATTTCCCTGGCTTCCTTCAAGCCTTAGCTCCAATGCTACCTTCTGCAGCAGACCTTTCTCAGTGCCTCCAGCTCCCAGCATCTCCTCTTCTGAGATTCCTTCTCATTCATTATTGCTACCTCTGTGACTTTGGGTCAGTTTTTAACTTCTGGATCACAGTTTCCTTCTTTGCAAAATAATGAGGTTGGACTAAATGATCTCAATCTATGATTCTAAGAAGTGATTTAAAGAATTAGAAAATATTCCCTCTCTTTCAAAACACACACACACACACACACACACACACACACACACACACACCATTTCCTGCTGTCGAAGAAATCCCCAATGGTAGGCTTTTAGAGTTACAAGACTTTACCTGCAACAAACCCCCAAAGACAATAATAGATTAAAATGTCACTGAGGGCACTCCTGCCACTGTTATTCCAGGTTGTAACAACTAGTTATCAATTATAGAACTAAAAATTTGAATCCAGGACTCTATAGACTTCAAATCTAGTCCAAGTCTCCAATACTGATTTTTCTATGAGTTCCTCCTACCCACCTACCCCTTCCAAAAAAAAAAAAGTCACCTGCTGGCTAACATAATATTTTCCAGTTGAATGTAAGCTCCTTGAAGGTAGGAACTACTTAATTTCTCTTTCTGTCCCAAGTGTCTAAGAGTTCCCTGGCACATAATAGGTGATTAATCAATATATGCTGAATTGGCTTGGCTTCAATTCCATGGTACACCGGCACCCCTCTTCCCCCAAGGTAAGATGATCACCTGAAATTTCATCACCATGAAGACTGACTCATGTTTTGTTACTCGATTCCTTCTTACCTAACTCTCAGCTGACTCTCCCCTTTGAGTGGAGTGCTAGACAGTAGAACATTAAACGCCTCCCAAAACCTCCCTTTATAGGGAACTCAAGCCTTCTAAGTAGCTCCATTTTCCATAGGCAACTTTCCTTGGCTTCAACTCCAGAGAACACCACCCCTCCCAAGTGTACCCATAGTCACACTCCTCCTCCTTCTCAGATTCCTTTTGTGTGTTTCCCTTCCCATTAGATTGTAAAATCCTTGAGGATAGGAACTGTCTCTGTTTTTTATTTATATCTCTGGTGTTTAACACCTTGCTGGACACAAGTTTAATAAATTTTTATGGAAATGAACACCAATATTATTTCCTTGGATCTGTGACCTAATTCATGGATCCGTGACCTAATTGATCATCACCATCAACAATAATAATAACAATAGGTGCTATTTATACAATGCTTTCATGTTTGTAAAATGCTTTAAATAAATTATTTAATTTTATGTTCATATTACCCTAACGTGGCAGGTGCTCTTATTGTGGCCATTTTATAGATGAGGCAAGTTAAGTGGAGAGAGATGAAGTGACATATCCAGGGTCACCCAGCAAGTGTCAGGATTAGAACTCAGATCTTGACATCTCTAACAACAGGGCTTTATACATTATGCCAGGATATGAAGACTATAACAAGCCCATGCCTTCTCCTCTTGTAAGACTTTTGTCTATATTCTCCCTTAGCTCTTCTTCCACATGTCTACCTGAAGTTCTGGTGGCTTTTTCTACTAATGCCCCACTACAAGCAACCTTATCCTCACATCGCTTTCAGCTGAAGGGAAACTAATAGTGTCAGTGAACTGAAATAGTTGTCAAACACTGTAATCCTAGCCTGGATCCTCCATAGAATCCCATTTCTGGGAGAGATCTTCCTAAACCAGGTACTAGAAAATGAACACAATGAATCAGAACTGTAACTAGAACAGAGTAAATGGAGCTTTTCCCAGTGGTTCCATTTGGTCTTAGGGCAGAGTTGGAGGATATGGGTAGAACTATTTCTCCATAGCTGTCTTATAGCCTGCCATCCCATGTTTCAAGGAGATTCATTCGTTCATCTTTGGCTAGGGAAACCTTTTTTTTTTTTTTTTGAGTGTGTTGTCCTCTGTCTGCCTTCATTAGACTGTGAGCTCCTTGAGAGCAGGGTCTGATTTTTTGCCCTTCCTAGCACTTAGCACAATCCCTGGCACAGAGTAGGTTCTTATTAAATATTTGATTACTTGACTCCACCTCCACCATTCCTACCCCTCCATCCAGCCTTCTGAAATGTGTTGTGGGCCAATTGTGTCACAGGGTCTAGGTAGGGCTAGATTCTCTGAAGAAATAGGTAACCTCTTGTCCTGGTGTGACTGTATCTAACTAAGGCAAAATGTCCTCTGTACATGCTACCCTCACCAAAAAAAAAAAATGTGCTAGATAACACAATTCCTGGTTACTAAACCTGCAAAAAAAAAAAAAAACCAGTTTAGTCAGCACAGGCAGCAAACAAAATGGGAATTTTGAGGTAAACCTGAAGGGAATAAAGGAAAAGAAGATGATATGCATTCCCAAAGTATTTCATGGAGCATGAAAGGACTTGGAGATCCTATCCAAACTTTCATGTTGGTGCCCAGGGAGAAAAAATGATTTGCTCGGAAATACTTGGAATGGTATTCATTTACTCTTCTTATGAATCCCTCATAAAAATCAGTCAACTTTTTTTTTTTGGAAATGATTTGTTAGTGAGAACATTTTGCTTTTATGGGGTTTCTCTGCTTGAAATGTTCAAGGGTTTTGCAGATGTCTCATGAATCTTCACTATAGCTTTCTGGGATAAGCTGCGACTTTGTGAGGATGATTGCTTGCATTTAGAACACAAGAAAAAAAACCTGGAGCTAAAAGGGGCCAAGAAACTCCCCTGAAGACACATAAGAACTAGATAGGTTTAGCTTGGAAAAGAAAAAGCATGGGAAAAGGTGAGAGGGAAAACATGGCCACCATCTTCAAATACAGGGAAAGTTGTAATGTAGATCGAATTTTTTTTATTACTAGTCCCAGAGGGAAAAATTAAGACTAAGGGCTAGAAGTTATAGGAAAAAGCCATTCAGCAAAAAGGAAAAATCATCACACTTTGTATCCAGAAGCAAGGGTTCAAGTTTCAGATTGGACAGTAGCTGGATAGCCTTGGGCAAGTCATTTTACCTTGATGATCTTTAGTTTCTTTACCTGCAAAGTGGGGATATTATTACTAAGAATAACTGGCATTTATATAGCACCTTAAAGTTGGAAAAGTGCTTTAGATAATTATCTACATTTTACAGATGAGGAAACTGAGATTCAGGAAGGTTAGGTGACTTGTATATCAGGGGCAGGATTTAAAGACAGCTCTTCCTGATTTCAAGTATGGCACACTATCTACTTTATCTGACTACATCTTTCCTAGGACTGTTGTGATTAAAGACACTATAAAATGTGTTACTATTATTGTCATCAGCATTATCAATATTATTATTACAGAGGAACAGACTTCAGCTCCATATAAGAAATATTTTCCTAATAACACTACTCAACATGAGATTTTTAAGCAAATCTTAAATGGCTTCAGAAAGAGTTTATGTGCTAGGCAGAGATCAGGGTAGATGCCTTCCTGATAACTGACAAATTTGAGATGCTATGATTCTAGAAATCAGTGGAGAAACAAAAAAAGAGGGAAATCAACTTCTTAACTTTCAGGTGTAGTCATGGGGGCGGGGGACGGGGAGCTAATTCTACCAAGTTGCTCTTACAAAGACCTAGGAAAAAATAAACACATTCATACCAGGAAAGTATATATGCCTCGAGTGATGATGGTTATCAGGGAGGTAAGCAGCTTAGAGAGAGGGAATAAAGGGAATTCCAAAATGAAGAGTAAATCTTCACAGAAACCGTAGGCTTATTTCTAGTCCCTGCCTATCAACGCCAACAGCCTGGTGAATAAAGATACAGTTTAATTTATAGACTCATAGAATATTAGAGCAAGAAGGTACCTAAAAGACCATCAAATTCAATTCTTTATTATACAGACGAAAAAAAAAACTGAGTCTCAAAGAGACATTGTCACAAGGTCACACAATGAGTTAGTGGTACAACCTGAGTTAGAACCCAGGTTTTCTTAGTTCTCCTTCTACTGTTCTTTCTCCTGTACTACACTGTTTCCTATTAATCTAAATGTAGAAGGATCTGAAGGTGGCTTCAATTTTTCCAAATAAGGTTATTGAGGAAACAATCTTTCTCACCAATTGAACTGACCTCTTGGATATAGGATTTTGACATGCTACCTGGGCCATGAACTAAATAAAAGAGAAAATTAAGAGAAAATACAGGTGTTGAAAAAAAGGTGTTTTGGTAAAATGTAGCTTTCACACATGTTTATTAGAAGATTTAGAGATGGAAGGGACTTTGAAGATCATCTAGTTCAATCAACCTCATTTCAGATGGGGATTCTGAGGTCTAGAGAAGAGAAGGGACTTGCTCAAGGTCAAGAAAGGTAGCAAGGTACACAGCAAGTCTTCTACTCCAGTTGCTGTGACTCTAAATACACTGTTCTACCAGCTTTACCATAGGTCTTTAAATATCATAAAATATACATTTGATAAAAAGTGACAGCTTTTCTAAGATAGCCACTTGGGAAAAATGAGCATCTGTATTTTTGGAAAAAGAGGTCATTTCTGTTCTTCTTCATTTTGCTTCAGTGGATGGCCTAAAATATTCCTTAAGAGTACAAGAAATGTTCTTTAGGCTAGCAATATACTGTGACTGGGAGGCAAGAGGGTAAATACACCCAAGATCCAAAGACATTATATCTTTAAACTGGCTCCCATTGGTATGAGCTCTCCCCAGATGATCACAAATTAAATAGATAGCAAATAAGTTAGCATGGAATAAGCAGAGGATTAAATTTACTATCTGTGTGACTCTGGACAGGCCACTTCACCTCACTGGGCCTCAGTTTCTTTTTCTATAAAATGAGAGGATTCCACTACACAACCATTAAGTTCCAGTAGAGCCCTAAATCAATGATTCAAAAATCCCTTTAACTCAACTCTCTAGCAACCAGGAACTATTCTTTACAAACTAGCCTGGATGCCACACTGCAGAGAACTCTGAAGATCTTGACCTTTAATTAATTGTTTACAGGAGAAAAAGGGTAAAGTGTTGCGGGGGGGGGGGGGGGGTTCCATTCTGATAAGATTTTCTATCTATTTTCCCATCACATATCACAAAAAAGAAAGACAAGTTCCAAGTATAATTTAGTTACTTCATATTTCTGCTATCTTTAAATACACACAACACACACACACACACACACACACACATATAAGTTGTTTAACAATTCCATTATTTTAAGAATGCCTTTTTGTTGATGTGTTCAAGATATAACTATAATACATCCATGGATCCAAGGAAAGCGTATTTGTTTCCATTAGATGGACATTCATACTGTCTTCCAACAGTAGCTTTATATAGGTGTAACCCTTTAAAAATGGAAGAAGAGAAAACACAACTTATATACCACAGGAAAATTCACTTATAGTTTAGTATAGTATCCTGCACATAGTGGGTGCTTTATATGTATTTTTCGAGTGAATTATGCCAAACAACTTTCACATCCAAAGCATCTATCTACTTATATCTATGTTGCACTGACCTAAACGAAAGATGCTTTGTATGTGAAAATGAAGAGGGGAAAATAGACCACCTTGAAGCTCCTCTCTGGCAACAATGTAAATAGTCCATCTTAGTGCACATCCAACGTGGGTACCACTATGCTTGGCCATACCACTTGATGCCAATGTAAGCAGAAGCCCAGAACCTGTACAAGAACAATGCCTCCCTAACCAGATAAAGTGGCATTTGCCTGTCTCTTTGGAAGAGAAAGAAAATTTGCCAATGATTGGAGCTCTTATCATTAGGATGCTGATTGTCATTATGGCCAGGTATAACCCGATCTGTGCTGTGAATAATAATTGAGGGAGCAGAAGGGGTAGAGGAGGATGGAGAAGGTTTGCCTGCTGACGTCTATTTTTTCTTCTACCGCAAAAGAAATACTTGTTATGCCCGTAACTCCTTTCACTCAGGAAGCTTCCCTGCGGTCACTGCATAGAAAATAGTTACCCATTTGCCCTCAACTTCTGGACCAACCCAATTATCTATCTGAATCAAAGTCTACATTAAAAAAAAAAAGCAAACCAAGCCATGGGTATCCCTAGGTGGTTTGTGGAGATTAATCACTTCCCCATCGACTCTGATAGGTCTGCAATGGAACTCTATCTCTCCCATACACACCTACCCTCTACACCATTGGTTTGACCTCTGTATATACTATTCAAGCTGAATTTCCCTCTTCTATATCCCCCATCCCCAAACACCCATTAACCCATCTGCCCCACATATACTCTGAACAG
Source organism: Pseudochirops corinnae (assembly GCA_028646515.1). Lineage (NCBI taxonomy): Eukaryota > Metazoa > Chordata > Mammalia > Diprotodontia > Pseudocheiridae > Pseudochirops > Pseudochirops corinnae. The sequence continues at coordinate 281,184,976 of CM053587.1, forward strand.
AACCTGGGCTCCTCATCTGTGAGGAACATAAGTGAAAGCAGAACTCCAGAGTAGGAGAGGATAGCAAACTGACATTAGGCTAGTGCCTTTGGATTTCCCATGACGGTCCCCAGTTCTCTGACTCCCTCCAAGACTTCAGGAGTGTGAACAGTTTCTCTTTCACCTAGCACATGGCAGGTTCACTGATCCTCCCAAGAAATCTCCTCACGAGTAGCTAAGAAGGTGAGGAAGGCAAATAAGATTAGGTGAAACGTTAAAAATTAAAATTTAAAAAGAAGCACCAAGTCTACATTCCAGCAAAATTGTGGAAACCAATCTAACTCTCTAACAGGCTTGAGCAATCAGCATGGAACCTGACGAGAGAGTTGGCAAGCAAGGATCTACCTCCCGCGCTCTCTCACCTGGCTTGGAGCGTTCCTCTGCAGTGCACCTCTGTCAACTCTTCCAGCCACTCAGCGCACTCTCCCTTCTCTATCCTCTCTCCCTTTCTGTAGCGAAAAGCCTTCGGCAGCGTGGATCACGAAAGGGAGAAAGGAAGGGAGAGTAGGGAGGCCCGGGGAAGAAGAGGCAAGCAGCGGGCAGACCGCAGTCCGAGGTAGCGGTGAGCTGCCGAGGCTCTGTCCCCACCGCCGCCACCGGGGGAGGAGAGAGAGGAGGAGCGCGGAGGATGCTGGCGGTGCTGATGTGGTTGCTATGGTTATCAAACTCAGCAGCTGCACCCTCCCGGCGCAACAGCTGTTCCGGCCCGGACTCCAGTCACAGCGCCGAACTGTGGTGCTAGAAGCAGGGAAATTAACCCTCCAAACCCCTTCCATCCTACCCACACCTCACCGCACAACAATAACAATAATAATAAGCGCACGCGCTCTCCCTTTCCTCCGCCAGGCTCACCTCTTGCACTTCCTCGCCTTGCCTTCCACGTTCTCTTCCTCCTCCTCGCTCTCCTCCAAGGAGACACAGCTGCCGTTAGCAGCCCAGCAGCCCGCAGCCGGCTCCGGGGACTGCCTCAGACCTGGGATGCTGGGATCCGCGCCACGGGTTGCAGCTCGCGGGCTCCGGGCTCCCGCCTCCCCGCCGATGTGGCTAGGCGGGATTAAAGTCCCTGCAAGCCCTGATGCGTTGGAGCGAGGGAGGTTGGGAGGCTGGGGAGGAGGGGGGAGTAGGAGGGGGTGTCAGCCTTTGCCACAGCCTCCTTGGGCAGGGGAGAGAAGCTGTCGCAAGAGGGAACCAGAGAGGGGAAGCACTGGGACAAGAGCCAGAGGCAAAAAACCCAGCAACTGGGCGGAGAGAGGGAAGGTGGGAGGCTGGCGGTATCTCTCCAAGCCAGAACACCTTCTGGCTGCCCTGTGCAGTGCAAAATTTTCCTCTACTTGCAATCGAATGCTGCCCGGTCCTCCGGAGCATGCTCAGTTCCCTACTTCTAGAGCCGCCTAGGAGCTGAAGTGCACAGATTGTACTCAGCAGAGTTGTTTATTGAATTCCTACCAGCAGCAGCCCCTTGCGACTTGCCTCAGTGGCTCAAAAGAGAGAGGGCTGGAGAGCGGTCTTCAGACTGACCCTGAGAAGCAGGTGTGGAGCAGCCCAGAAAAAAATGTGGCGGGGGCGGGAAGAAAGATAAGTGAGGATATGTACTGAGGACACGAGAAGGTTCGGAATCCTAGACTATTAGAGCCGGAGAGGTACTTGGAGGTCATTGCAACCCACTCCTTTTACAGAAGAAGAAACTGAGGCCCAAATAGACAGTGACAGGATTTTCCCATAAACGATCCAACTGCATCCCAGTTTTTAAATCTCCATCTGCATCTTATTGGAGATGTCGTTAATAGTTGGTTAGTTGAGTCAAGGCTGAGTCTGAGCACAAAATTCATGCATCCCTTCTGTTCACGCTCATCCAAAATGACTTATTCTAGCCTCCTCTGAATTCCCAATGAACTTTATTGGTCTGTACAATTCGTTAGGCAAAGCTCTACCTTCTAAACAAAACCTTTCTCTCTTCTTTGAGAACAGGGACTGTTTCACTCTTGTCTGCTTTCCCAGCACCTAGCACAGTGAGAGACACCTAATAAAGTATTAATAATAACTCATTCATTGCATTTAACATATTTCTACAATCTTAAAATCTGTATATAGCACCTACTCTGAGCAATGAGTAGGGAGGGAGTAGGCCCTTGCCTACTGTTGCTGATCCCATCAACTCCTGGTGCCTTTCACACTCAAACTACCTAATGCTTAACTAATTTATTTGTACTTATTTGTACTGACTTTCTATTTATTCTATGCATACATATCATTGTCTCCTCTATTAAAGGTCCTGGCAAGTTGGGATTATTTTATTTATAGTCTTTTTTTTCTCCCATAGGATAGCTAAGTGGCACAGTGAATAGAGTGCTGGGCCTGGACTGGGGAAGATTCACCTTTCTGAATTCAAATCTGACTTTAAACACTTCCTAGCTATGTGACCCTGGGCAAGTCACTTAACCCTGTTTGCCTCAGTTCCTTATCTATAAAGTGAGTTGGAGAGAGAAATGGCAAATCACTATGATATCTTTGCCAAGAAAAGCCCCAAATGGGGTCATGAAGAGCTGGACATGACAAAAAAAAAAAACAAATAATGTTAAACAACAACAAAATCTCAAGTGCTAGCTCTAGTGTCTAGCTCATAGTAGATTATTTTAAAAATGTTTGTTAATTGATTTCCAGTCTTCTTATGCTTCACTCTATGAACCCTAAGATCTAGCCAAAATGACCTTCTTGCCTGTCCTCTAAGCTACACTCTATGACACACATGGAATGGATATATTAATGAAAATGCTAGCCAGCAATGGCTAGATGATGGAAGTTTAAATCCTGAGAAACTGATCTGTTTGTAGTGCCTTAAAATTCATTCATTATTCATTCAAAAGAGTACTTGTGTTGTGTGTAATGTAGAGTATATTTTGTTAGTATTGTTTGCATTGTGTTTAATTGTGGTCCACTTTTTCCTGTGGCCTGATCATTCAAAGAAAATAGGAGAAAACAAAAAAGAATATATTTTTTTTCTGCTGAAGTTTTTAAACTCAAGATAGTTCCAACTCTGTGTCCCTAATCCAGCAAAATTAGGAATACAAGGAAACACAGAGTTATTTTATGAATTATGATCATTTAAGTATTTGAAGAAATTTTATGTCAAAATATGGAAAACTAGAGATTAAACTTATTTCTGAAGTTTAGTCTTTTAAAAATATATTACCAAATTATGATGGAAGTACAGCTAAATATACATGTTCAAATAGGTTAATGGATTTTTTTTTTGAGTACAGGTCCTTATGACTGTCAAAAGTAGAGACTCTGCAGAAGTTGCATGCAAATGATACCCAAACATCTCCCACTATCTTACTTCCCTAGTGTGTGAAAAGAAAAAATGATGTTTTACTAAAGGGAAGAAGATAGTCTCATTGCTTAGAGAATTTTCAGTCCTAAACTGAACTGAAGACAGTCTAAAAATTAGTTCTCCAGTAAGCAAAATGAAAAGTTCATTTGCAGTTTGGAGTTTTCAAAGCTTCTTGAGAACTCAGCATAGGTATTAATAATTCTGTAACTCAAAATCTAGTTTTAAGTCAAAGGCAAATTTAGAAAAAAAAAGAAATATTTTGAAAATGGAAAATTGTGATCTTCTGTGAATAATGTCATAGAATCTAATTGCCTAAGGTCTTAAAATTAAAATAGAAAATAAAGAAAGTAAATTGGAAGTGTTTTACTTAGGGATAAATGAGAAATTGTCCTTAAGCCTGGAAGTTTAATTGTGATCAGGAAAAGAGTAAAAGTTTTTGTGGTAAATTTCAGTTATGTAAGAAAATTATTCTGAAGTTGACTTGAACTATGATTGGGAAATAAGGATGTGAGGGATCAAGAAAGTAGAAATTAAGGGAAATATTGTGTTGAATCAGTACAGAGAGAGAGGCAGCTTAGAATTTTTTAGGCCTTTAATCAAAGTCCATAAGAAGAAGGAAAAGAAAGTTAAAAAAAGTCAGAAACCTGATATAGAACAGATCTGAAACTCAATTAGAGAGAAATATGAAGGCTACATAGAACATCTCAGTTAGAGACCCTGAACCAAGTAAGACTATTAATACTCTCGAGTTGGGATGATGATGATGACGATGATAACAATAAAGATGAAGAAGAATCCATTGCTGTAAAAAAATTATAGAAATGTTTTGCGTAATGATTTTAAATTGGTTGATCAGTGAAGCGTGCAGGTTGATCAGTGAAAATAAATAAGAATTCATTGCCGTAAGAAATTATAGAAGTGCTATGCTTAAGGATTTTGAACTGGTTGATTAGTGAAGTATGCAGGGAAATTATAGAAATGGCAAGTGACCACTGAAGATTATAGAAATTTAGAGCATTCTGATTTTAGAAAAACACATTTAGGTGACCAGAAGTATACACTAGAAACTGACTATCCTTTATAAACTAATAAAAGACAAATCCCATTAGTACAAATACAAACTCCAAAGTATTCTTGAGAACTTGACAAATTAACTGTAATGAAAACAGAGTATTATCATACATAAATGTTGTTTGCAATTGCTTCAACATCACATTGATCCATAAAAATTTAAGAACAACGTTTTAAATACCTGTTGCCAGAAACCAATTGCATAGAATGAAAAGATTTTGAAATATAGAGATCAAGGAAGCTAGGTGGCACAATGGATAGATTGCTAGATTAGGAGTCAGGAAGACCAAAGTTCAAATCTTGCCTCAGACATCTGATAGTTGTGCAATCCAGAGTAAATCACTCAGTTTCTTCATGTGTCAAAGAAGGATAATAATAACATCTCCCTCTCAAAGTTTTTTTGAGAATCAAATTAAATAATACATGAAAAGGAACTTTACAAACCTTAGAGCACAATATAAATAATATTATTTATGTTATTATTATTCTAGTGGATCAAATCAGAAGGTGACCAATATAAGAATAAATGGAAAAGAATCAATTAAGCACCTATTATATGTCAAACACTGGGCTAAGCACTGGCAACATAAATATGTAGCAACAAATGAACAAACATAGACAAAAACAGAGTTACTGGCCTCAGGGAACTTACATTGAAATAGGAAAAAACAATAATTATTGGGGAGGGGTGACTAGGGAAGAATTTTGTTTTTTGGAGATGGAAGTGGAAGAGAAGGAACACATGTTTGTGATAGGTGGAAGGTAAAATAGGATATTAAGCTGAAACATGGTACAGTCGGTATATAGTGGGCTAAATGGGCTAGTTTGTACCCAGTCTGTTGCTATTCATCTGGGGTGAGCTCTAGAACAGGAACTCCAATGATAAATAGCTGAACTTCCTCCAGAAGTAATGTCATGAATTTTGGAAACACCTGATATGAAGATACAGGTCTCAGGTCCTGCGGGGAGACCGTACTGGTTGTTGTTGTCGTTGTTCATTCATTTTTCAGTAATGTTCAAATCTTTGTGACCACAGAAGTAAAATGAGCCCAGGCAGACCCTGTGGGACTAATTAGATGGTATGACCTGGATGAAAATTCAGCAAAACAGGATTAAAAGGAACAGACTGAAAGGCTGGAGAAGAACAAGGAGAAAATCATGTCTTGGGGGGGCAGAGCCAAGATGGCAGCATAGAAGCAGGAAAACTCTGCAGTTCCCCCAATAACCACCTCAAATATGTATAAAATATGACTCTAAACAAATTTTAGAGCTCCAGAACTGACAAAAGCACAGAGAAACAAGGCTCCCATTGAAGGCAGCCCAGCAGGCAGGACAGGAAGGGCTCATTGCAGCATGCTGGGAGGCAAAACCAGCCTGGCCTGAAACTGGGACTTGGCCCCGGGGTGGCCAGGACAAGCCACAGCTGGAGCTTTCAGGAGAGTAAAACATCGGCAGCCGTGGCAGTTTGCAAAATTATCAACCTATAAGAAACAAGGACAAAGTGAAAGGTCAGTGGAACTCAGTTAAATTTGGGGGAGAAAAGCAGGTCCAGCTGTTTGGTCCCAGGGCAAGAAAGCAGCAGAAGCAGAGGCCCTGCAGCTGCCTCCACATGGCTACGTCAGAGCTCTCGGCCTACAGATTGCAGGGGGGCCAAGCAATTATTCAGAGGCTAAGTGCTCTTGCCTTAAGCTGCCTGGATCAGGATCATGGTCTTGGGTGGTGGTCCTGAGGTGCATGACCAAGGAGCTAAAGCTGGTGGAGGCTGCAGAGACAGTGGCCTTCTAATAGCTCCAGCATCTGTGAAAACCGTAGCGATTTGGGACAAAACTCTCCCCTCTGGAAGTAGAATTCTATTGAGCCCAAAAGTCAAGTAATTGACTGGCAACGTGAGCAAGCAAAAGAAGCAAAGCAAATCCAGCAATGCAACTTTAGATTCCTTTTTTGGGAACAAAAAGGACCAAAGCATGGAATGGGAGGAAGATAACACAGTCAGAACTCCCATACCAAAAGCTTCCAAGAAAAATGTAGACAGGTTACAAACCATAGAGCAGCTTAAGAAGGATTTTGAAAACCAAGTAAGAGAAGTGGAGGAA
>CM053587.1:281192009-281221669 GCA_028646515.1 Pseudochirops corinnae
TGGGGGGAGGGCTGATGAATGTTCACATATCTGTAGAGGGATAGGGACAGGGTGGAGAGTGGATGGGGGGGGCAGGATAGGAAGAAGGGACATTTAATCAGACTCTCACAGTGTGCTCACTCTGGAGAGGTTATGCGTAATTTCACATCTTCAGCCTGTATTTGATTGCTTGTCCTTCCAGTGGGGATGGGTGGTGAGGGAGGAGGAGAAAGAATCTGGAATCTGGAGTTCCATAATCAAATGTTATGAATGTGTATCTATATCTATATCTATATCTATATATGCAATTATTATCATTATTATTGACTACATACAACTGGAACTTGAGATACACAGGCACTGCGGTTGGAAGATCCATCCTGCCCTACTGAAAAGTGACATAGGAAAGAATAGACTGGGGGAGGGGAGGACACATTGGGATGGCTGTTTTGGGGCGGTGGGTGGGGGAAAGAGGGGAAGAAAATATGTAACTCAAAATCTTGTGGAAATGAATGATGCAAACTATAATAAAATTTTAAAAAAAAAGGACATAGAATGTCTAAATAACCCCACCTTAGGAAAAAATCAAATAAGTCATTAGTAAAAATCCCTAAGAAAAAATCTCCAGGGCCATATGGGTTCACAAATGAATTCTACCAAACATTCAAAGAACAATTAATTTCAATGCTATATAAATGCTTGGAAAAATAAGTGAAGAAGGAGTCCTACCAGATTCCTTTTTTGGCACATATATGGTGCTGATACCTAAATAAGGAAGAGCTAAAATAAAGAAAAATATACAGCAATTTCCCCAATAAATATCAGTGCAAAAATCTTGAAAAAAAAAATACTAGCACAGTAATTAAATGAATGTATCACAAGGACTATACACTATGACCAGGTGGGATTTATACCAGGAGTGCAAAGTTGTTTCAATATTAGGAAAACTATAAACATAATTGAACATATAAGTAACAAAACCAACAGAAACCATATGATTATCTCAATAGACGCTGAAAGAGTTTTTGACAAAGTACACCAACCATTCCTATTCTTAAAAATAGAGAGCACAAGAATAAAGGGAGAATTACTTAAATTGATGAGCAAGATCTGCCTAAAACCATCAGTAAGCATTATCTATAATGGGGATAAACTAGAAGTCTTTCCAATAAGATCAGGGGTGAAGCAAGATGCCCATTATTACATTATTTTTCAGTAGAGTACTAGAAATGTTAGCTGTAGCAATAAGAAAAGAAAAAGAAACCAAGGAATTAGAATAGGCAACGAGGAAACAAAATTATCGCTCTTTACAGATGATACTATGGTATACTTATGGAACCCTAGGGATTCAACTAAAATGCTACTTGAAATACTTAATAACTTTAGCAAAGTTGTAGGATATAAGATAAATCCACTTAAATCACCTGCATTTCTTTATATGACCAACAAAGCCCAGCAGCAAGAGATAGTGAAATTCCATTAAAAGTAATTGTAAACAGTGGCAGCTAGGTGGGGCAGTGAATAGAGCACTGGCCCTGGAGTCAGGAGGATCTGAGTTCAAATCTGGCCTCAGACACTTAACACTTACTAGCCATGTGACCTTGGGCAAGTCACTTAATCCCAATTGCTCGTGGGTAGGCCAAGCCAAGATAGTAAAAATGATGATTCTGCCTGAACTAATATACTTATTCAGTGCCATACCAATCACACTATCAAAAAAAGTATTTGATAGAGTTAGAGAAAACAACAAGAAAATTCTTCTGGGAAATAAAAGTTAAAGAATATCAAGGGAACTAATGAAAAAAAAATACAAAGGAAGGTGGCCTAAGCAATATCATGTATCAGGCTATATTATAATGTGGTAATCACCAAAACTATCTGGTATTAGTTAAGAAATATAGTGGTAGATCAGTGGACTAGATTAGGTACACAAGACACAGTAATCAACGACCACAGTAACCTGGTGCTTGGTAAACCCAGAGACCCTAGCCTTTGGGAAAAAAATTCACTTTTTGATAAAAACTTTTGGGAAAACTAGAAAATAATAGAACACAGACTAAGGATAGAGTCGATCAGCATCTTGTAGCATAAAACAAGATAAGGTCAAAATGAGTGCGTGATTTAGACCTAAAGGATGACACCACAAGCAAATTAGAAGAGTCAGGAATAGTCTACCAGTCAGATCTAGGGAAAGGGAAGAATTTATGACCAAATAAGAGATAGAGAACATTACAAAATATAAAATATGTAATTTTATCATATTAAATTAAAAAGATTTTGCACAAACAAAACCAATGCAACCAAGATTAGAAGGAAAGCAGAAAGCTGAGAAATAGTCTTTACAGCAAATGCCTCTGATAAAGGCCTCATTGCTCAAATATGTAGAGAACTGAGTCAAATTTATAAGAATACAAGGAGTTTTCCAATTCATAAATGGTCAAAGGATATGAATACACAGTGTTCAGATGAAGACATTAAAGCTATCTATAGGCATATGAAGAAGTGCTCTAAATCATTTTTGATTAGAGAAATGCAAATTAAAAAAAAACTCTGAGATACCACTTGACACCTATCAGATTGGCTGTGACAAAAAAAAAGGAAAATAAATGTTGGAAAGGATGTGGGAAAATTGGGACACTAATGTATTGTTGGTATAGTTGTGAACTGATCCAACCACTCTGGAGAGTGATTTGGAACTCTGCCCAAAAGGCAATCAAAGTGTGCATACTCTTTGACCCAGCAATAGCACTACTAGGTCTGTATCCCAAAGAAATCATAAAAAAAAGGAAAAGGGCCTATACATACAAAATATTTATAGCACACTTTTTCATCGTGGGAATGTATTGGAAATTGAGGGGATGCCCATCAATTGAGCAATGGCTGAACAAGTTGTGTTATATGAATATAATGGAATAGTATTGGGTAAGAAATCATGAACAGGAAGATTTCAGAAAAAAAAACCAGTATAGACTTGTATAAACTGATACAAAGTGAAATGAGCAGAACCAGGACAACACTGCATACAGTATCAGCAACTTTATGTGATGAGCAAGTATAAATAACTCAGTTCTTCTCAGCAACACAATGAACCAAGAAAAAGGACTCAGGAAGGAAAATGCTATTCACATTCAGACAAAGAACTGATAGGCTCCAAATGCAGATCCAAGTGTATTTTTTTCACTTTATTCTTTTTTGTGTTTTTTTTTCCTTTTGATGTGTTTCTTCTTTCACTAATATGGAAATATATTTTACATTATAGCACACATATAACTTATATCAAACTGTCTACCCTTTTCAGAAGAGGACAGGGGAAGGAAGGAGAAAAATTTGCAACTGAAAATCTTGTAAAAATAAATGATAAAATAGTCTTGACATGTAATTGGGGAAAAAAATAAAATACTCTTAGAAAAACAAAGGGTATACACAGTTTTATAGTCCTTTGGGCATAGTTCCAAATTGGAGCAAGTGTCTTTAAATTTCATGGCTACAGTCACTGAAGTGATCTTTGAGCCAAAGAGTACAAAATCTGACACTGCTTCCATTTCCTCTCCCTCTATTTGCCGGAAATGATGGGACTAGTTGCGAAGGTTAAACTTCAAGCCAGTTTTTATGCTCTCCTCTTTCACTATTTTCAAGATGCTTGTTAAATCCTCTTCACTTTCTGCAAATGGAGTGGTATGGTCTGCATATCTGAGATTGTTGATATTTTTCTCAGCAACCTTAATTCTGGCTTTTGATTCATCCAGACTGGTATTTTGAATGCTGTACTCTGCATATAAGTTAAATATACCAGACGATAATATAAAGCCTCGTCATACTCCTTTTCCAATCTTAAGCTAATACGTTGTTCCGTGTTTGCTTCTAATTATTGCTTCTTGGCCCTAATGCAGTTTCCTCAGGAGACAAGCAAAGTGATCTGGAACTCCCATCTCTTTGAGGCCTTGCCACATTTTGTTGTGATCCACACAGTTAAAGGCTTTGGTGCAGTCAATAGAAGTATCTCTCTCTCTCTCTCTCTCTCTCTCTCTCTCTCTCTGTCTCTCTGTCTCTCTCTGTCTCTCTGTCTCTCTCTGTCTCTCTCTCTCTGTCTCTGTCTCTCTGTCTCTGTCTCTCTGTCTCTCTGTCTCTCTCTCTGTCTCTCTCTCTCTCTCTATATATATATATATATATATTTGGTTTTGTGGGTTTTTTTTCTGGAACTCTCTTGCTTTCCCCATAATCCACTGAATTTTGGCAGTTTAGTTCCTCATCCAATTTGTAAAGCAATCTGCCTTTCTGATAATTCTTGGTTCACATATTGCTGAAGACTAGCTTACAAATTCTTAAGCATAACCTTACTGGTGTGTGAAATGAGCACAGTTGCAGCAATATCATTATTAAAGCTGTATCCCAAAGAGCTCAGAGAAAAAGAAGGAGTATCTATATATATAAAAATATTTATATTAGCTCTTTCTGTGGTGGCAAAGAATTGGAAATTGACAGAATGTCCATCAATTGGAAATTGGCCAAACAAGTGCTGGTGCATGATTTTGTCGGAATTTTATTGTGATTTAAGAAATGATGAGAGGGATGGCTTTAGAAAAAACCTGGGGATACCTATAGGAACTGATGCAGAAAGAAGTGATCAGAAGCAGGAAATCATTTTAAACAGTAATAGAAATACTGACAACTTTTTGCTTCTAAATGATGAGCACCACTGTCAACATCACCATCAGTCTTGTTGTCAGTCTCTTTTTCTTCTTTTCTATATCATGTTGGTGACCTTGTCACCCTAAAAACAGTCCAAACTCCACCATATAGAATTGACTTTGGGTTGATGTTCCACGCATTTTTATGTAATGCAAAATAATATTGCACTGACCACTTACCCTGGTGGTCTGAAATAAGCTGTTTACTTCCATATCCCTGGGGAAGTCCCTTTCAAGACTGTTTTTTTCTGTATGTATCTGTTTGCAGAGAGAGGCAGGTTTTGAGTTATCCAAGTAAGAAGACACCAACAACTTCTAATGAGAGAAGACTTCAGGTTTTCTGTTACCTGAGGATATGTTGCTGAGGTTGAATAGGATGATGCATGATGGGGAAGGAAAGGTGAGGAAAGAATTATGAACTTTTCCTCTGTTTATGGAAGGGGCTTTGACTTAGATTGTGAATTTAGTTACTGTTCTACTTCAATTGCTGCTGATCCATGTCTGGAAGCAAAAGGGCTAATTGGAGACAAGGCAGTCCCCTCACAAAAGCAAGGTTGTACGAAGATTAGTATAAGCGAGCTTAGGATGAAATACAGATCTTTTCTATCCTTTTCCCTAGGATTCTTTGAAGTGGGTTTCTGTAGAACTACATTTGTATTATATACGCCTGTGCTCAAATTGTTATTTTCTCCCTTGGTAAATTAGGTTAAACTTGATTAGTACATTCACTTCATATAATACAAATTCTATGAACTTTAGTGATTTTTTTCCCCAAGAATAAATGAAAAGTATTGGGTACTTCACATTTTGGAGGTACATCACATATCCTTGCTAATGGCCCTGCTCAATTCTTTGGAGTGGGCATTGTTTCTATCTTTATTGCAGTAAAAAGAACCCTAGGTTTAGAGTCACATAACTTGGGATGCAATCCTGGTTCATTCCTTAATTGCTTCTTGTGTATGACCTTTGTCTAAGGTTACTGATGACCTCTAACTGCTAAATGTAATGACCTTTTTCTCAGTCTTCATCCTTGACCTCTCTGCCACATTTGACACTGTTGACCACCCATAGACCATAGATGTTCCTCTTCTCTCTAGGTTTCTTGGCACTGCTCTCTTCTAATTCTCCTCCTAAATGCTCTTTCTCAGTCTCCTGTGAATGATTAGCATCCACATCCTTGGTAGAGGATTTGTCTTATCCTTTATTTTCTCTGAGTGATCACAGCAGCTCCTATGGGTTCAATCATAACCTCTATGCTTGAAAAACCAACATCTACATAGTCAGTCCTTTTCTCTCTACTGAGCTCTAATTAGTAGTAGTATTAGTAGTGGCAGCAGCAGCAGTAGTAATAGTAGTAGTAGTAGTAGTAGAAGTAGCAGTAGTAGTAGTAGTAGTAGAAGTAGTAGTAGTAGTAGTAGTAGTAATAGTAGTAGTAGTAGTAGAAGTAGCAGTAGTAGTAGTAGTAGTAGTACTAGTAGTAGTACATACTGCTATTATCTCTATTTTACACATGGAGAAACTGAAACTGAGAGAGGTCCAGTGACCTACTGTTATCTGGAATATCTATACCTGGATGTCCTATAGATATCTCAAACTTGACTTATCTAAATCGGAACTCACTATCTTTCCTCCTAAACCCACCCTTCTTCCTCACATCCTCCATTATCTTAAAGGCATTATCATCTTTCAATCATCCAAGGTTTTCAGAGTCACCCCTAAGTCTTGGCCCCAATTTTCCCCCTCTTATACAATCAGTTGCCAAGGATTATAAGATTCTACTTCCACATCTCTCTAATCTGTCTCCTTGTCCCCACCCCCATGGCTCCTACTCTAGTGCATGCCCTCACCCTCTGTTGTAATGACCAGTTATATTTGGGCTCTCTAACTCCAGGTTCCCTCTTTGTAATCCATCTTCCATACAGACTGCTAAATTAATATTCCTAAAGGATAGATCTCACTATGCCATGTCTCTACTGGTGAAACCTTAATGACTATTGCCTTTAGGAAAAAATACAAATTCTTCTGTTTGGCATATAAAGCCTGTCAGAAACTATCATTATATAGTCTTCACTCCATCCCCCCAAGTCCCATACCTAGAATGTTTTCTCTCTTTATCTACTCCTCTAAGAATCCCTAGCTCCCTATAAGGCACAAGTGCCACCTTCTATAAAAGTCCTTTCCTGATTCCCCTAGTTATTCAAGCTCCCTATCCTACACCAAAATGACTTTGTATTTTTTAAAAGTGTGTACGTTTTGTACAGTGAAAATAAATTGACCTATAGGAGTCATTACAGGAAATATGAGTTCGTAGTTTCTCTGGAAACTTTCAAGACATGGACCTGACGATTCTGCATTTGACCATTTTGGAAATGAAAGACTTCCAGGATGCTTCCTGTTATGGGGTGGCTTAGAGCTAATAGGACTAGTCACTTTGCTAAGATGTATAGAATCTTTAATTGTCCCTGGGTCCTCTCCTGCCCCATGGTAGCAGCTGAGAGTCAATGTGCTAAACCAGTTAAAAAGTGAGAAAGCTTCTGGTTTGCTATCTTCCTCTGAACCTTCAGTGGTAGATGAGGGACTATCTTTCTTTTTACTTATTTTTATATCCTTAACACTTGGCATAGTGCTTAGCACAAAGGACCTGCGTGACTGTGGGAGGGCTTAAGGGGAAGAAGAATCTTAATTATAAGGGACTATACTACTACTTATTCTTACTATTCATATATATATGTATATATATATACATATATATACACATATATACACACTCACATATATATACATACCCATATGTGTATATACATATATAGGCACACATATATGCATGTATGTTAATGGCCTTATAATAAGAAAAGACAATAATAATGATTAGTGAAATGAAGGTTCTAATATCATTGTGTGGGCAGGAAATAGTACATAAAACAATTAGAGAACAGTTTCTATCACTCTCTTCATCTACAAACATTCTTTGAATGCCCACAATGTATCTTTAAAATATATTATGTGACAGTGTGGTCAATAAAAAGAGCATTAGAGATGATATCGCAGGACCTGGGTTCAAATCCTGCCTTTGCCACTTAACCACATGTAAGTTACTTCTCTCTAGCCCTTGTTTTCTTCATCTGTAAAAAGAGTAGATTAGATTAGATGACTTCTAAGGTCACTCCTATCTCTGAATCTATGATTCTGTGATCCTGTCCTTAAGGTAGTTGTGATCTATTTGGAGAGAAGTCTAATATTGAATAATTAGAACACAGTGACGGAGAAGTGCAATGATGTGCAAATTACTAGCAGTAAATTACCGAATAATAAATTTGATAGAGAACCATTTTATGATAGCAAAGTTCACACACACACACATACACACATATACACATACATACATATACATTTGTGTATATATGGATACACACATATGTATATATACACACATACATATGTGTGTGTCTGTATGTTTCTAGTTACAGTAAGCTTCCTCAGAATGGCTGACCTTGGCCAGATTAAACCAGATTAAGTTGATTTCATCATTTCCAGTTAGTTCCATCACTTAAATGCTGAATTTCCCAAAGACATATGTTCCAGTCTTGTGTTTTTAATGTTATGGTTTTGAAGAAAGGAAATTATTCCAAGTATATGTAAAAAAAAGTCATAATATTTTAAGAGTATACTTGAATGACTGTTAGTGATATTGTAGCAGCTATTTGTATGAAGAAATCAAGCATTTTAAGAATTATTCAAAACTGCAACAAAACTAGGTCAGTCTCATTGAAGAACAAAGTAAATTGTGATTGAAAATGAAAAACAACAGTAAGAACTATTATTTCCAAATTGCCTATTTAATCCTCAGAAAATCAATAAAGACTATCAGAAGAACTTGAAGTTGGAAGAGTTGTTATTGATTCCTCTCTAATGCAACACAGACTTTCTGAAGTCAGGAAAATAATGAGAAGATCAGTGTATTTATATATATTATTTATATATATAATTATTACAGTAATGGGGGGAAAGTTGGTCATGGGGAAGACAATGCAAAGAGTAAATAATGTACTACAGGTTTAAGAGAGGTAATTTTCATTAACAAAACTCATGATTTTATGATTCTATCAAAACCATTTTTAGAAAGGAAAAAAAAAACTTCTAATTGAGTTTGTAAAATCTGGGCATCTTCATAACATTCTTCACTTTCTTTGGTTCTGAAAATCATTCTTTGTTGATGAAATGATGAACTTTGATGAGTATACTGACATATTTAGACAGAATGACTCTGAAATTATAAAAATTCTCAAATGAAGATAGAATACTACAACACAACCGAAATATTGAGAAATTTATTTGAGAGATTAAGATAAAAATGCTTTAAAGGCCTGAAAACTCCTCTGATTTAAACCTCATGGAAAATATAGAGGCTATAATCAAGGCTAGACTTGGGAGCAGGGCAATATAATAATTGTCAAAGTTACACTTAACATCCAATATGATGTATGCTTTAATGGTGAATTAAAGAATGTACCAAAAATTGTATGAAATCAATATAAAAAAGCGATTGCAACAAAAAGAGAACATATAGCCTATTCAAAGGTTTTAAAGATGAAAAATTTATATGGTATATTGTATGGTAATAAATTGAATGATTTTACTTTGGCCCACTTAATTTGAACACTTCTGAATATTTGTACTTGATATGAAGAAAAACTGCCTAATAATTAGGTCTAGTCAATAATTGAATAAGTTGACTTGGAGGAAGAGAGTCTTCAAACAAGTTTGATTGGGAATGTTGGAGAGGAGATTTTGGATGAGATACAGATTGGACCAAGTAGCCCATTAAGTGCCTTCCAACACAGAGGTTCTGGTAAACTACTCCACCATTGCTCAGACTGAGTACTTGCTGCAAGAGTTTAGAGGAAGGGGAGATGGGTGAAAACTGGAGTAGTTAAGGTAAATAATCATAGAAGGCTTTATCGAAGAGGGTGTACTTCAGTGGTGTGCTGATGATGAAATGCAAGCTTTGGCTTTGTTGAGAGATAAGGAGAAGGCATCTAGGATAGAGAGGCTAGAAGAAAGTTTTTGTCTGTAGTGAAACTGAACTGCCAAAGAGCCAGTCTTCCCATTCCCACACTTAGAGGCTTGTGAGATCTCTTGTGCACGCACGCACGCACGCACACACACACACACACACACACACACACACTAAATCCCAGGTACACTTCTCCTATTTTTCCTTTTACTATTTAATGTAGGGCTAGTCTTCATCAAATGATATATCCAATTGTTTATGCCAACTTATTAAGAGTGTATGTCACAAAGAAGAAATAAACTTTCTCTTTTATAAAGTCAGTATTGGAGGACTAAGTTGCCTCTAAGGTCACTTGAGTTCTGACATTCTATGTTCTGTTTCAACATTCAATAATTTCAAGGCACTTCAAGTTCTAATATTCTATTGTATAAGGGCTCTTCCAGATTAGACACTGTATTCCAGCTCTATCATTCTATGCTATCACAGAATGATGGGAATCTTATCATTTTATGACTGACATGTGCAATAGCCTATCATGTTATAAAGTGATACTACAGATTTAATCTGGGCTAAAGCATTTTAGATATATGTTGATAGAAACTCTGAGGGTCTTCCCCTCCCAGACTGATTCTTTTGTGAAGGCAAACTAGGTCATGTTTTGCCTCCATTCTTGCCTAGCTTTTAATTACAAAATGGATGGTGCCTCAGATAAACTGACATCTGGGAAAGATCTAGTTTAAAAAGACCAAGGTCTCCCACTGCATCTGGTGCCATTGCCAGTTGTCCTGACCTATGTCTTGCCCCTGGACTCCAATGACTCTGGAGGAGAGAGGGAGGCTGTCTTGCCTCACTCAAATTCAATTCACTTGCAAGTCAAGACATAGCCCTCCTGATGTCACTGGTCTTCTTTGAGAACATTATATGTATCTGTGTATAGATAGATCTAGAGATAAAGCTATCCAAATATTTTTATATGGATCTAAATCTACATCTATCTATATAGATACAGAATTTATCAGCAGGTTAGCACTCACCCCATTATTCCAATGCAATATAGATATATAGATAATGAAGAAGATTTTACCAAGATTTTGTCTTGGACTAATGGTGATGAGTGTTGGTCTGACAGTATGATCTCTTTAATCTCTAGGTGAAACTGAATTCCAGCGATAAAATTTGGGCACTAACTTCCACCGTCTGGGATTCATCTTCATATGTAAAATAAATAGATTGAATTAGATCCCCTCTAAGTACCTTGTTGGCTATTAGAATGTTTACTCATAAGTCTACATGATCTCTACTCTTACCCTTGTGAAATTCTATAGCTGTTATAGAAAATACCCAGGAAATGAGAATAGTCATGTCCACCATAAGACTTTGTCCTGGTTGTCACGGATTTGATGACCGCGGTTATCCCAACCTCTCTTCAAGAATCCCCCTTTTCTGCTCTGACTGATAGGATATTGTTTCTCCTGAATATTAGCTGTTGGGAACCAGGTAGATCTCCCTGAAATTCTTTGGTAGGTGGAATTGCTATATTTATTGCTTGAGTTCTTCCCATTTTTCATTCTCTGCCTTTGGCAAGGAAATGAGCCCACCCTGATAGTGCCCCTCCACTTCTCCTTTCTGCCTTCACACATATCCTATTCACAGTAGCACTGAAATGGAAATTTAATTGGATACATAAAACATATGCTTTTAATTGGCCATAGTCTAGTCTTCTTATGTTTTTTCCTAATTCTTAATGGTTGCACCTGCTAGCTTGCATATATAATTCCATAAATGCTAATTATAGACTACATACAGTTGACATAGTAGAATCTTATTTTCTTGATAACTCTCCATCAGCTTTATGGCTATAAAAATATGGTCTGTTCTGGAAAGTCATTTGCAAAATTCTGCTTTTCTTTTCTTATGTTTTTGCCCAGGATACTGTCGATACATGCACAGTGCATTGTCACATAAATCCGGAGGTGGCTGGTGAGTTGGAAATTTCTGATATTTTCTCCTTCGTGTGTTTTTATTCTGTCTTCATTTTCATTCTTTTGGAATCTCTTCTTATCACAGATATCTTGAGAATCAGTCTTTGTGTATTTTTAAAAATTATGTCAATTACAGTACAGATTTCTTCTGTTTGTACTCAGTTATCTTCCTAATATTAAATGCATTATTTTCCATTTCCTCCTTGAGCACTTTGGTCATAGCATCTAAATGTGGCATTATTGTCTCTAATCAGAATACTTCACTAAATATATAAGAGCAGATCTATTCCTTTCACAGTTGTTTGTTACCCTCCTTCTAGTTTCATCTTTGAATAATTACAGGTTTAACTTGCACATCAGACTATCTACAAACTCCTTTTTACAGGGACAGCGTTTTGTTGTTGCTTTTCTATGAAACACTATAGCTTATAATGTTCCATCCTCCTCCTTAAAGCCATACAAATTAACTTGCATGCCAAACTGGTGTTGTCCTGGGCTGTCATTTCTTTCCTTTTAAAAAAGAGCATAGATTTAGACCTGAAAAGGACCCCAGGGATTATATGGTCCAACTCACTTATTTTAAAAATGAAGAAACTGAAGCCCAAGAGGGTAAATGACTTGTTCAAGGTCACACAAGTAGGAAATGACAGTCAGGATTTGAAGGTAGGGTGTATGACTCCAAATTTACTGTTCTTCCGTTGTACCACCTGACTCTCTGTTTCATGTTGTTTATTGACTGAGAGCTTTTGAGGTTCTTTTGCTGTTCTGATTGTACTGGCTGTTTTGTGCTAAACTTCTCAAAAAAAAAATAGTGATGTCCAGAGTGAATGCTTTTCCTTTTACCCATTTTTTTTCATTTTGAACAGTCAATAGTTTATTTATTTAAGCAGGGTAATACTATAATTTTATAAAATTTATTTTAATTTCTATCTTTTCATGGAATTTTATATTGATTTTGCCTCTTCCTGGGATTCAAAAGATCTTAACTCTGCCACTAAATAATTGAAGGACCTTAGACAAATTCATTAATTAACTCATTTAACAAATAATTATTGAGCACATACTAGAGAGGTAACATGGTATATTGCAAAGAAATTCATAGGGGCAGATGTTTTATTTAGGAATTCAAGATTTAGGTAACTCCTGGATGGTGAAACTCTTTTCACTGAAATAGAAAACAGAAGATTTGAGTTGTAGCCCCAGCTCTACCACTAGCTGGTTATGAGATCTTATACCAACCACTTCCACTCTCTGCAAAAGGAGAGAAAGAGATTAGATGGCCTTGAAGATCCTTCCCAAATCAAAACAGTGACGATTCCCTGAAACCTAGACAGCTAGCTAGGTGGCTTAGTGAATAGACAAAGAGTTTGAACCCTCTGGGACTTTGACATTCCATTTAGCTACTCTTAGATTCTGTTTCCCTATCTTGTAAAAAGTAAATAATAATAATACTTACCTCATAATGTTGATATGAGGATCAAATTAGATAAAATATGCAAAATACTTTGCAAACTTTACTGCATAGATTATCGTCTAGTATCACAGCTACAAAGGCACTGAGACTGATATAGAGATGTCTAACTGGGCCTAGTATTTGCCCTCGAGGGGTTTATAGTGCAGTTGGTCAGCCAGGTGGCACCATAGTGCATAGAGTTAGGAAGACTCTTTTCCTGAGTTCATATCTGGGCTCAGACACTTACGAGTTGCGTGACTCTGAGCAAATCTCTTGGCCTTATTTGTCTCAGTCTCCTCCTGTGCAAAAATGAGCTAGAGAAGGAAATAGTCAACTACTCTAGTATTTTTGGCAAGAAAATTCCAAATAGAGTCACCAAAAGTTGGACACAACCAAAAAACAACCAAAAAAAAAAAAACCAAACAAACCAGGGTATAATACAATATGTACCTAAAAAACAAGGGCATTAGATTTGGAGTCAGAAACCTAGGTTCAAATCCCTGTTCTGCTACTCAGTAACTGTGTGATCTTGGGTACACTACTTTAATTTTTGGATCCCAGTTCTGGAGCTTCCTCTGTAAAATTAAGAGGTTAGATTAAGATGATCTCTTTTACTTTTTCCTGTTCTAAACTGCTTGAACCATCTTATCCAATGAGCTGTTACTCAATAAGTGACAAACTCCCTTACATAGGATCAAAATGGGGTAAGGTCCTCAAGTTGGATTTAAAAAAAAACAATAACATGAAAATTTGAAGAAGGGAGAGGTGATTTTCAGCTGCATTGAGTATGGTTAGGTTCTCTATACCTCAGTTTCTCTTTTTCTGAAATAGGAATAAATAACCTTGCCTTATAAACCTTAGAGGTTTTTTTGGTACAACTCAATGTGACAATAGGTGTCAAAGCTTATTAGCAGAGCAAGTCAGATGAGGAGAATTACTGCTAGAGACAGCTTTCATTTTAAACACTTTATTTTGCAGAAAATGAAAATGTCACAAACAATGCATTTCACATAAAATTGAGTTGCTGAAACCATAAAGTCACTCAATCAAGATTTAGATGCTTCATAGAAAATGCATACCCACCCTACTGATGTAAAACTAATTTATTTACCTCCCACATAAAGGATCTTTTTCATTTAAATGGAACAATCCCAATAATAGATTATTGCATTATGAATACGAAAAGTATAGATCCATTACATAATCAGTCATTTAATTGATACATTATGTCTTCCATGAAAAGAAGCACAGAGTTTAAATCACATGGCTGCTCCCTGTTTTGCTAATAAAATATAGTCTCTCACATTTAGTAGAGAGAAAAAAAAAACACTGAGATAGGGTAGGAAACGTTGAGGAGCAGATGACTGTCTGCAAAAACTTGAAAGACTATTCTCTAGAAAATGAATGAGACTTGTTATCCTTGGCCTGGGAGGAGAGAATTGGAAGTAATGGGAGTTATGGAAGGTACAATTTTAGATAAATCTAAACAACAAGGAGTAGACTATGATTCATTGAAGCAGGTGAAAACACAGTACCTAATCTCAAGGAACTCACATTTCAATGGGGGAAATATGTAAATGTTTAGGCACATAGCTGATTCAAAGATAGTAGCTAGAAAATAATCAGAAAGGGGAATGTATTAGCCGATAAGAGGACCAGGAAAGGCCTTCTGCTGAAGCTGATATTTAAGCTGGAGTCAGGGAAGCCAGTTAGTAGAAGGCAGAGTATTCCAGGCATGGGGGGACAGAGAGTCCAAAAGCGAATCTGGAAGATGGAGTGTTGCGTGTGAAGAACAGCATGAAGGCTAGTATTACACGGAGGGAAATAGAGCATAGGAATATTGGAAAGGTAAGAAGAGGCAAGGTTATAAAGAACTTTAAATACCAAATGGAAAAGTTTCCCTTTGCTCCTGGAGGGTGAGAGGTAGTCAGTGGAGATCACTGGGACAGGTGGACAGAACTCTGCCTTAGAAGAAGCACTTTGGCGCCTTAATGGAGGAAGATCAGTTAGTAAGCAATTGCAGAAATCCAGAGCAGAGTCATGACTTCCCCTCCTCCACTTCCTGCCTTCTTTCCTGTGTCTTCTTTCTCCATTAGATTATAAGATCCTTTAAGTAAGGGACTGACTCTCTCTCTTTTTATTAATTGTATCCACAGCATTGAGGATAGTGACTGGCACACAGGAGATGCTTCATAAATTTTTATTGCATTAGATTGAATTGGATTAGGTGATGAGCACTTTCTCACTAAGATTGTTGCTTTCTAATGGAGAAAAGTGGATGTATAGAAGAGATGTCATGAAGGTAGAAATGACAAGATTTGGCATCAGATTAGAAATGTAAGGTGAATGAATGGAAGAGTATTTGGGGAGGACACTGAGGTTATAGATCCAGGTGAATAGGAAGGTAGTGGTACTCTAAGCAGTAACGGGGAGGGTCAAAAGAGTGAATTGTTTGGAGGGAAAGAAAATGAGTTCTGTTTTAGACATATTGTATTTGAAATATCTTGAAGGCTATTTACAGTTTTGTAGCAGTGAATTCCCCATCACTAGAAGTTTTTAATTAGAGATGGACAAATACCTTGAGATCCCTGTCTCATGTGGGAGGTTGGATTACATGACCTCTGAGGTGCCTTACAACCGGATGATCTGATTCTTTTTTTTTTTTCCCTAGGAATATAACTTTATTTTGCAGTGAATAGTGCAGCTAAAAGTACAATACAGGACAACAGGAAGACTACCTATTTAATAGCTGCTTCTAAATCTTAACATATTTTCCTTATAATTGTACATTTCTTTTTGTTGCTGTTC
Organism: Pseudochirops corinnae; assembly: GCA_028646515.1. Lineage (NCBI taxonomy): Eukaryota > Metazoa > Chordata > Mammalia > Diprotodontia > Pseudocheiridae > Pseudochirops > Pseudochirops corinnae. The sequence continues at coordinate 281,207,934 of CM053587.1, forward strand.
AGTTTTGTCCGACTCTTCATGATCTCATGCAACATAACACACCAGGCTCTTCTATCCTCCACTCTCTCTCAAGGTCTGTTCAAGCTCATGTTCGTTGTTTCTATGACATCATCTATTCATCCCATCCTCCCCGTCCCTTTTTCCTTTTGCCTTCAATCTTTCCCAACATCAGGTTCGTTTTTTTTCTAATGAGTCCCATCTCCTCATCATGTGGCCAAAATATTTAAGCTTCAACTTCAGTATTTGACCTTACATTGAATAGTCTGAATTAATTTCTTTACATACTGAATGATTTCCTATCCTTCATATACAAGGGACTCTCAAAAGCAGATGATCTGATTCTAAATTCATCTGAGAGTAAGAGACATTGATATGACCACTGGACAATAGTATCTTTCAAGTTTTAAACTAAATATCCAAAATTTTCTGAGAAAATAGTTGCCAAGACAAATTAAGAATTATTCCCTTATAAGTTCTGACTCATTTTTTCTGATACTATATCTCTGTATCAGTTAACATGTTCAAAATTGAGAAATCTAACAATATAATTTAAATGACAAATAAATAATAGCAGAGAGAGCAATTGATTTGATTTCAAAGGTATGGAATTTGAACCCCACCTTGGCTACTTCATGAATGACCTTGTGACAGTAACTTAACTCCTCTGAGACTCGGTTTGCCTCCCTATAAAATAAGTGGGTTGTATTAGATGGTTGCTAAGTTCTCTTCCTGGTCTATATCTTATGAGCTGTCTACACCCCATATGGGATACAAATACAATTTAGTTCAGTTCAATATACAGTTAATAAGAATCTGTTATGGGCTGGGCATTGTAATAAAGTAGAAGGACAAGAATTAGACCTGTGATTTCACTCTATAGATCGAATTCTCAGATGAGAAGATCCCTCTACTAATGCAGGTCTGCATCTTCTCTGTGATTTGTAGCTTTAAAGAATTTCCCAGAGCACTGATGAATTGGAGACTTACCTAGAGTTATGTAACTTGAGTGTATCAGAGGGGGAATTTGAATCCAGGTCTTATTTTTTCCTAAATTAGCTCTCTTTCCAACTAGCCCAGGATGCCTTTTTAGGTGGGGGGGGGGGGTGTTTCAAAGATAAACAATAAATAGTATTTGCCCATAAGGAGCTTATAATCTATCCTCTGTGACCAAGCAGAAAAAAGTCTAATCCTTCTTTGACATTATAGCCCTTCAAATACTCAGATATCTATCATGTATCTGTAAGTCTTCTCTTCCATTCTCCAGGAAAAAAAACAAACAAACCAACAATTTCTTCCACAGATATTTGCAAGACATGGTTACCACTCCTCTTACCAACCATGTGAAATAGCCTTGTGGCATACATCTGTAGCACTCCAATAGAGACATACCCCTAAATTAATATCAATCCACTAATTACCACTTTATGTGTACAATCATCCCACACATTCTAGTTTCCAATAACCATACTATCATCCAACCCATGTCTTACTTGCAAGGATATTTTGATAGACTTTATCAATTGCTTCCCTAATGTCTACTTATACCATGTCTACTATGATATTCATCTGAATGAATAGTCTAGTGGACCCCCACAAAAAGGAAATGTGCTTCATTTAATGTGATTTCCTTTTAATAAACCCATTAAAAGATCAAAATAAATTATCAGAAATTCATGACAATATTTCAAGACCAGACAGTTAATTAACTAGTTATCAATCAACTAGTTAACAAATATTTGCTCGGTACCCAAGAGGTACAAAGCAGTCTTTTATACTGAAGGGTATATGTACAAGTAGTTTGGGTTACTATTAAGGGTAAAGCACACTCTTTACTAAGACTTTATGGACACATTCACTCCACCAGGAATTCTTACAGGTCAATGATCCCTTTATCTAGAAAAGTTTTGGATAGCGAATGACAGATCACATGATATGCTGAATTCTACTGAATAAGTAGACAGTTTTGAGAAAGGAAAGATATAAGGGGGATTATCAAGCGTCTAAATTTTAGGGGAATTTCCTAGCTTAGTAGCAAAGTACAAATCCACCAAAAATACATTTCAAATATAATAATTAATAGTAAGTTTACAAATAAAAGACAAGAATATTTCTGAAAAGATGATGGAAATGGATTACTTTTCTTGGGCCTCACTGAGACTGTTTTGGCATGAAGCTACTGACAATTCCCTACACAAAATAAAAGAAAGGGGACAGAGGGCAAGGGTTCCATTGTTGCTCCATTCACCAGGAAAGTTAAATAAGCTTCTACATGTCACTGGTCTACAAGAAGAGCACCACTACCTCCTCCTACTCCATCCCAAGCTGTAAGAGAATGAAGAAGCTTGCTATTTCTCCTGCTCTGTGTGCAGAGAAAAAGAAAAGAACAAAGAACTCAGCTGATGAGGATGAGGATGCTACTGCTAATAAAGAACAACCAACTTTTTATATCACCTGTTACATACCAGGCACTGTGCTAAGTGCTTTACAGTAATAATAATGGCCATTATCATCATCGTCATCATCATCATCCCCATTGTACAGCTGAGGAAACTGAGGCAAATTGGGGTTAAATAACTTGCCCGAGGTCACATAGTTAGTAAATATCTGAAGAGAGCCTCTCAGAGCAGAAGTGTCCAGTGGGAGACCATTTAGAAGTTTTGTGTTCTTAAGCTCTATCTCCTACTTTTCATTTTGGTCAGATAACACCCTAGAATCTCCTTCATCTACTGTTCTTCCCTCTTGAGAAGTGAAACGAACATCTTACAACCTGAGTACAATGGCAGGTATGTAGGTCTGTGGAGGCTACATTAAAACAAAATAAAAACAAACAAACAAAAAAACCAAGCTTGTTTAGAGACAAGGGGGTCTTGCCCTCTTAGCAACAGAAAATTTCCCCTTCAATCCTCCAATTGTTCTAGGTTCTACTTTCATCTTGGGGAGAGCTGAAAAGGGTGAGTTATTACATTTATTCCCATTCTAAAAACCGAGAAGGCAACTTGGTGTTGTTGTAATTTTGATATTTTGGGCTCCTAAAAAATGTAAGCTATACTTACATGACCCAGCTCACAGAATCTGAAGAGACAATGCTTTGCAAGCCAAAAAGTGCTACGGAATGGGAGACTATTATTATTCAAGTGGAACTCATCCCTTCTCACCTTACTGTCAATAATCCAGATTGCTTTACCAGTGCAATTTGGCAAACCCACCCATAAACTCAACACTATAATAAAATTCCTAGTTACTGAGCTCTTGAAGTGGGGAATAGGGAGGGAAAAGAAAAGAAGCATTTATTAAGCCCCTATTTTGTGAAAGGCACTTTAAAAGCTTTATTTTATTTAATCCTCCCAACAACCCTGTGATATACATGCTATTATTACCCCTATTTAATAGTTGAAGAAACTGAGACAGAGAGAAGTTCAGTTACTTGCTCAGAGTCACACAAATAATCTGAGGCTGCATTTGAACTCGAGTCTTCCTGGCTCCAGGTTCAGGGCTCTATCTGCTATACTCCCTAGTTTTCTGATGGAGGCAGAGGAAGTATTATTTCCCCCTATATCACCCTGGTATATGCTGGAACTTCGGAAAAGATTTTCATCCGGTAGGAATCTCTTCTCTTCTCCAACTCTGGCTCCCAAACCTACGAATCAGTCTTCCTTTAAAGTGATCCACTATTCCTTCATCCCTGAGTTCAAAAATAGTAAATACTTAAGAAATATTTGTTCAATTAATAGTATTAACTTCTTGCTGCCTCCTAATTACTCATGACCATGCACCTAGGCCTGCCCTTCCAAGAGAGGGAGAGTGCTTCACTGTGGATCCTCTTTTAAACCTTCCCTTTATCAAAATCTGTGCTTAGCTTGAGGCAGTATTGGCAACATTGAATTGGAAAGGATTCATTGAACTTAATCGAACACATTTATTAAAAGCCTGCTATATTCCAGGTCCCCTGGGGAGTGCAGAGGGAGGTAAAAATACAAAAAATAAATAAAACATCACCCTTACGCTTATAAAATGTACAATCAAATGGAGGAAGGAGAGGATGACACATACAAATAATTGTATTACAACTAGAACATAAGGGCATAAGATAGGAACAAACAAAAGGCTATGTAAGGTCTATGGAGGGAAATAGCCTCTAACTGGTGGGGTCAGGGAAGGTTTCCTCAGAGTGAAGACAGTTTAGTTGGGCCTTAAAGAATGGGTAGAATTTCAACAAGAGGAAATGAACCCATGCTAGTCATGGGATGGGGAAGGACACAAACAAAGACATGGCAGCATGTAGAGTGCAGGGCTTACAAAGAAAAGGATGAAGCCCACTGTGGATAGAATATAAAATAGGGGTGATTAGACAATAAATTTAGCATGGCTTCAGACTGAGAAGGATTTTGATGATTAGATTAAAGAGGTGGTTCAGTAGTCGGTTTTGATTTTAGATTTTGACTGTCACGATCATATCTATGCATACTAAAATGCTCAAGGATGTTTTTGGATCTCTTTGATTGGAATAATCCCTCCAATGATGCTGACTCCAAACCATCCAATATCTGCCTGTGCTATGAAACTCTTCCTTATGTCCTTCCACTTATCTGCCCCCCACATTATGAGGATACCAGTGGAAAACTCCAGATCTATCTTCTTTATCCATCATCTAGTTCCTGGATGACATACTTTATTCCAAGTTTCCTCATTTGTTATGTGTTGCAGTTCTTCATGCCCACTCTAAGCCCTCCACTGTTCTCTATGCAATGGATGTGCAATCTCAATTCTACAGAGACTACTGAAGTCATATATCAGGATTGGCTGTTTGCTATCCCAAACTGACTCTGAAAAATGTGCAGAAGCCCTGCTGACCTTCAACTTGGAATGGAGAAGGTATGACTTTGTCTCTAACCTTCACAAAAGTTGAGTATCAGACAACCCAGCAGGGGTTCCTGACATAGGGTCTGCGTACCCCTGAGGGGTAAAAGAAGCTTCTCAAGGGAGGATGAAAAATATTAGAAATATGTAGTAAATAATTCTATTATTCTATTAAACGGTCTAAAAACTTTGAATAGATTTCCAATAAATTTAAGTTAGAAGGTTTTGGGTGTACCCTTGGAAAAGAATATTTGGTAAATAAACTAAGTGAATAAACATGTATTAAGTACCTATGCTATGCCACACACTGTGTTACGTGCTTTACAAATATCTCATTTGATCCTGCCAACAACCCTGGGGGTTAGGTGTGGCTATTGTTACCCTCATTTTACAGTGTTTAAATCACTTGTCCAGGGTCATACAGCCAGTGTCTGATGCCAGATTTGAACTCAGGTCCTGACTCCAGTCCCAGCATTGTATTCACTCTACCATTTAGCTTTATTTTTTTTTTTTTATTTTCACAAGTGTATACATGGTAAACTCTAAAATTTATTTCTTTTAGGACTTAATAGTGGTTATGGGAAGGTTTACTGAAAAGTCAAGGGATTTACAGGGATCAAAAAAAAAGTAGGAACCCTAGCTATAGATATGCTAGGAAGAGAAAAAGCAACAACTAATGACCTCGTTAAAAACAAGTGATATACCAAAAATGCTCACATGCTTCTCTTCATCTCTTCTCCCTGTGCTTCCTCTGGGTTGGCAGAAACACCAACAGCAAGGAGCCAGCTCTGCCCTTCACCTCTGGAAGGCTGCATTGCTTCTGATCAGGAAAATCCTGGTGACATATCCCTCTGAGATTATCTCCAATTTATCCTACCTAGAGTTTGCTTGTACATTGTTGTTTTCATGTTTTCTCTTCCATTCAAGAATGAACTTCTTAAGGCCAGGGACTATCACTTTGCCTTTCTTTGTATCCCAAGTAATCAGTACACAAGATGAGGCATGGTGGGCACTTAAAAAATATGCTTGTTGACTTGAATTGTTCACTTGTTAACCTGGATAAACTAACTCTTTTCCAGGATAATGCCCTCTGTAAAGAGGTTTGAGTGTTTGATGTCTCAATAAATTTAAAATAAAAATAGATATTATGTCTGGAAGAAAAAAGATACTACCAACAGGAACTGGGAGAGATACAAATTTAGAACCTAGGTCCATCTACTTTGGAGAGCTGCTGTATGTTTAGGTCTCAGAATGAGTGGGATGATCATAGATTCATAGATTGAGGACTTAGAAGTTATTTAGTCCTTCATCCTGCTTTTTTTTTTTAACAGATGGTAAAATTGAAACCTTCATAAATAGAATGCTAGCTATGGATGCTGAAAGAACTCATTGATCTTCATACTTTTGGATTTCTTTTTTTGTCTTTTACTTCTTTTTAAAAATTTATTTAGCATCTTATTTTTTCTCAGTTACATGTAAAAACAACTTGTAGCATTAATTTTTAAAACTTTGAGTTCCAAATTTTCTTCATTCCTCCATCCCCCACTGCCCTTGTTGAGAAAGCAAGTAATCTAATATAGGTTGTGCATGTATAGTCCTGCAAAACTTATCCACATTAGTCATGTTGTGAAAGAAAACATAGACCAAAAATAAAAACCCTCAAGAAAAATAAAGTAAAAAAAAAAAAGTATGCTTCAATACTTTTCAGTTCAGATAGCATAAGTTCTTTTTGGGGGGTGGACAGCATTTTTCATCATAGTCTTTCAGAGTTATCTTGGATCATTGTATTGCTAAGAACAGCAAAGTCATTCACAGCTGATTATCTCACAATATTGCTGTTACTTTGTTCACAGTACATTTCACTTTGCACCAATTCACGTAAGTCTTTCCAAGTTTTTCTGAGAGCATCATGTTCACCATTTCTTTTAGCACAATAGTATTCCATCATAATTATATACCACAGTTTGTTCAGTCATTCCCCAATTCATTGGCATCCCCTCAATTTCTAATTCATCGCCACCAGAAAAGACCTGCTATAAATAATTTTGTAAATATAGGTCCTTTTCCTTTTTAAAAAATCTTTTGGGGAGGTATACAGACTTAGAAGCCATACTGCTAGGTCAAAGGGTATGCATGGTTTTACAGCTTTTTGTGCATAGTTCCAAACTGCTCTAGAGAATGGATAAATCATTTCACAACTCTATCAACAATGTGTTAATGTCTCATTTTTTCTCACATCCCCTCCACCTTTCATCATTTTCCTTTTCTGTCCTATAGGCCAATCTAATACATATGAGGTAGTATCTCAGAATTGTTTTAATTTGCATTTCTCTACTCAGTAGTGAGTTAAAGCCTTTTTCATATGGCTATAGATAGCTTTGATTACTTCATCTGAAAACTGTTCATATCTTTGGATCATTTATGGCTCTTATTTTTATAAATTTGACCCAGTTCTCTATATAGTTGAGAAATGAGGCCTTTATCAGAGAAACTTGGTTTGAATTTTTTTCACAGTTACTTTTGCTAACTGTATTTCCCTCCATCCTATTCCCCCTTCCATTTATTCTATTCTCATTCTTTTCATCCTTTCCTTTCTCAAAAGTGTTTTACTTCTGATTACTGCTCCTCCTCACCATCTGCCTTCTTTTATATCCCTCCCCTTTATCTTATCCCTTTCCTCTCCTACTTTCCTGTAGGTTAAGGTAGATTTCTATACCCAATTGAGTGTGAATGTTATTCCCTTTTAAGTCAATTCTTATGAGAGTAAGGTGTAAGCATTCCCTGATACCTCCCACACATTCCCCTCCAATGTAAAAGCTCTTTATTGATTCTTTTATGTCAGATAATTTACCCCACTCTCCCTCTTCCTTTCCCTTTCTCCAGGAACAGTGCTCTTCTTATCCCTTCATTTTATTTTATTTTTTAGATATCGTCCTATCATATTCAACTCACACCTGTATCTTCTATTCATATATACTTCTTCAAATTACCCTAATAATGAGAAAGTTCTTATATGTTACAAGTTACATCTCCCCATCTAGGATTAAACCATTTAACCTTATTAAGTTGCTTGTGATTTCCTATTCCTGTTTACCTTTGTATTCATCTCTTGAATCTTGTATTTGAAAGTCAAATTTTCTATTCAGCCCTGCTCTTTTCATCAAGAATGGTTGAAAGTTCTCTATCTCATTGAATATCCATTTTTCCCCCAAGGATTATATTCAGTGTGAAGCGGGGGAGGGGGGGGGGGGGGGTGATTCTTGGTTTTGATCTTAGCTCCTTTGACCTTTGGAATATCATATTCTAAGCCCTCCAATCCTTTGATGTAGAACCTGCTAAACTTTGTGTTATCCTGACTGTAACTCCATAATATTTGAATTTTTTTCTTTCTAACTGCTTGCAATATTTTATCCTTGACCTGAGAGCTGTAGAATTTAGCTATAAGACCTCTTTCAGGAAGGGACTGGTGTATTCTTTCAATGTCCACTTTACCCTCTGTTTCTAGAATATCAGGGCAGTTTTCCTTGACAATTTCTTGGAAGATGATATCTAGGCTCGTTTTTTTATTATGGCTTTCAGATAATCCAATATTTTAAAAATGATCTCTCCTGGATCTATTTTCCAGGTCCGTTTTTTTGTTTGTTTGTTTTTTCCCAGCGAGATATTTCCCATTGTCTTCTATTTTTTTTCCCCATTCTTTTGGTTTTGTTGTATAGTTTCTTGATTTCTTATAAAAATCATTAGCTTCCATTTACTCCATTAAAATTTTTAAGGAATTATTTTCTTCAGTGAGCTTTTGTACTTCCTTTTCCATTTAGCCAATTCTATTTTTTTGTCAGTGAATTTTTGGACCTCTTTTTCCATTTGGCCAACTCTGCTTTCTAAGGCATTCTTCTCTTCATGAGCTTTTTTGTACCTTTTTTTACCATTTGACCTACTCTATTTTTTTAAGGTGTTATTTTCTTCAGTATTTTTTGTCTCTTTTTTCAAGCTGTTGACTTGTTTTTCATGATTTTCTTGCCTCTCTCTCATATCTCTTCTTCCACCTCTCTTACTTGATTTTCAAAATCCTTTTTGAGCTCTTCCATGGCTTAAGACCAATTCATATTTTTCTGGGAGATTTTGGATGTAGGAGATTTGACTTTGTTTTCTTCTTCTGAGTGTGTTTTGATCTTCCTTGTGACCATAGTAACTTTCCATAGTCAGAATATTTTTTTCTGTTATTTGTTCATTTTCCCAGCTTGACTTTTAACTCTTTGTTAAAGTAGGGCTCTGTTTCTAGAGTAGAGCATGTACTGTCCCAAGCTTTAAGGGATTTGTGCAGCTATTTTTTAGAGATACTTCTAGGTACCTATATGCTTTCGGTTCTTCCATGGTGTTATGATCTAAGGAGAGTTGTGTTTACTACTCTCTTGGCCTGTGAGCAACCACAAGTACTTTTTTCTGTCCTGAAGAGGAAGTTATCTATTATACCGTGGTCACAAATTCTGGTGTTCTAGGGCTTTTCCTTACCTGGGACTTCCATCTGGATTCAAACATGGGCAAAGCATCAGAGTCCTCCAACACTGTTAGCAGAGAGAGCCCTGTAATCTTCTTCTGATCAGTTGTTTGAGCCCCTTACAGTCTGTAGGCTAAGAGTTCTGGAAGCAGCTGCTGCTCCTGCCACCTAATTCAGTTGTTCTCAAGACCTGCTCATGGTTTGCTGGAGCTGGATCTGTGCTGATGTGGCCTGCACTGGACTGTGCTCCACTCTCACCCAGGTGCAACAGACCTTTCCTGTTGATTTTCTAAGTTGTATTTGCCTGGAAAATTATTTTGTCCCTTCCTTTTGTGAGTTCTGTTGCTTCAGGAATTGTTTTATAGCATTATTTAATGGTGTTCAGATGAGTTTGAGGTAGAGCTCAGGTGAATTTTTCTGTTTTCTCTGCAATCTTGGCTCCAATCCTTTCATACTATATACATACATATATATAAAAACACATACATACACATACATAAATATGCATATACATATACATGTATATATGTACATTATATATTTGTCTATGTATTTATATCTATTCTTCAATATAATTATATCTATATCTGTATCTATACATATACATATACACATATGCATGTGTATGTTTCTAGAGTTAGATAATTGTTTAACATTGATGACTAGATTAAATTACTTGTGTTGTTATACAGGTGCTAAGTGGTAGAGCTGGAAGAGGGTGAACAGAAAAGGGAAATCATAAGGGACTTAACAAGGTTAAACGCTTTATATTCCTATATGGGAAGATGATATTTGTAGTTCATAAGATCTTTCTTATGATTAGAGTGATTAGGAACAGTATATATAGATACAGGGCACAGGTATGAGTTGAATATACCACAGATAAAATTTGAATTCAATCCTCTTATACCCAGCTGTAATTTGAATTCAGTTACCCTTTATCAAGCCTTTTAAAGTTATTATTGATTATGTCCTTAATGTGTCAATGTTATTTGAAAATAGATGTCCTGTTTATAATGATTCAAAATGTCCAGAAAAGTCCACATGCTTGCAAGTTCTCATAAATGTCTTCTCCTTCTTGAACAAAATAATGTAATTATTGAATAGAGATCAACAAAGTCATAACTAGAGGCAGGTGAGGTGACTAGGGCTTTAGCTCAGGTGCTGACATGGGGGCAAAGGCACACATTTTCTCCAAAGGCACAGTTATTCACTGGTATAGTCTGAACCAAAACATATGTGGTCCTGTGTGTCATCAGGATTTGGATTAGGGTATCTAAGTTTTGAAAGATAACAAAAGAGCAACAAATTTGATTAGTAGAAAACAGAAGAAAGGGGGAGAGGAGTGAGTCAATCTCTCTCCCAGTATGACCATACCCATAGTCTGACTGTTTTCTATGTGTATTCTCTCTTCCTCATGCAACATCTCCTACCAAAACAAACAAACGAACAAACCAACAAACATCCCTTGGATCTCACTGCTAGGTCTGCAACTATTTTTGTCCCAGGTGAAAAAGTATTTTCTTGTTTTCTCTCTGAACCTCAACTTCCCACAGGGTCCTATCAGTCACTTACATAAAAGGTCCTAAGAACTGCTTGAAGGAAAATGTGAGGCCTTTGCGGCCTAAAATGTTTGTCAACTAAGATCTGTTCTCATAGCAAGATTGTTAAACAGTGACAGTAAAATATCTCATTGCAAGGGGTGTGGGGTGTCACATTGGAATGAGTGGCAAGGAAAAGGACTCATTAAGTGTGGACATTTCCTAGAAGTTCGACAGTGAAACAGAGGAGACAAATGGAATAACTGATGAAAAGAGTAGAAAGATCAGAGGATAGTTTTTGAGGGTTTGGAAGATCTGAATATGATTCACTTGAATATCTAAACATGCCTGAAATGTATAAATACCTTATAAGTGGTATTTGTATTTTAGCTCAAGAGACTTTCTAAACCAAAAAGAAAAGAAAAGAAAAGAAAAAGGAAAACGGAACCACTAATGGCTAAATTTAAGATTTCCTTGGTAGTGGAGGTACAAGTACCTGCCAGTGTTGCTTAAATCACACCATTCAAATGACTTCCACATCACAAAATCTGACTTCATTGATTCGTTCATCTATCTATCCATTATTTCATTCATTACTTCATTCAACAAAAATCTTAGCATTCTACCTTACAATATTACCACATGGTCAAGGTTTCTTTATGGAATTCAAAAAATCATCAATACCATATGTTGGTCTCAGGCAGAATTGATTTTCTGGAACAAATCTAATAAGAAAATAACTATTTTTAAGGTACTCATGGAATTACATCTAGAAGTGATTGAAACTCATTGAAGCAAAGAACATAGAGAGGTCTTAGATGTCCAGAAATGGAGGCTCAGAGCATACATCTATCATGCTGGGGATTCTTATAACCCTTCCCAGGTGCAAAGTTTACTCATGGTGGGAAAGAATGGAATGCTAGGCTGGTAGTCCAAGAGACCTGGGTTCTGATCATATCCCAGGTTATGACCTGTAACAATTGGTTCATAGCAGGGCTTTGCACATAGCAGTAAGTGCTTAATAGATGGTTTTTCTATTCATTCACTTATCCTAACACTAATTCACTGCAAGACTTTTAGCAAGTCTTTTAGCTTTCCTTTCAAGTCAGGTAAGTATTTATTATGTTCCTGCTGTGTGCAAGTTACTTTTCTGAACATTAGGTAAGTGATAAGAAATGGCCCCTGATATTATAGAGATTACAGCCTAGAAAGTAAATATGATACAAGTAATAACTAAAACACTATATAGAACTTTCAGAAAAACCACAGAGGCAAACACTATAAGGTAGAAAGCATAAGCAATCATTGTTATCTTGAATAAGATAATAATAATAACTAAATTATATAGCTCTTTTAAGGTTTGCAAATTGCTTTTCATGTAGTATCTCATTTGATCACATAAGGAAAATGAACTTTGGATACATTAATGGGGGCCATGTCACTAGAAAGAAAGTAGTAGAGTTAGGATTAAAAGCCAGGTCCTTTGGGTTTAGGACTGTTTCACTTCCCATTGTACAATACTATACCTTTACACTGGTACTTTAATGCTTCCTTGATTTCACCAGTCTTACTGAAAACAATGAGAATCTTGAAAAGTCACAGAATCTCAATTTTGGAAGATATCTCTGAAGATCTAATGCAGTGGTTCTCAACCTTCCTTATGACGCAACCCTTTAATACTTGTATGTGGGCATATCTGCATGTGGGTGGACCTGCCTGGAGACGGATAGAGGAGCAGTGTCTCAGTTCCTAAGACCATTGGAAATATGTGTTTTCCAATGATCTTAGGCGACTCCTGTGAAAGGATTGTTCAACCCGCACAGGGGTTGCGACCCACAGGTTGAGAACTACTGATCTAATGAAATCCAAAGCTTTATAATAATAATAATAATAGTAAATTTCCTCTATAGCATTTCCTATAGTGTTCATCAATGTTTGTGTTAAAGATCTCCAATGGTAGATGTTCAACACCCCTTGACAGCATATCAATCAATCAATAATCATTTATTAAGTACCTACTACGTACCAGGCACTGTGCCAACTCTGGAGATACCAAAAAAAAAAAAATAGAAAAGAGGCAAAAGATAGTCCTTGCACCCAAGGAGCTCACAGTCTAATGGATGAGACAACAAAGAAATATATACAAACAAGCTCTATACAGGATAAAAAGGAAATAATTAACAGAGGGAAGGCACTAGAATTAAGAAGGGTTTGGAACTTTCTGTAGAAGATTGAGTTTTAGTTGTAGCTGAAGTTAAGGAAGTCAGGAGGTGGAGATAAGAAGGAAGAATATTCCAGGAATGGGAACAACCAAAGAAAACACCCAGATTTGAGAGCTGGAGTGTCTTATTTATGGAACAACAAGGAGGTCAGTGCCACTGAATCAAGTGTACCTGATGGGGAATAAGGTGTAAGAAGACTGGAAATAAAGAAGGGGGCTAGGCTATGAAGTACTTTGAATGTCAAACAGAAAGCTTTAAATTTGATCCTGGAGGCAGTGAAAAACCATTGGAGTTTATTGAATGGAGGTGAGGTTGTGTGTGTGTGTAATATGGTTGGATCTGTGCTTTAGGAAAATCACTTTGGTGGCTGGAAGGAAGGAAGGAAGACAGTTTAGAATGGGAGAGGCTTAGAGTAGGCAGATGTACTGGTTATGGAATTTGGAGATGCCCCTGAATTGGCTTGGTTTTGGGGTTGAATGTTAAAACCCAGGGCTTGTGAATCCCACTTGTGGGATGGACTTGTTGACGTGAAGAGAGAGGGCTGAACTGGGAGGAGCTGTGAATTGGGAGAGAGGCCCAAGCCTAGAGAAGGCCAGAGGGACTTTGGGAGAGCAGTAT
>CM053587.1:281222169-281239155 GCA_028646515.1 Pseudochirops corinnae
ACTAGATTATCTATATATTTATGTAGGCCTAGATGTAGATATGAAGAGAGAAATTTATAGATTTACATGTATAGCATGTTCCAAAAATCTTAGTTGTTTTGAGTTTTAGTAATTTAAGAAGTATAAATGCTACAGGTGAATAAAAGCATCATTTTAAAGTTTACTTAAATCTCTTTTATACATACTGAGATTGGTGAAATTTGGATATTAATCTTTAAATTGTAACAAGATCATCAACCTTGCCACTATACATTGTGTGTTTTGAGATGACACTTTCTAAGGTCATCTGATCTATCTTCATTACAGTTTTTTCTTGTGGGGTCACATCCAAACTATCATGTCTGCACCAAAACCTTTCTTTTTGGTATGATTTTAAGGCCAGGATTACAGTGCAATCCTTTCAGTCACTGAGCAGCGGCTGATGAAAGGTTATCCAAAGTTTGAAAATAGACTAAAGCAATATATAGCACAAGGTCACAGATGAAATTTTAATAAGACACATAAATATTTTAAAATTTTAATTAATCTTTCAAATGTTTTTGGTAAATTTGTGGCATTTTTACTTTTGAGGTTATTAAAACTTAAAACCATACTAAGGCTTTGGGGATATCCTGAACATATAATTAAGATGCATACTCCTATTTCTGGCCTTCAAAGCCCTTCACAATTGGGTCCAACCTATTTTTCCAATCTTACCTAATTCTATCCACCACCTGTATCTTGTGCTCTATGTTCCTGCATAACTGAACTATTTGTTTGCTATTCCAATAGACTCTCCTGCCTCCATGATTTTGTGTAAGGTTATTAGTGAGGAATGGAATGGAATCTCCATCCATCTCCACCTACTGATGTCCCTCCCTTCCTTCAGGATCCAGCTTATATATCAGCTCTTCCACGTAACCTTCCTTGGTCCCTTTGATCTCTCCCCCTGCCTTTTTTTTAGTTGCCATTCTAATTGAAATTTCTCTATGATCTTATACCACAATGTGGTTGTTTTGGATATGTTTATCTTTTCCTCCTATTAGACTCTAATTTCTCTGAAGGCAGAGACCTAGTCTTGTTTCAACTCTGCATTCTCAGAACCTTGGAGTGTACATTTCTTAGAGTAAGAGCTTAATAAAGCTAGCAACTGGGCCAGTGTTTTCATTGGTAGAGGGAAAACCTAAAGGAGGGAATTAGGATCAGGATACAAAGAAAGGCCAAAAAAGAGGCCCTGCTCTCAAGGTTCTCACAGTCTTGTGGGGGAGGTGACCTGCAAATCACTACATATATATACACAATCAGCAGAGAATAAATTAGGAGTAATGTCAGAGAGGAGGCACTAAGGTTAAGGGGGACTGGGAAAGGCTTCTGGCAGAAAGTGGGACTTTAACTGAGACTCAAAAACAGCCAGAGAAGCTAGGAGGTAGGGATAAAGAGAGAGAATTCCAGTATGGGGAACAGTCATTGGGACATCTCCATTGGGAGATGGAATGACATGTACAAGGAACAGCAAGAAGGTCAGTGTCACTGTGCTGAGAAGCATATATTTAGAATAGCTCTCTGAGCAGGTAAAGGGATGCTGGGAGAAACTTGAGCTACCCAATAAAAAAAAATCTATCAATAAAATGTATTTAAAAAAAAAGAATGTGAGCCCTCCTGAGGGCAAGAAGGACAGTGTTTTTTTGTTTTTTGTTTTTTGTTTTCCCTTTGTAATACCAGTGCTTAGTATGCAGTAAGATTTTTAACAAGTGCTTTGGAACTGACAAGTCCCTATCTTTCTACTTCTACTGTTTTGTAAACACCAATGCTATTATTTCCTCTTCCTTTTTCCTGAGCTCCGGTCCTTCATCCATCTTCATTCTAGCATAATCTCTGTGATCTTAACTTCACCTCCCTCCAAATCCAATTCTGACTCCATCCTTGGCCATTTTAATGATTTATTGGCTATTATCCAACAATCCTTTTCTGTCTTCCACCATTCTTGACCTGCTAATCTTAATTTCTGGATAATCTTCACATCCCTTCCTTTTCATTTCTCAGTTATAAAATATGATTGATTTCACCTCCTCCTAATTCATTATATATAGTCTCAGCAAGGATTTTTCTAATTGAGATTTGTATCATTCTACCCTTATTTGTGTCCTATCTCATTTCCAATGTTGTCTGTTTTAGTTTTCTTCTTTCTAATCCTCTTCCTAACTCTCCCCCCTCCCAAAAGATTGAATAACCTCTTAGGATATCAGGAAGAAAATTGAGACCACCTAGCATTACTTCTCCCTGTAATTATTTTTCCAAAACTTTTCTTCACTATTACCCACTTTTGCTTCCCTTTGGTCACAGAAGAGTTATTGTTCTTACTTCTAAAGATAATTCTTCTACCTTCATCCTTGGTCCCATTCTCTCTATCTTCCTCTGAGACCCAGCTCCATTCAATCTCTTTCCAATCTCTCTCTTTCTCTCTGAGAGAGACAGAGACAGAGACAGAGAGAGAAAGAGAGAGAACTTGACACTCTAGATGAATACTTGACCCTTATTTGACTATGAAAAGAGAAAAAAAAACTTGTTTAAATCTGTTATCAACTTTAAAATGAGTTGCATTTAATTAAGGAATGGAAAGGTTGATTTAAACCAAAAAGGGAGAGACCCCATTTCCCTTCAACCCAGCTCCCTTCTGACCCCTATCACAAATTAGGGAACCCCTGAACCCCACCCCCCACTTTAGCTCAAAGATTCCCCTCTCTCAGTTCAGAGACTCCCTATGACTCTCCCAGCTTAAAACCCCACTATGACTCTCCCAACTCAGAAACTCTCCCCCTCTGACCCTGTTAACCCCTCTTATTTCAGATTAGGTTCCCAAATAAAGATGCTCAACTACCACCACAAAAATGCTTGAAAAATACAAGGGAACCTGAGTTACTCTCTGGTCTCAGGAAATTTATTATTGTGTGGTCTTAAGAATCTTAAGAAACTGTTTGTCTCAGTTTCCTGATCTGTAAAGAGAAAAATAATAATGGCATCCACTTCCCAGGGTTATTGTGAGGATCAAAATGATATAATGATTTTGAGGCATTGGGAGAGGGTTCTGGGAAGATGCCAGAGTAGATCAGAAAATTTCAAGCTCTTAAGATTTTTCTCCACAAAAGAGACAAAATAGCACCTCTGTGGGAACGTAGAGCGGTGAAAACAAATAAGAGTAGGGTCAGAATAGGTGTCCTCTAAGGAAGATCAGAGAAAACCAGAAGAAAAATCCTTGGACTAGATTTCCTCTTGGTGAGGAGTAAACACCTTCAGGCTAGGTTCCACTTAAAGGGGTTGATTAACAGCCACAAATTGCTAGAGTGGTAAACCCGGAGGTTAATTGGTTTGAGAGGCTTCCTTGACCTTAACCACAGGAATTTTTACCCCTGGGATAGTGAGGAGAGTTGGGCATCTGACCTGGGGAAGATCTAGGGAAACTCTGCTGATTAGGAACACCAGACCTGGGTGTGTTGCAAGAATGGCCAGAGGCACCATACCCCCATATCCCAGGACTAGAGGTGGTCATAAAAACTGAATTAACAGAGAGCTGCTATGGGAATAGAGAAGACCAGGGTTCATCTTCATAGGATACTGAAACAAAGAAACCCTCTTCTGCCCCAAAGAGTAATGTCAAATGGTCACCTTCCCCAAAAGAATTCACTGAAGAACTTTAAAAAGACTTTAAAAATCACATAAGGCAGATGGAGGAAAAATTAAAAAGAAAAATAAGAATTATACAAGAAAAAACAAGAAGATTAAGACAAGAAAGGCAACCAATTAGAAAAGGAGATGCAAAATTTTAAGAAAATGACTCCTTGAAAATCAGAATAGATTAAGAGAAGGCCAGCAAAGTTACAAGAGATTAATTAAATTTAAAAAAAAGTATATATGTATATATATACACAGACATATATATATATATATATACATATGGAATAAAAAAATAGAAGGGAATGTGAAATGTCTCATAAGAAAAACAATGGATCTGGAGAACAGCTGAAGAAAAAAATCTGATCACCACCTGAAAGAGATCCTACAAGGAAAATTCACAGGAATATGGTAAATTCTAACCCCATGCCCACCAAATCAAGAACAAAATATTATGAGTAACAAGAAAAAAACAATTTATGTATGATGGTACCACAATTAGAATCATACATGACCTAGCATTGGAGACTCTAAAACAGTGGGTCTCAACCTTCCTAATGTCCTGACCCTTTAATTCTTGTATGTGGGTGTATCTGCATTTGGGTGGACCTGCCTGGAGATGGATAGAGGAGCGGTGTCTCTGTTCCTAAGACCATTGGAAATATGTGTTTTCCAATGGTCTTAGGCGACCCCTGTGAAAGGGTCATTCGACCCCCAAAGGATTGTGAATCACAGGTTGAGAACTGCTGCTCTAAAAGATCCCAGGTCTTGGAACACTATATATTGAAGAACAAATGATTGTGAAGTGTTTAACACAGTGACTGGAAACGGAAAGTGCAATATAAATATTAACTATTATTATTATTATTATCATTATTACTTCTTTAATTAAATGTAATTGCATTCTAGGGTTTAGATGTGATTAATATAAAATGCCAGAAGTAATAAGATCAATGTTTTTCTATATGATAATTTGGAAATGTATTTGACTGAATTGATGACATCTGACTGCTAATAAGTTTTGTTTCGTGTTTTAAATACATAAAACTAAATATATTTTAAATACATTTATTACTGTATTTCTAAATTACATTGTGACATTTGGGAAATCATTGCCCTAGAAATGCTATTAGAAAAACTTTTTTAATCTATATGCTGTTAGATTATGATTGAGTATTTAAAGGAATGTGGTAAAAACAGATATTTGAAAACAAATATTTAATGGAGTATATTTTGTTTTTAAACAGATAACAAAAAAATTATGAAAATGTAGAGGGTGGTTTAAAGATGCAATGTCAGTACATTAATATGAGTTAGTTATCAAGTATTAGCTTTATACTTGAAATCCCAGACTAGATTGTTGTTGAAATTCCAGAATGTTATTAGTTATAATTAATAAATGAAGGATAAATGAAATGTAGCTGTTAGGGAAACATAGAAATTCAAGTTTACTCCAGGTTCATAATTTTCAAGTCCTAAGCTGTGGTTAGTGAAATTTTGCTATTTGAGATAAAAACTCTTGGGCCTATAACTCACTATTGTTTTGAACTGGTAGAAAATGGCATATGCTTCAGTCAGAGAATTGCTACAGGTAGATAGATGTCTATCCCTGAGAAAAGCCTATTCCAGAGTGTCCAAGAGAAGCTATTTCCAGGGACCAGAGATGCCTACATAAAATAGCTGGGACTAAAAATGTGATGATTCAATGGCCATTGGGGATGTGTTAATAGGATACAAGGACACTTGATGTTAGTTAATATTGATGATAATGGTGTTTAGGTTTTCTTGCTTATCTTGGTGACATACATCTCCCTTCTCAAAATTAGTTCATTGTAAACTCTCTAAGTAGTTTGATCTGTAATATGATTTATGTAGTTCTGATTTTAAATATAGATTTTACTGGTAGATAAGAGATCCATGGAAAGAGTCAGCTTGACCACTCCTGCCTTGAATCAAAAGGAGAAAATTGAGAGAATCCAGGGAATTGGAATAGCAAGTGATAGTGGAATTGAGTGAATCACACTGACTCCATCTTATGACCTTCATTCTGGAGCTAGCTCAGTTTCCTTTCTATTCCAGTATGAGTTTAAGCCAGTTTCTGTTCTGTAAGAAAACTTTTTCAACTATGAAAATTATGATAGGACTTTGTCTCATTTTTTGAATCTAGCCCCAAGGAGTTGGGAAGCTGGACCACCTCTACCTGATGCCTAGAGATGTTTGACTAAGGGCCTAGGTTACACTGCCTAGAAACCCAGTCAGATCCTAATGCAAGAGTTTTCCCATGATTATATATCTCAAGCAACCCATATGTCTTATCTGAAAACTAGTCCAGTACTGATCAACCAGTTATTGTTTCCTTGTTCTTTTGATTGTATACAGCCCCTTGGAAGGGAGAAAGGGAGAGTTCTTTTTCTTATTTCAGGGAAATGTACCCATTCACCAATCTTCTCCCAACTTGGAAAGTCTGTAATCTTTCCTCCAATTAGAAATTACGGTACTTAATTTTGTACTCTGCTTGTTTCCTTTTAATTAATTGGCCTTATTTGAATAATTGTTTTTAATGTGTAAAATAGTCTCTCCATATATCTGGGGTCCATTGTCAAAGTTGAGGAAGGCAACTGGCCCAATTTGTTAGGCCTTGGCATGCACTGCTTAATACATTGATACGCTCAGAAGTTTGAACTTTTGTTTCCTCTGTCCTTTCATCTTTCACCCACCATACCTGGTCTCCCATATTTTTACTGGGAGTTATCTTTCATTCTGATCTATCATTATTCAATCATCTCTATGTTTATTCTATCTCAGAAACAACTTGCATTATTCCTATCCTGTCAAGTCGCACTGCTAGAATCTTAGTACATATTCATTGCTAAGCACCTGCCTCGATATTGCCTTTTGAAGGTTTTCATTTTCTTACCTGCCATGATATTATTTTTATATAAAGACTTGTTAATGTCACTCCTCTGTCAAAAAAAAAAAATCTTTAGTTGTTCCCTATAATAACACTCAAACTTAACTGCCTGGAATTGCTACTCATAATCTAGTATTTCCCTGCCTTTCTACATTTATTTCCTATTACTCCCTTCTAGATACCCTTTGCTTTGGCCAAACTGAACTATTTGTTTTTGTTTGTTTCTAAACACCTACTGGCTCAGTTTGTTTCTTATAAGTAAAATGTCCTTTTCCCTCTTCATCAGTTGGATTTTTCCTTAGCCATTATCCAAATTCACATTCTCCATAAAGGCTTCTTTGAAAGTCAAGGACAACTTTTCCACCTTATACTGTAAACGACATTTTTTGTTGTTTCTATCTTTGCATCAGAGTCTGTGTCTTTGTCTATCCATTTTTGTTTCTACATATTTGTATACATATATTATATATACTTGATATATCCATATGCTCCATATACATGTAGTATTTTATATTTTAATTATTTGTGTTTGCATCTTATCCCCCAGTAGACTTTAGATCCTTTAAGGCAATGGATGTATTTTATCTAAACTTGGTGTAGAGGCTAGGAGTGGGGACTGGGGCAGAAGGAAATGCCTATGATCGTACGTAGCTTTCAGTTCATGTACCTCCTTCCTTCCCTTACTGACAGCCTGCCCCTAGCCCCATGTAGTCCTATGGACTCATAGCATCATTCTGTTGCTTGGACTCCCTTAAAAGAGAAGTAAGAAAACTCAGATTTCTAGAGGGATACCCCACAACTATTCCATTGAGTCTCATTTTTCCCTTGGAGATCCATAAATGTTTCTAGGTTTGTTGTACTATCTTTAGACCTTGGACTTCCCCAAGGGGGGGAGGGTTAAAAAAAAGCAGCTCAAGAATGCTAGAGAAGGCAGCATTCTTCTCATTTTATCTGCCCTGTCAGAATAACTCACAACGATATGAAGAGGATACAGTCCTGATTTTAACTCCCCTCGAAAGTTTCCCCCCTCTCATTTTAGAGAGCTAGACACCCAGACTCTTGACCCTAGGGTTGTGACAGAGGCAATTATGAATGGGGCACTATTCAGGAATTTTCTCCTCTCTCTAGACTCTGGGATCCCCAAACTCTCAAACATGGAGTTGTTCCACAGGGAGCTCTGAAGTTGAATCTATTCGGGGAAATACCCCTTTTCTCTATCTAAAGTCAATTACAGAAATCTAAGTCAAGAAATTCTCTCAGGCCATGCACGTGAAAGCACATGTATTTGTATTTCTGCCCTAAGAGCAGCCTTTATCAGGTCCCAGACTGAGAGCAAGGCTGCGCCTGCATAGACTTTTCCTTCTGGTATTCAGGTCTAGTCTTAGATCTGAGGCTCTCTGCTCTATCTTAAAAGGGGGGAAAGTGCCAAAAGGCTAACTTTACAACTGTCACCCTGTCCCTCCACTTCATAGACCAGTACAAAAGGGTTACTTTAGCCACCAGAGTAGCCAACTCATTTATTCTCAATTCTCAATTGATTTATACCTGTTCAAGACAAACAAGTCATTCCTAATCAATGACTATAATCAAAGTCCCAAACAAAGATTCACAACCCTGTAAACACATCAAGTTGATTAGAGAATTGACCTAATTAAAAAAAAAAACAATTCTTGGCAAAGTGATTTTTATACTGTAAGTACTTAATAAATATATATTTTAATTGAATTTTTGAATAGTCTTAAAGTCTGTTCCATAAATGTTGCATTAAGGTTTCTGGCACGACTTTCACGATGATATACACAACATGCAGTTGGCAATACAGGACTGATCCTCAGGGAGAGAGAACAAGTCTGAAAGTATTTGTAGTCCTTTGTATAGTGATGATCTTTGACATTATAGGAATCGATGAGCTCACCAAAAAGATGGTGTAGAACAGAATTAACCAATTTACCAAACAATAATGATTTATTAAGCTCTTACTGTGTATCAGAAATTATGCTAAGTGTTGATGACATACATATAAAGAATGAAACAATCCCTACTCTTAAAAAAACAACAACAACAACTTATATGTGACCAGGGAGCAGAACAGAGATTTTTGTTATGAAATAAAACTCTTTGCATCCATGATCCCATTTGATGTGGGAAGTGGTTATCTGCTTTTTTATATAAGTGGAAAGTGAGCTCTAAAAAAAGGAAATGATTTGCCCAAGGTCTCATAGCTCTTACATAGCAGAGATAGGAGTCTGATGCAAACCATATTGTTGTTGTCGTTATATAGTTTCAATCCTGACTCTATTTGAGGTTTTCTCGGCAGAAGTACTGGAGTGGTTTGCCATTTCCTTCTCCAACACATTTTACAGATTAGGAAACTGAAGTAAAAAGGGTTAAGTGACTTGCCCAGGGTCACACAGCTAATAAGTGTCTGACGCCAGATTTGAACTCAGGATAAGAATTCTTCTTGACTCTAAGCCCAACACCTGTCCACTATGCCACCAAGCTGCCCTGGCATCGTTGGATGGGCAAGCTATGGGGTAAAATAGAAAAACTGCTGGATTTAGAGTCAAAGATTTGAAGTTAAAATTTCAAGTGTCTTGGGTATATTATTTAACTTCTAGGGACTTGGTTCCTTGCTTATAAGTGAGAGGGTTGATTAAGATCTCAAAAGTTTTTGTTTGCTTTTGTTTTTGTTTGGTTTTGTTTTCCCATTTCTAAACCAACTTACAGTTTCAGGTCTTCTAATGCCAAATCCTAGTGCTCTTTCTACCAATTTTAAGAAAACATCATATTTTGCTAAATGAGTTACCATTGTCTTTCTCTACTTCTCTTCCTCCCATTCTCTTTACAGTACTAATTTGGTAAGGAAACTTTTCCTTCCAAAATAATATTAAGGTAATTGCTAGTCTAGCCAGTGTCTCAAGTAGTAGGAATTGTGCCTTGGAACTTGGATTAGTGCATTGTTCCTGGAATTACTTTCACTTGAAATGGAACACATCATTTCTGAGAGGGAATATGACAACTCTTACATAACAAGAACTAGGGGTTCCATTCCAAGGACAGAAGGTCTGTGTGTTACAGTGACAATGATTCTGTAACGTCTTGGAGGAAAGGAGACATGGGAAGATTATCTAGATGCAATAGCCATCTCTTGGCTTTCAGACACTGAAGGCTTTCAGTGATGATTTTATTTGGAAAAGGTCATGGATTCCAATAGTCCAGTCTTGAATGAGAACTCCTGGGTATTTTTACTTATCTTAATGCAGCCTCCTTCATGAAGACTGTCCAGACTAGAGGGTAAATGTTAAAGTTAAAAGAGTAGGAGGCATTTGGATCCAAGGGACATCTGGTCTTGAATTCATCCTCTATTATTAACTGTCTGATAATGGATGAGTCATTTAACTCCTTTGAGTTTACTCATATGTAAAATGGGGACAATAAACTTGACCTCATGGGTACATTACTTAAATCAATTTATGATCTCATCGTTTGGATATTTCCTCCAAAATACAGATTGTAATTTATCCATATTTACCAATCATTCATGTTCTTCAGTAAATTTGCCCTAGTAGAGGGTAAGATTGGGGGTTGGCGTGGGGATAGGTGTGTACCCAACATGCTAAAGTCTTCCTTATTTTTTCCTGATCTCAAGAAGATGGATACCAATGGAGCACTCACTCTATCTACCTGTTATCTCCTACTATGTCACCAGACCATTTTATGTTTATGTTAATATTTCCCTGATGACATCCTTCACTCAGCTATCCAAATAATCTTCCCAAAGATCAAGACCAACCATGCCACTCCCCTGCTCAAGAATCTTCAGTGATTCCCTTTTGATCCTTGGATCAAATATATTCTGCCCAAATTGGCATTTGAACCACTTTTCTATTTGGTCCCAATTTAACATTCAAGATATTTCACACTAACTCTCCTTCATATACTTTATGTTTCAGCTAAACTGTCTGTCCCAATTGCTGTGCTTTGAACTTGCCAGTTCATATCCGATCTCTGGGCCCTTGCCTAGGAAGGCATTCTTTTTTTATCTCTTCCTCTTAGCATCCTTAGCTTCCTTTCAGCCTCAATTCATGTGCCATTTTCCTGATTCCCCCCTAATCATTAATGCTATAATGGTACCTTGAGTGATATCATTTTGCTTGTATGTTTATACATGATATCTGCTAGTGGGGTACCAGCTTTTGAGGTCAGAGAATATTTATTATTTTGTTTTACCCCTTACCTGACACAGGGCTTTTTTACTTAATAAGTGTCCATTGAATCAAACTGAATTTACTGGTGTCCTTGTCTGTCCCCATGAGTTGGCACCTTTGAAAATTCATTGTCTAATGAATTTGTATAGTATCAATTTCTCCCCTAAGCTGCAGCTCTACATTTCCAGTTGTCCTGTTGAGTATCTCTAGATTCCACCTTCCAACCCCCACAATCAACTGCCTCAAACCTACCACATTTCAAGATGACTAGCATCTTGCCCATAATTATGTGATCCTACTAGTCAGTTAGGGAGTGTGCTATAGTAACAACCATGATAAAAGCCCATTTATTTATCACTTTTAAGTTTTACAAAGTACTTTGCAAATATCCCATTTTATCCTCATAACAACCTTGGGAGGTTGTTGTAATTATTATTCCTTTTTTATAGACAAGGAAACTGAGTTAGAGAGAGGTTAATTTCCCAGAGTTTCATAGCTAGTAAGTATCTGAGGTCAGCTTTGAACTCAGCTTCGACCTGTCTACTGTTGCTACCTACCTGCTCTGCAAAGCACTGGATTTAGAGAGTGGAAGACGTAAGCTTAGATCCCACCTCAGATACTTAGTAGTCTTGTCACCTTGGGAACATCATTTCATCTATGTTAGCTTCAGTTTCCTCATCTGTAAAATGGAGCTGATCATAGCATTTATCTAACAGTACAGGGTAATTCTGATCAAATGAAATAATGACTGTAAAACACTTTGGAAACAATAAAGTTCTCTACAAATGTGACTCATGATTGTGGATCTTTTTTTTTTTTTAAAATTTCTCCTCTGTTATATATTGCAGTGAGCTCAAATGCCCTATGAACCTGTCCTTGTGGTCTTCATTATAATAATTTGCAGCTTTTCAGACAGTCATTGGTCAATAGACACTTAAAAAGTGCCTACCATCTGCCAGGCAATGCGTACTGAGTGCTTCAGAGCCTGCCATGTTCTATACCTTTGAGCCATAGAACAACACTGATTAGGTACTGGTATTAAAAAAGATGGGTCTGTTTCTGGAAGAAGTTTGGGGTCAATAAAGGAAATGTGCAATTTCCTGAAGGCAATTCAGTTCACTTTCCTCCTGCTGCTGCTTAATACTAGATCCATCCCATCCATTAATACTAATGGTCACAGATATTCATATTGATGGACAATCTTTGCAGGTTGACAATCCAACTGTATGTTAGAATTTGGGTACTAGATATTCTCTAGCCACTTGATTTGTGTGTACATATATGTGTGTATGTATGTATGTGTATGTGTGTGTATGTGTGTGTGTGCATGTGAGTGCGAGAGAGAAGAGACGAGAAAGTTTTCTTAGACTATCAACAAACAGCAATTAGACATTATTTACAAAGATTGTCTCTTTTGAACCTCACAACATACAAGTGTTTTTATTTAGTCATAAATACTGTTATGTTATATGGATTAAAGCCAGAGATATAATGGAATCAAGTTCAGATATCTGCTAAGAGCTGATTTTTGAATTTTCTGTGTGAGTATTTATAACTTAGAACAGTAAAAAGCCATAAATTAGGGCTTAATTTATTGTTTTAATAGTTATCTAAAATTAACAAAGTGATAGAGAAAATACTAACAATGCCTCATCCATTTAAAAGGGTATCATGTATGTATTTTTTTCAGAGAACCAGTTAACATTTATGTACATGCTCCTAATCAAAGGAATTGATGTTTTTAAAGAGCTTTGCATACTTTCAAACCTATGTCAGTCATTATTTTATTTTCTCACCTGATCCCATTAGCACACCATAACTTTTTCAGAATTTAAAATAAATGTGTTGTATTATGTTATTTGTGTTTTATTTCCTCTATTAAGTTGTAAGGTGCTTGAGGGCAGGGGCACTATCTTGAATATTTTTATGTTCTTCCACTACCTAGCACAGGATTTTAACCCTAATTTTTTTCTAACATTTTCTGCTGAACGGAGTGAATGGATGAATATGGAATACCTGGAAAAGCCTCATCACCACATCATTCTCCTTCATAGAATCTTTTAATAATTGTAGATAGCATTAAAAAAGAATCATTCATTTACCTGGCATTCAAGGCCCTTCCCAATCTGGTTTCAACATTTCAACCTACTTTTTAAATTTTATCTCATGTGATTCTTTTTCTTATATTCTACGTTTCAGCCATACTGAGCTACTCACTTTTTTTCATAACTTGTCAGGATTTTTCCACATTAATCATGTCTGTCTCTCTATGCCTGAGACACAACATATTCCTCATGTCCATCTGTTGAGATCCTTTTCTTCACAGCCCAGCTCAGATGCCACCTTTTCTCTGAAACCTTTACAAATGTTACCTTGGAGTCCCTTGCTTCTCTCCTTGTTCCTGCCTAATATATTTATTTTTGTACATGCCACATTCCCTGAATCCAAGTGTGAGTTCCTTGAGGGTAGGGACTGTGTCTGATTGCATCTTTATTTCCCCAACACCAAGCACTTCGTACATGGTAGGTGCTTAATACATATTTGTTGGTTTTTCTTTTTCTATTCAGGGTAAGGGGTAGAGTGGAAATTTAGTAGTTATCCAACTCTTTGATCAATGTAGCTAATTCAGGTGACAAAGCAGATTTCCAAGTCTGACTCATCCAGTGTAGGTGGCTTCCTGCACTGACCAGATTTTCTGGGTAATTGTGAAGTTCTCAATTCACTTAGAGCTATTCAGACCCAGAACATGGCTAGGCAATCCATCAGCTTTATGGTTGGCCAGCCAATTTCTGAGCATTGGCTTGGAAAGCCCAGCCATTCCAATTTAGTAATTAAGCCAGTAACAAAGACTGGGCTACAAATAGCTCTGGGTCTGCACAGGGTCACTAACTGGTTTTTTTTATAAGAACTGTCATCATCAGCATCATTCAACCTATCTCCACTGATGATCCCCTTCCAATGTCTCCTTATGCTATTGAGAGGTCATTATGTTCTCAAGGGCCATGCCAGCAGAGCACAAACTTTGGCAGGAAAGAACAGTAGATTTACAGTCATAAGATGCTTCAAATCCCAGATCTTCTACTGAGTTCCTGAGTGATTTCATGCAGGTCAATTCACTCATCTGTAAAACCAAAGGATTGCATTAGAAGACCTGTGAGAACTCTTCTAGATACAAGTCCTATGATCTATAGTCTAGGATCTAGGTCCTATCCAGCTGAAAAGGTATCAAGATCGATCTGCGTGATGGACTCTGTGACTTTTTGTCACCTGACGACAGGACACACAAAAATGGGAGTGGTTCATCCCTTAGAAAAAATTCATTACTTGAAAATTTAAAAAAAAGAAAAAGGAAAAAAAATTCATTAACCTCTGATGAATTTCCTTGTCCACAGCAACACGTAGAATGCCTCATCCACTAAAGCTTGGAGTGATTTCATCTTTTGAAGTTTATAATGAGCTTTTTCTATAATACATTTATGAAGTACCTAACACATATCATTCTCTGCATTTTGCAAGGAAACAAGGAAATTGAGATTCAGAGAGCTGAGAAAACTCAGTCAGGATCACAGAATTGGTAAACAGCACCAGAAAGACCTGAACCCAGCTGTAGTGATACCTGGTCAAGTCCTCTACTCTGCCTATTAGTTGATTGGTGTTCTTCCAGGCAGTTTTGGAGCTCAGAGGAACGAACTGATGTGTTTAAGTCAAGTAAGTTTAAATACAATTATTACAGTTCAAAAATTCCCTTTATAAATAGTTGCCTTAGAGGGATTCCTCAATGATTTACTTTCAACCTGTAGCCAAAAAGCAACCGTCCAACCTTTGCCTAAGATGAGGTGGAATGTAGACCCTCCTGAGGCAGCACATTATACTTTTGTATAGATGTGAGAGAGAAGTTTACCTTACCTAAAGAAACGGGACTAGCCTAGCCAAATGGACATAGTCCCCATCTTGAACAACCTTCCATTCTACTTGGGAATATATAACATAAGCACAGAAAAAAAAAAATGTTACATGGAAGAAAGTGACAAAGGGAAAGGAGAGATCCAGGTAAAGTGACATTTATAAAACATTTTTGAGGGTCTTTTTTTGGAGGGGGGAAGATAGGAGAATTGTGGTTAAGTGACTTGCCTATGGTCGCACAGTTAAGTAAGTGTTAAGTGTCTGAGGTCTGATCTGAACTCAGGTCCTCCTGATTCCAGGGTGGGTGCTCTATTCACTGCGCCTAGCTTCCCTATCTAAAACATTTTAAGAGGGGGGGGAAACGAAACAAAATAAAACAAAACCAAAAACCAACCTTTCATCCTGGGAGATCAGGCAAGCCTTCAGGAGGAGGTAGGTCAGGAAAGAAGATCATGATTCTGAAAGAATGACAGAGAATTCATTGTAGGCATTGGAAGCAACTTGCTTAAATGAATCAGCAAATGAAAACAAAAGACTAGCTGACAAATTCTGGGAATGGCTAGTTAGGGCTTTTGTTGGGATTTCTTTATTCATCCATTCATTCTAGCTCCATTCAAGATCATTTATTAGTTAGATACCGTGCACAAGATCCTGTCTTATATATTGGGGGAGATGTAAAAATGTGTATCATAAAGCCCCTGCCCATAATATGCTTCTAATTTAGTGGCAGGAGTAAAATGTACATAAATAACATCATAAATTAGACTATCATCATGCTGTGTTCTAAGTTGCATTTGACTGGAAGATAATGTTGAGAAGAGAATAAATGTGAAATGAAAATGAAAAGATGATTTGAATTTTCTGTGAAAGACCTTAAATACCAGACAGACAAAATAATCTATATTTTGTCTTAGAGGTAGTTTTGTTAGCAGGAAAATGACATTGTGTGGTTAGTGCCTTAGGATCACTATTTTGCAGAAAATAATGTAAAGAAAAATAACACCAAAAGACATCAGAACTCTGATCAATTCAGTGACAAATTTTCAACATATACACACATGCCCTGAGCTCCCTCTTCTCCTATCACGTAGATGCTTTCTGTCGCTATGACCTCCATCACATCTTCTTTCACATGATGAGGTGGCCTTACTCTGTACCAAAGCTAACCCCTCCACCTGCTCAAATGATCCCATTCCATCCTGTCTCCTCCAACAGACTGTCCCCTCTGCCATCTCCACCCTATCAATTATTTTTAATCTTTTCCTTTCTCCTGACTTATTTCCACTTCTTACAACCAATTCCTAGTCTCTTACTCCTGTGAAAAAACAAAACAAAACAAAACAAAAACCTCACTCAATCCTTCCATCTCCACTATTATCCTATATCTCTTCTACCCTTTATGACTAAATTCCTTATAAAGGCTCTGGTAGATACTGTTACTGTTTCTCTTCTCATGTTCTTCTTAAACTTTTGTAATCCAACTTCCAATCTTACTATTCCACTGAAATAAATTACTCTTGCCACAATTCCCAAGGATCTCTCAGTTTCCAAATTCAATCATCTTTTTTTCTATTTTCATTCTCCTCAACCTCTGACATTATTAAATTTCCTTTTTCCCCCTCATTACTCTCTTGTCATTACATTCTTGAGACACCATTCTCTCTTTGTTCACTTCCTACTTACCTGAAATCTCTTTCTCAGTCTCCTTTGCTGGATCCTTGTCCAGATCATGCCCTCTAACCACAGGTGTCCTACAGGGTTCTATTCTGGGCCCTTTTCTTTACTTTCTCTATAATACTTTACTTGGGAATCTTATCAGCTCCCATGGATTTGATTATCATCCCTATGCTAATGATTCTCTAATCTAGCTATTCTACCCTTATCTCTCTGCTGACCTCCAATCTCACCTCTCCATTTGCATTTCAGAATAGCAAACTGGATGCCCAATGGACATCTTAAATGTAACACTTCCAAAATTCCCCTATCCTTCCCTATCACTATAGAAGATAACACTATCCCTCCAGTCTCTTAGACTCACAGTCTGGAACTCATCCTCAACTCTTCACTATCTTTAACTCTCCATATCTCACTCTCCATATCCACTCTCCATACCTAAGACTGTGATTTTCACCTTTATAAAATCTGAATATGTCCTCTTTTCTCCTCTGACAGCTGCCACAATAGTGCAGGCCCTCATCACCTTCCACCTGAACTATTACAATAGACTACAGGTAAGTCTACTGTAAGGCCAAGCAAAGGCAACTTCCAAGGTTCGGATTACCAGCATAGTAAACCCCATTTATTCAGCAAACATTC
>CM053587.1:281239655-281259915 GCA_028646515.1 Pseudochirops corinnae
ATATATATATTGCTAGTTAACTAGATATCTATAAATCTTGAGATATATAGAGATACAGATATGTTTGTTTCTATATATCCATACAGCTAGATATTATTATAAATAGGTATATATACATATATATTTATATGTAGTGTTTAGATTATTGATAGCTATAGATCATTAAACTATCTATAGAGATCTATATCTCTCTCAATATCTGTTATATATAAACTTGAAATTTTCTTATGACAAAGTTGAGTCAGTGACCCAACATATTCCATTTCTTAAGCATTACTAACATACTGCACTGAATCTCTAATCCCCTATTCCTATAGCTCTGAAACTCTACCCACTGGCAGAATCCTATGTTTTAAAACTTAATGTACTGTCTTCTTCTCTCTTAGCCCTTTGTGTTGGCTGATCTAAATATGTGCATATATAATATCTAAATATTTAGAGATAGATATCTCGGAAGTCTGTGGATGTCTGGAAGGATATAGATTATATAGGCCTCTATATAGCTATGTCAGGGCAGTTAGGTGGCACAGTAGATAACATGCCAGACCTGGAGTCAGGAAGACCCATCTTCCTGAGTTCAATTCTGGCCTCAGATACATATTAGCTGTGTGACCCTGGGCAAGTCACTTTACCCTGTTTACCTCAGTTTCCTCATCTGTTAAATGAGCTTGAAAAGGAATTGGCAAACCATTCCACTCTCTTTACCAAGAAAACCACAAATGGGGTCACAGTTAGATATGACTGAAAAAATGGCTGAACAACAAAATCTCTATCTATCATCTATCTATCTACATATATAATATGTAAGCATGCATATATGTGCATATAGCTCATAGATATATAATCACATAGATGACAGAAATGATTAAACAATAGCTATATCTCTAGATATGTAGATGTACATATAATACATATGAATGCATTTATGTGCATGTAGCTCATAGATATATGATCACATTGATGATAGAAAGAAAGAGAGAAAGAAAGAAAGAGAGAGAGAGAGAGAGAGAGAGAGAGAGGGAGGGAGGAAGGAAGGAAGGAAGAACTATCCTTACAACAACCTGCAAGGTAATATAATTTTCTCATTTACTGATGAGGAAACTCAGGATAAGTGACCTGTCCAAGATCACTCAACTATTAGAGCCAGGACTTGAACCCAGGTCTCCTTATTCCATGAACTACAGCCTTGACACTGCACCAGGAATGGGAAGTCAATAAGGGTTTCCTACCTGGGCATAAACAAGTTTGGTTCTATGGGAATCATTTGCTCTAGCCTCTTCAATCCTTTTCTATTCATAAATAAAGATTTTCAATCTAGTTGTTTTCCTGCCCTTATGCTTAGGGCTGAAAATCACTGTCCCCGAGTTGCACAGAAATCATCTGTTCCCAGGGCATTGTTGTGCTTGCCTCTCAGGAATAGCTGCCCCTGTCTTGCCTGCTGTCTGCTGCTCCACTTTTCTTTGAGAGTGGCATTATTGGCCATGTTCAAACATAAAGAGTGAAGTGGAGAGTAAAGTTAATTATCCAGATAATGGAGGCCCAAAGAAAAACAGGAATTGAAAAGAAAGAAACATGCTTTACCTAGAGATGCCCAAATCAACTGGGGCCTTGAGTCACATTCAGGAAGCTATGGCTTTATTTACTCCTATTGAACATTTAGCTCAATAGCCTTTAAAGTTTTCATATGAGAAATATTCAACTCAATTGTACTTTCTGTTTAAAAGTACCTTTTTCAAAGTGACTCTGTGAGGCAGGTGGTGCCATGATTAGCATCTGCGATCAATGAATCAATATTTATTGTACCCGCAGGCTGGCTCTGTGCCAGGCACTGAGTTAAGTGGATACAAATATAAAAATAAGACAGTCCTTGTCCTCAGGGAGCTTATAGTCTGATGGAAGATGAGAAAACAGAGACTCAGAAAAATTGAGGATCTTGCCCATGTTCACATAACAAGTAAGTGGCAGAGCTGGGATTTGAACTCAGGCCTTCTGACCCTAAATCCACTGTTCTTTTTAAGGTGTCATAATCAAGAAGGTTCACTTCCTTTCCTGTGCTGGATTTCCCAGTCCTACCAAGGGCATTTTTCTGATTCTGAAGGAAAGGTTTTGGTTTCACAAACTTTTCTCTCATCTCAATTTTGATGGAAAGCCCTGGTTTATCTCATGTTTGGGGACCTCATTCTTTATGACCAAGAGAACAACACAGAGTCATGCACTGGCAGATCAAGACGCAAGGATGCTGAGAACAGACCTTAGAGTGAAGGTGAATAAGGAGTCTTCCTCCCCACAGCATCTGCCGTGCTATTTACCAGGGAGACATTGATGGCTACCATGAGGAGGAAGTGATAGAGTCTGTCATCTATATGGTAGTAGGAAGGGACTGATCCACAAGACCCAAACAATGGTGGCAAAGTAGCCAAGGAGTTGCTAGAAATGAAACCATAGGAACTCAGGAGAGCAGAAAGTGCAGATAGAAGTAAGTTCCTGGGGATCCAAGGTGGGGGAGTACAGGCAGCAACCCAGCTGAATTCTCTCAACATTCCACTCCTAACAACTCCTCAAATGGAATGGCAGAAACAACAAGAGGTCAGAGTGAGACATTGTTCCAGACTAAGACAATTTAGAATGTTGGCAGAAGAGGTTTGGGTGCGAGCTCCAAGTGTAAGAGGCCCATCAGTGGTGGGCCGTTGTGGCAGCTACAGCAGCAGCAGCTTCAAGAGCTCTCACCCCAGAGATGGTAAGGAACTGAACCAACCAACTGGAAAGAGATTATGGGGACCTGGGTGCTGAGTGGCAACTCTATTGCCCATAGGCAGTTCTGAGTCACCATTCAAAAGCATAGAGGAGTGTCACAAGGGAGCAGTTCCAAAGCAGAGAGGAGCACTAGTACACATGGTTGCAGGAGAACAGGGTATCCCCAAAGCTTTAGTACAGTTTTAAGTTTTAATAACCTCAAAAGCAAAAATGCTACAAATTTACCAAAACCTTTTGAAAGATTGATTGTGATGTAATTTCCTCATAGGAGGAAAGGAATACTAGGAAGAAAAATAGTATCTAATCAATTTAACCAGTGACCGCACTGATATATCCTTGAAGGACATGGGTGCAGAAGGCATTATAAACTATTGCAATGAAAAAATTAATAACAATCACTTGAAGTTTTCATATGACAAAGCTGAGTCAGTGCCCTAACATATCCCATTTCTTAAGCATTACTAACATCCCGCACTGAATCTCTAATTCCCTATTCCTATAGCTCTGAAACTCTATCCACTGGCAGAATCCCACCTCCTATGTTTTAAAACTTAATGTATTGGTTTCTCCTTTCACAACCCCTTGTGTTGGGTGATCTAAAGCAGGGTTTCTTAAACTTTTTCCACCTCTTTTCTAGTTTCTGAAGCATGCACTGATATTGCGTGACCTGAGGGCATGCACAGTGCAAAGTGGGCATGCTTTGTGTTCAGAATTAAGTCTGCAGTGAAGTTGCACAATGCAACCATGGGCAAGCACTGCCAGCAACACCTTGGAATCATTATGGATTTGAGTTTGAATTAATCTTTTGTCATTGCACTTTCAGAAACCTTTTACTGTTGCCCAATATTTTGTGACCCCAGATGGGGTCTCTACCCACAGTTTAAGAAGCCATGATCTAAAGAACTCTAGTAACAATCTACACTAGCCTTTTGGTTTATGCCTGATCAGATCCTGATTTGAACCTTGCCTTTCCCATCCCTGAGAAAATTGCTCTGCCCCAGCCCTGCTGATTGGTTGCTCTGATCTTTAATATATGTCAGCTGATCCCTGTTCAGAATATGCTATGACACAGAGTCTTCTGAAGACATGTCATGATTTGAAGTGACTATAATTACACAATCACAGAGTTGGAAGGTAATCCCAGTGGTCAGATATTCTGACCTTATCTAAAAAGGAGTTCTTTCAATGTAACGCTAAAATTAAAGAAGATAATGCCACCTACAACCACAGGAACATATAAGGGAAAAAAAACACCATCATGAACAAATAAGTGTAATTGGGAATGATTTGCAGGGAACAAGAGATGATGGTTTAACCATCAGGTGGTCCTGATTACCACTTACCTGATGGCTTCAACCACGCTACAATTACCTTGGTCCTAGAGAGTTCTGTGATCACCCTGGTGTTTCTCATTTGCTATAGCTGGAGGAAGCACTGATTAAATCCCTTCCTTTATTACCTATCTCTGCACAGAGAGATAATAAAGCGAAAGTACAGAATGAAAAATATGTTTTCAGATATGGCCAGTGTTTTCGATTTTTTTGCTTTACAATGTTGGTTTAATTCAAGAAAGGAGGAGCTTTGGGGTAAAAGAGAGGTGAGGTGGTGGGGGATTAGTGACAAAGATGCCCAAGAAAAAGAAGAAAGGAAAGAAGATAGTATAAATAAAACATTATTTTTAAATGTACAGAAAGAAACAGAAGCAATTTCAGGAGGTACAGACATACCAGACAGCTTTGGAACTAATGTGTTGAATGGATTATGTGGTTTAAAAAACTGGTTTCATATATTAATAATACTAGTAATGAATAATGATGATGTTGATAATAGGTAGCATTTATATAGCACTATAAGATTTTCAAAGCACTTTACAAATGCTATCTCACAACAATTCTGGGAAGAAGGTTCTATTATTATCCCCATTTTGCAGATGATGAAACTAAGACAAATAGAGTTTAGTGACTTGCCCAGGATCATAGTAAGTGTCTGAAAGCGGATTTGAACTCAGGTCTTCCTGACTCCAAGTCAAACACTATGAATGACACCACCTAATCAACTCTATGTGGCTATTTTCCGTTATGGAAATGTTTGAATTTGCCTAGTTTAGAATAATAAAAAAAACAACAACTTGTAATTACTATCTTGGTGGGAGGAAGTCATTCTCCTTATGATTAGCAGAGAATTAACAACTTTCTATTACTCAGCTTCACCTCTCTGTGAGATGGCATAGACACTTTGTAAAAGGTATGTGGGCTTGTGGATCTACTCAGAATTTAGTTTTGAGCCCCTAGCTGACTTACAAACCACGTTTATTCTTCTATTAGTCTGTCATATTTTGATGAGCTACATGGTTTTGGAATAAACATGTTGCCTGTTCATGGAAACAGACATGTATACTTACATAAATGTACTGAAACATTTATTTTCAGCATAAAATTAGTAAGCAAATAAGCAACAGGTGCAGTGAATAGAGCACAGGGTCTGGAATCAGAAGTTGGCCTGAG
This sequence comes from Pseudochirops corinnae, assembly GCA_028646515.1. NCBI lineage: Eukaryota > Metazoa > Chordata > Mammalia > Diprotodontia > Pseudocheiridae > Pseudochirops > Pseudochirops corinnae. Next base: position 281,244,914 of record CM053587.1, read on the forward strand.
TTCAAAGTTGGTCTTGGATACTTACTACTGTATGACCCTAGCTAAGTCCTTCAACCTCTGTTTGTCTCAGTTTCCTTATCTGTAAAATGAGGATAATGATACCTCCTAGGTTTGTGGGGAGGATCACATGAAATAATAATTGTAATGCATGCTGCCTGACACACAGTAAGGATTATATCAATTTTAACCATTATTATTATAAGCAATATAAGATAACAAACAAGATAATTCATAATAAAATTTTAAAAAAGTAATTCCCCCATACAGTCTTTTAGTTACCTAATGTTCACATTATGACTAGACAAAATGTTCAACACAATATAGCTTCCATAAAATTCTCCAGTCATATTTCTGGTAAAAGTAGTCACTAGAAGCAGAAACTGAAGCATGCTAGGGATTCTGGACCTGGACCTCAATGGAATTTCATCATGGCACGCAGACATGAATTGGAACTCAAAATTATGCTTATACACACACACACACACACACACACATACACACACACACTTCAAGCCTCAAAGCCCTTTGGTATGAGAGAATAAGAATCTCTCCTCACTGGTAGAGATTTCATTTAAATGACTTCCAGCTTTGAGAAAGAAAATGGAAGATGCCAATCCCAATTTAGGTTCCTGAAGGGAGAAAAAGAGTATGGGAAGAAGCTGACATGAGAGCAGCTAGTAACCTCCATCATGTCCCTATCTCCCAGCTTGCTGCACTAGAGGCTTCAGGAATCTCCCCTCTTTGTGTGAGATATGGAACCCTCTCTTAATTGGGCTCAATTACCTTACTTCCAATAATTGACCAGCCTCATTCTTTATTGTCTGGTATATTATCTCATATGTATGCATTCTCTGATTTCCGTTTAGCTATTAACTTGGTTAAATAGTTTTTTTTGCTATTTCCTATTTTTGTTCATTGGAGAACTGGCATTTGCTATAAATGGAGCCAAGCCTTCAATATAAAGCTTAGGCTCCTTCCTTTCTTGTTAAGAAATATCAATCAGGAGTTCAACTTGAACCTGAAAACTACATCTCATAGACAAGTAATATTTAAGGGAGCAGATAGATATAATTCTTTCTCTTCTCTCTGAGGATGAGTCTTTGACTCCTACCTCCTGCTTCCCTTCCTGGCAGGCATCAGTCTCATTTGGAGAAGGCTGGGATGAGAAGCCATTGGAATTGTTTCTATTCTGCCAACCCAATCAAGACAGCCTCAATCTATCCTGTTTGTACATAACTGTTTGCAGGCTGTCTCCCCCTTAGACTGTGAGCTCCTTGAGGGTAGGAACTGTCTTTTGCCTTACTTTGTATTCTGAGGACTAAGTGTAGTGCTTGGTGCATAGTAGACACATAAAACATTTACATCGCCTGACTGATTCTCCCACCAATACTCAAGTATCAATTGGGAAGAATGAATACAAAGTTAAAGCATAAAGTTAGTGAGGCACAAGTGTGAGGAACAGAGGTGTTCAAAGGCAACCTCTCAACTCCCAAACCACAGTGTCCCAATGTCCGTTCTCTTTCTGGAACTCTAGAAGACCTCCATATTTGTTCTTCCTCTCAAATTTCCCTGACAAAGTTGACCAGTGGGGGTGATACGGATCTACATGGGTGACTGTTGCTAGGGCAGAGTCACTCTACCTCTAAGCTTAGCATAACACCTGATACATAGTAGGTGTTTTATAAATATTGATAAACATATAAATATATGTAATATATACAACATATATTTACATATAAACACATAAATATTAATTAACAGATTCCTGGACTGTACTAGCTCCTTACGGAGCATGGCAGCTCATCTGGAGTATTTTTTGTACTAGACTTCATCCGTGGAACAAGGCAAGGCTAGTTCTTCCACCTGGCTGGAGTTGCTCCAGTTTCTGTCCCTTCCTGCTTCAAGCTCAGCTAGTACTTTCAGCTTGTAGAATGCTCTTTCAGAAATAATAGATGCTGTTAACCTAGGACAGGTCAGTTCTGCTTCCTTGGCTGGGTTCTAAGTTCACATCCATAACCCGCAGTCCCACATCCCAGTCAGTAGGTAGTTGCAAAGCTAAGTTAACCTTCCTTGGTTCAGGACTATTACTCGCCATTCAACCTCCCTCCCTCCACACCAAAAAAGGCACTATTCTAAATTATTTTGACCATCCTGAACATTGTTCAAATCTTTAAAACATCAAACTATGATCATTTGCCCAAGAATCAACAATAGTGATAGGAATCATCAGATTTCCCAAGTTTTTTAAACTGTAAATTTCTCTTTTGGTCTCATGCAAATGGAAGGCTTAGAAACAAGGAACCCAGCCATTCTACATCCTGGAGTCAAGTCCACTGTCAATATTGCTTTCCTGACTTTACAAATCATCTATTTCACTGTTGGATTACACATTGTATATGACCTTGCTTTTTAAGACTTAACATACTTGCCAAAGTCTGAAAGGGTATATCCTTGCATATATATATATATATATATATATATATATATATATATATATATATATATATACACACACACACACACACACATACATACATATATACACATATGCACACATAAATACATATATATACATACATACATATATATACACATACACATACGTATATATACACACACACACACACACACACACACACACACACACACACAGAGTGTTCCAAAAGTCTTGGTGCATTTTAAGTTTTAATAACTTTTAAAGCTTAAAATGGCAATAAGACTTTGGGACACTCTGTACATAACAGTATACTCTGGTCATTTCCCAGAAGCACATTGGCATGCACAGATGTATTAAATAAAATCACTAGTTGAGAAACAAAGGTATGAAGCTATGGTCTAAAGAAGGACATTTTTCAGGCTTGGAAGGACATTTTTCAGGCTTGCAATGAGGGTAAGAAACTGAGCAAGTTGGTAGGATCAGTGATGATTGATTTAAAGCTTTTGGTTTGGGCATGAAAACAGCATAGATGTTAACAGCTTCTCTATTTTATAATTTTTCCTGCAGCTAACTATATTACCTAAGGACCACATCAGGGTCCCTATCAGTGGTGACTTTATACCTTTCTGTATTTAAACAGTTGTTATGAATACCATGGAATATGATGCTTTTCTGAAAGTCTTTCCTCCATTTTTATCCATTTCAGCCGACAAATATTTCTTGAACACCTATGAAAGCCAGATTGGGTTGATATAGACATCACAGAATCTCAGAATGGGAAGGTGACTGAGAGGCCACGTAACCTAACCCCCACCTGAATTCTGAATGTCCTCTATATCCCTGACAGATGGTCATCTAGCCTCTACTAGAAAGATTCCAGGGATGAGAATCTCATTACCTTTTAAGGCAGCTCATGCCCCCTGGAGAAGGAAATAGCAAGCACCCTAGTATCTTTGCCAAGCAAATCCCAAATGGAGTCACAATGAGTGGGGCATGACTGAAAAATGAGTGAACAACATGCCCCTTGGAGATACATCTTATGGATAGGAAATCATTCTTTTATATTGAACCAAAATCTGTCTCCATTGTTCCTAATTGGATGGGTTCAAGCAGAGTTAATCTAATCCCTTCTCCATATAAGAACCCTTCATGTCTTTGAAGATATCTACTTTGCCATTCAGAGGCAGCTAGGTGGCACAGTGGATAGAGTGCCAGGCCTGGAGTCAAGGAGACTCATCTTCCTGAGTTCAAATCTGACTTTATAGACTTACTGGCTGCATGAAACTGGACCGGTCACTTAACCCTGTTTGTCTCAGTTTCCTCATCTGTAAAATGAGTTGGAGAAGGAAATGGCAAATCACTCCAGTATCCTCCAGTGTAGTCACTGAAATGATTGAGCAACAAGAAAAACCTTGCATTGCTGCTAAATTTTGCCTTCCCTAAGCTACAGTTCATTCTGTCTCAACAGGATATGAGTCCAAGGTCCTTCGCCATTCTTGCTATAGGATTATAGAATCAAAGATTTAGAGCTGGAAGAGAACTTAAGAGTGAACATCAAGGTCAAGTGAACTCTATTTTGTCTCATTGTGCCATACTGTGTTTTCTTTAATTATGGTGGAGACTTGGGCATGTATGTAGATGGCAGGGAAGAAGGCATTGGATAAGAAGATCTCTTCAGAGAAGAAAAGTTATGTTTGAGAGGGCAAGATCTCAGAGAAAATAAGAGGGGAGAGGGGGGATAAAGAGCCTGAGGAGAGGAGAGGAGATTCATAGAGAAGGGCCACCTTTTCCTCAGAGCCGGGAATAGCATGCATACAAAATGAACATACAAATATAACCTAGCAACTTGGGCTGTCCCTTAGGTGATGAACTATCCCCTTCTTCTCTTACTGCATTGGTTAACAAGCATTTATTAAGAATTTAAAATATGCTAAGCCCTGGTGATAGAAAGACAAAAACCATGGTTCCTGTCCTCAAGGAGCATACATTCTAATGGAAGAGACAGCAGGCAGTCTTTATGGAAATATGAGATATATACAAACTAGACAGAAGATAACCTCAGAATGAAAGTACTAGATTAGGGGGATAGGGGTAGGGAGTAGGAACAGGAAAGTATAAGTATAAGAATAAGTAGAATTTGAACTGAATTTTGAAGGAAAAGAGAGAAATCAAGGTGTGGAGATGAGGAGGCAGTGTTCCAGGAATGAGGCACAGACAGTAAAAAAGCCTAAAGTCCAGAAAGTGTCTTGTAAAGAACAACCAGAAGGCTAATACAATGAATTTGCAGAGCGCTGAACTTGGAGGCAGGAGACCTGGGTTCAAATTCTGCCTCAAATATTTCTTGGTTGCACAACAGTAAACAAATCATTTAACATCTCACTTTCCCCATCTGTAAAATCGAGATGGTAACAGTCTTAATCACTCAGAGGGTTAATATAGAGCAAGCCCTTTGTAAACTGTGAAGCACTATTTAAATTAGTATTATTATTAATTATTATTACTATTCTGTTAATGCAACTTGAGATAGCATGAGCTTTCTTGGCTGCCCTGGCACATTGTTGACTCACATTGACTTTGTAGTCATTGCAACCCTGGTCCTTGTGAGAGGCCCTCCCTTCCAGCCCCATCTCCTTAATGCAGTTCCAAAGCTTCTGAGTCAGGCACTGCAGAGACAGGAGCCTCTGTCTCACTCAGCTCTGTGCTCAGAGCAATTTATTAAAGAACACTTTTTTGATCTGTGTGTTCTTGGGGTGCATTTTAGATGGAAGTTCCTTTTCTCAGCCGCCTCCAATTGGCTCTAGTTCCCCCCTGGAGAGCCAGCAAGCAGTACATTTCCACTGGCAGAACAAATCTGAAACCCCATCAAGACTTCAGTCTGCAAGCCCCGGGAATAAGATGATTCAATGGTTCCGCAGTTACCTCAGGTTCCCGGGTGGCCTGGGCCGCACATTTCCAAAGGGGACATCCTGGAGGGGTGCATTTCACACCACAGCTGAGGCAGGAAATTGCCATGGGGATATCCACTATGCCCAGGCAGGCAAGAGCCCCAGAGGATTCTGGGAATTGGCAAATGATTTTGGCCACAACGGGCAAGAAAGGAGAAGCTTTCCATGCTAAAATGTATCCTGACTTCAGCTGCAGTTTGTGCTGCACTAACATTTTAGCAAACAGAAAACAGCTCAGTGCCCTCTGGGGACAGTTTTTCGGGGATATGCAGGCACAAGGTTGTTGGGATTGTTTTGTTTTGTTTTAATGGCATCTTAACGGGCTTCAAAGAAGTGTTTGACCTGCTACAACTTTCCCCAGAAAAATAAATTATCATTTCCAAAGCACAGTGATGGTAACAGGTGAGATCATTGTCGCTTACATTTGTATTTTCTTTTACAGGGCCTAGAGAATGGTTCCCTAAAAAGGCCTGTGAGTCCAAAAAAGGTCTTGTGTTGTGGGGTGCTGGACTCAGGAGAAATAAGCTCAAATATCGTCTTTAATACTATTTAGCCACATGAACCTGGGCAAGTCATTTAACTACTAGAGCTTCAGTCTAACCTTAGCTAAACTCCTGAATTGCACCTATGTTGCAGGGCCAAATGAGATATTTGTAAACAAAAAGATTTTGTAAACAAAAATTTAAAAAGCTCTTAACACAATGCCTGGAACATAGTAGGTGCTATACAAAAGCTTATTCCCTCCCTTCCTCCTCCCCTCTTTCAGTTTCTGCATCAGATAAATGGGAATAATCATATTTTCACTTCTCACCTTTAAAAGGTTGGTGGTGATGAAAGCACTTTGTTAAATTTAAACCAGTAGTATATAGTTATGAATATTCTTACTCCTACTTTACAAATGAGGAAGCTGGACTCAGGTAGTTTAAGTAATTTACACAGAACTATGGTTGATTTGAAGCTGAAACCTGTCTTTTGTCTTCCATATCTAGTGGTTTTATCCCTCTCCTCCCACCCCATGCACAACCCAAATAGTACTGAAAATGGGCACATCTTCAAGTCCTCCACTTTCTTTGGAATCCCCTGAAAGTTAGATCAGCCCTCTTCCATCAGCTAGTGTTCAATATCAGAGTCTAACTAGATCAGTGCAACAGGACTTTGTTCTAAGACACCAAAATTTAAGGGAGTGGCCTAATAATATCTGCAGTCTTTTAGCAGCATAGGAAAAAAAAATCTGAGCTTTGTTAAAACTGAATTAGTTATCAAGAATAATTAGTTAAAAATGAAGCTACTTGCCTATCTCAAGTGAGCTACTGAACTCATTTTGTACAACTTATCCTGGGAAAAAGAAAGAAAGAAATAAAAAAAGAAAGAAGGAAGGAAGGAAGGAAGGAAGGAAAAAGAAAAAGAAAAAAAGAAAAGAAAGAATTATTGGACTCATTTTCAATAAAATAAATTACTTGGATTTCATAGTCATAGAATGTTAGAACTGGAAGAGGTTATAGAGATCTATTCACAGGGATTATAAAACACATTGAGCTCATAGTTCTTTGAGTCAGAAGGAAACTTAGATCATCCATCCTGACCTCCTGTTTTGTGAATGAAGAAAATGAGGTCCAGAGGGGAAGATGTGAATTGCCCAGGGTCACAGAACTACTTAATCAGAGTTTGGATATGAATCCATTTATATTGACTCATAACCTAGCATTCATTTCACTCTGCCTCTATTTTAAGGATAATAATAAAATACATAATTTTCTATGGCATGTATATAGATTATACTATATTTTCCTTACAGCTCTGTTAAAAAAAAAAAAAAGGTTGGTATAAACAATATTATACCCATTTTATAGGGAAACTGAGGTTCAGTCAGAAAGGCTACCTTTCAACCATAGTCACATAGCTAATAAATAGTAAAGCTGAAACTTAGACTCATTTTAATTCTCTTTTACACATTTTTTGGGAACTTTGATTTTAGGGTCCAAGGAGTTGGTCACAAATCTAGAAATCAGTGTCCTATAGCAACAGAAACTCCATTGTTATCTCCTTCAAGGGTGAAAGGCTGAGGGACTTGGTTTCAGCTAAATTACCTTCTCTCTAAAGCAGTGGTTCTCAACCTTCCTAATGCCATGAGCCTTTAATACTTGTACGTGGGTGTATCTGCATGTGGGCGGACCCACCTGAAGATGGATAGAGGAGCGGTGTCTTGGTTCCCAGGACCATCGGAAATATATGTTTTCTGATGGTCTTCGGAGACCCCTGTGACCCCTGTGAAAGGATTCTTTGACCCCCAAAGGGGTTGCAACCCACAGGTTGAGAGCCACTGCTCTAAAGGCTTCAATCTCTTCTAAAAAGGCACAGGTGGGGTGGAAGGGAATAATCTCTCAGGTTGTATGAAAGTGCTGCTGATACAAAAAGAAACAAAAAAATACCCCCTATCCTCAAAGTGCTAACAAACTAATGGGAGAGACAATAAGCAAGCAAAGATGTACAGACAAACTTATATAGTATAGGAAATCATTTAGAGAAGGAAGACACTAGAATTAAGATAGGAAAAGACTTCTTGTAGAAGATAGTATTTTATTTGGGACTTAGAGGCAGCCAGGGAAGCCAGGAGGCAGGGAGGAGGAGGGAGGGCATTCTAGAGGATAGCCAGAGAAAATCCTAGAGCTAAGAGATGAAGTATCTTGTTTCTGAAACAGCCAGGAAGCCCGTGTTACTTGATCAAAGAGTACACATCCAGGAGTAAGTGTTGGAAGATTAGAAAATAGAAGAGATCTCCATAATGAAGGGCTTTGAATGCCAACAAAACATTTTGCATTTGATCCTGGAAGTGATAGGGAACCACTAACTTCCAGATCTAATATTGTAGGTTACAAGTTCTAATGCCTCTTTCTGCTCTAACATTCCCTAGTCTAAATTTTAACTTGTTGTAGGCATACCATAAGTTTATTTCTCTATTCTCTTTTGTTTCACAAATAACACATGGGAGGCACTGGAGTTTTTAGACTTCAACCTCTAACAGGTTCACTCTTGATCTGGTCAGGCAGGAAGACAGCTTCAGAGGGGTTAATAAGCTACCTTATGTTATGCTAGTCTATTTTTCTCAAAGGGTAGCTGATATTGGGAGCACCAGCTCCCACAGCATTCCCTAATCTCTCTTCTCCCAGGGGCAGGCAAGAAGGGATGGGGGGAGATGGACAACTAACCCTATGTTCCAATGGTGAGAATTGAGACTTGTGCACTCCTCTAAACTCCCTCAAGCCTCAGTGGTAGCCCGTTGAGGCAAACACAGCATTACACTGTCATATTCCCCTATGGTTTCCTCCTAAGCCTCAATGGGGGCCAACCAAGACAGATACGTGCATTCCTGTATGCGTTACCCAAATCCCAAGTGGGTTCCCCACTCACTAACTAGTGCCTACTTGCTTTATAGGGCAACAGACACAGAAGGCATGTTGCCTGCAATAGCTTCACCAGTTTACATTATCTCACTGTGCAGTCACAGTGGATATTTACAATTTTAAGTACAAATGTTTATATTATTTATCATTATATAATTCTGTGCAAGTGTGATGGAGATGTTTATAAGTCATGAGCTTGGTAAATAGAGATTGTTATGGCCATAGATCCTTGGAAACTAAACTCTAAGAAAGAATAATAGAAATCCACCTTATATACACTAAAATTCACCTTACTTACTTCTTTATTCTATTTTCTTTTACTTATTGTTTTCTGTCCTGTCTAGATCATAGGCAACTGTCTCCAAAGACCTTAGCCCCACTAGGAAAAGATGCCTATTGTTAGGGTTTAGGCATTAGAGGTGTCTTGATTCAAAAAGCTTAAATCCTGACACTATCCAGAAGAGGGGAGTTATAATAGAGACCTGAAAGAGAGTAGAAAAACAAGGAAATACAGACAGAGGGGAGTAAGAGAAGCTGCTATATGGAGAGAAGACAACTAAAGGACATTCTAAATTGTTCAGCTGCTAGATTAAGAGGCAGCTTTTTACATTGGGAAGGGAGGCGCTAAATATGTCCTGTTTTCCACTGCAGCAGGAGCAGAGATTGGGCTGGGGCCTGTACCAGAGATTAATTAGTAAGTGATTGATCACCAGGCAGGGAAGATTCAACAAAGCCCAGGCTAAGAATTGAGATAGCCTTGGCCCAAGCACATTGTCCTCTTCCAAGGATCAAACAGGGCAACCAGTAATGGGCCTGAAAATCAAAAAGCTACCAGGTAACAACAGACTCTGGGAACTAGGTCTGTATGGGGGAGCAACAAGTTCAAAGTCAAGGCAATGTCTGCCCACAGCTTCATCAGTATAATGGCATTGAGGAAGAAGCTATGTGCTCCCAGTCATAACAATTAGCTCCTTGCTAGGAATCAATGACTTTGAAGCATCATTTTATGTGAGTGGCATCACCAGCCCCTCCTGCCTAGCTCCACACTCAGCTAATGCCAATGCTGCCTGGCTCCTAGTCAGGCCCTGCCCGTCCATTCTGCCTGTCAACGGATCTGGCTTTACCCTTGTAGCAAGGAGAGACTGTTTTTTCCATAACTCTATACAACCCTAGCCATTTTGTGTGGGTTGATACATTCCTTTGTGAACTCTCTTTTACTGGTTTCCCTGTTGCCTATGTTCCCTCTTTGCAATTAGAATATAGGCTTCTTCCAAATTAGTTCAGTTCAATTCAACCCAGCAAACATTTCTCATTTGTTTAGTTTTTGGAAGTGGGACAGAGCTAGCCTCACTGGTGAGGGAGTGAATGCAAACTCACTCAACCCACTATATCTCATAGACCTCAATTATGCTTCACATCTCATCCATCTGTCCAACCTGGCCTCCTACCATATGCCCTATGGGTGAATAGTTCTTCCCACCCCTACCCCCACCCCCATCCACAATTGACACACACACAACTTCCTGTGCCTAGGAAGAGTAATTAAATCAATATTATTACTGAAATATATTTTGCATGACTTCATGAGTATAATGGGCAGCACAATTCTTGCCTTCTCAATTGGGGGGGTGTAGGGGGTAGGGAGAGAGACAATTCAGAACTGAAAATATTTTTTTAAGTTAAATTACATTTAGAAAAATAAAATAAAATCAATACTGTCATGCCTTCTTTACATAAGAAAAGTATACGACATTTTATTGTCCTATGGCTCTACTCTCCAAACCAAAACCCCTTCCTGGCCCTATCTCCTAGATTTATTTTCTTATACTCTTAGAATATAAGTTCCTTGAGGACAAGTATTTTGCAAGTTTTTCTTTTTATATTCACAATACCTAGCACAGTGACTGACCCATAGTTGTCATTTAGTATTTTTTTTCATGTATTCAATTCAATTTATTAATATTTCATTTATAGAGCTCCTATTGCATGCAGAGTTTGGTGCTAGTTAGTCGGGAATATCGAAAGTTTAGTGAAGATTCGGTCCTTGCTCTTGTGGAAGACACAGACTAGTAGTAGGATAAGACATGAATGCAGAAAATGGTTATCCATGAAAAGGCTCTATAGTCACACCAGAGAACTGCATAACTAAGTACTATGTGAAATATGGAGGGAAAGGCTATTACTGAGAGCACCAGGAAAGATTTTCAACATGAGGTAGCATTTAAGTTAAGCTTTAAAAAATGGGTAGGAATTTAGCAGGCAAAGAAGGAGAGAAGACATTTTAGACATATGGAACATTCCTGATTCTAATGTCCTTTCCAACCTTGACGTTCTATAAGCATACTATATGTTCATTGATTTCTCCATTTCTTCTCTCTCTATTCTTCCTTGTTTTCTGTCCTACCTATGCTTCAGGCAGCTGTCTGCAAAGATCCAACTTCTCCTCCTAGGGACACTTAAGGGAGAAAGGCAACATCTGCCTAGTGCCAGGGTTTAAGGCATTAAAGCTTTGGATAAACAAGGTAATGAAAGAAAAAGTCTAGAAAGTTCAGGGTACATTTGAAGCAGAAGAGTTCTGGTAAATGTTTAACAACCATCTGGGTGTGGTGGAATAAACAAATGATCTCCCTTTTAAGTTAAATCTATAGTATGAAAATTTCCTGCTTCACTTTCTTAAATAATGCAGATACTTTATAATTAACAGAAAAAAAAATAAATCAAGCCCCAATTTGTAGTGCCTGCTTATTTCTGAGGTGTAAATGCTCACAGAAAATTTAACAATGAGTTCTCTTGGTTAGAGCTGGCACCAGTCGACCCATGAAGGAGACAGGTAGCAGATCAATAGAGCAGAGAGTGTTTGGAAGGGAGCGATATGTCATAAGACTCCAAAGGCAATAATAGTTAATGTATATACACAGTACTTACTGTGTGCCAGACATCGTGCTAAGTGGCTTACAAATAGTATCTCAGTCTATCCTCACAACAACCATGGGAGGTAGATGTCATTGTTATCCCCATTTTACAGATGGGGAAACTGAAGCAAAGCGAGGTTAAAGTGACGTCTCTGAAGTCATACAGTTAGTAAATGTCTGAGACTGGATATGAACTCAGGTCTTCCCGAATCCAGGTCCAGCATTCTCTCTTCTGTGCCACATAGGTATACAGATGCTTTTTAATGTCAATTATGTGTTCATGTAGTAAGTTCATGTTCAATAAGCAAGGGATAGAAATTGAACTCCTTATTTCCTTATCAGAACCTCTTTCATGTGATCAGGCATGTATATAAATATAAATTCATACACACACATACATATATTCACATACATGCATGTGCATGTTGATATACCTATGTACATGTATGTATATGCATATGTATGTAGGTCTATGTGCCAGACTAAAATTGGCCCCAACATGGTACATTGCAGGAATAAATTAGTAATACTAATTAGTACTGGTTAGTAGAACTTAGAATCCTTAACAATATGACGCTTGCTCTTAACAAGGACCTATGTATAATTTCTGAAGGCGCTTTGGTTTTGCCATATATGAGTATTTATCTACATTATATTTATGTATGTATTTGTTTATTGCTATATTATACTTTGAATGTATATTAAATAATATACGGAGAATATAAACATATAACAAAACTCAAAGCCTTCAGAGATTATACATAGGTCCAAAAGCAAGCATCAGGTTAGAGATTCTCAGTGAAGCTAACTAGTACTAATTAATACTACTAATTTATTCTCACAATGTCCCATGTCAGGGCCAATTTTAGGCAGGTCCTAGAAATGCTAGTTGTAATGTTTCTCTACAGAGAAAATGAGGTTTTCAGCCCTTTCCTGTGTTGCTCTGTAAATTATCTAGGTCATTAGGTAATGGTCTGGAAGCAGAGATGTAGGAGAGATTTGTGCCAAGCAACTGTCAGATTAGAGAGGACACCAGACCTTTATTATGTACTGTGGCTCATAACCTCTCTGGGGCTCAGTTTCCTTTTTTGTAATATATAGAGAGAAGGTAAGTAAGGTGGGTTTAGATGACCTTTCAGAAGTCTTTAAGGTGTAACATTCTATGTTCTTGCTCCATTCCATTTTCTAAAGCTTTTCTTTGTTCTAATATTCTAAAGCCCTTCCTATGAATATCACAGAATTATGTAAATCAGTAATAAATTAGTATTTATTCAAACATATAATGCCCATTTGTTAGATAGCTGCTTTCCCCTCTCACCTTTTCTCTTTAGCAATATCATCCTGGTCCTTATTGTTACTTTGAGGATGGTTAATCTGAACCCATTTTGGAATGATGGGATTTTGGAGGTGAGAATGGATCCCCTGATTGGATTAACCATGTCAGTAGAGGGCATTAGAAAATCCCAACTCAGGGACTAGAGCAGCGGTTCTCCATTTTTTTTTTTAATTCAGATATACTATTATTTGTCATAGGAATTGTGGTACAGGAAACATTTAAGTTGGAAACATTCTTGGATTGTGGGGAGACTAGAACATGTGGTTTCCCTTCAATAAGAACAGACATTTCTACTGAGGCTTTTGTTGTTCTTCCAGTTTTAAGCTTTGACTTTTTTTTTCTTTTGAGGTAATCAGAGGGTTAAGTGATTTTCCCAGTTTCACACAGCCAGCAAGTATCTGAGGCTGAATTTGAACTCAGGTCCTCCTGACCCCAGGGCTGATGCTCTATCCACTCTGTCACCTACATGCTCCAGTTTGAGATGTTTTGAGGTTAGTATATGTTTAAGAGGCAAGTTTTCTATATTTTGGAAGTATTTGCCATACTATATATACTGGTAACATTTAAATAAAATTACTGGTAGTTTGGTTTATATCTATAATAACCTCCAAAATGTAATAAAAATCTACAAAATGTAATAGAATGTACAAAAAAAGGCAGAGTCTGTTCCTTCTTTCAAGGAATTTACAATCCAATGGGGGAGACAACAAATACATACATACATATGCTAAATATTGGGTAATTAGGAAACAATTAAGGGAGGAAAGAAACTAGAATAAAGAAGGGTTGGGAAAAACTTGTCTAAAAGGATGGGTCTTTAGGTGGGACTTAAAGGAAGTCCAGGAAGGCAGCAGGCCAAGTAGAGAAAGGAGAACTTTCCAGGAATGGGGGTGGGGTGGGGCTGGGGGGACAGCCAGAGAAAATTCCCAGAGCTTAGAGACGGAATTCTTCTTAGAACAGCCAGGAGGACAATGTCACTGAATCAAAGAGTATGGGCCAGTGTAAGAAATGTAAGAAGACTGGAAAGGTAGAAAGAGATTGGCTTATAAAGGGCTTAGAATACCAAATAAAGCATTTTGTATTTGATACCGGAGGCAATAAGAAGAAGGCACAGGAGTTTGGTAAGTAGAGGGTGCCCTGATCACACCTGTGCTTTAGGAAAATCTCTTGAGAGGTCAAATGGAGGATGAATTGGAGTGGGGAGAGAGTTGAGGCAGGCTGACTCACCAATGGGCTATTGTTGTCCATGTGTGATGAGGGCCTGTGGTGGTAGTATCAGAGGAGAGAATGGCATGTGTCTGAGAAATGCTGCAAAGGAGAAATCAGCAGGACTTGGTCATAGCTCAGAACTGGGGGATAAGAGATAGTGAGGAAATCCAGGGTGAGACCTACTTTGTGAGTCTGAGGGACTGGGAGGATGGTGTTGCCCTCTAGGGTAATAGGGAAAGTAGGAGACAGTGAGGGTTTAGGGGAAAAGATAATGAATTCTGTTTTGGACATGTTAAGGTTAAGATGTCTACCAGACATCCAGTTTGAGATGTATGAAAGGCAATTGGTGATGTGAAATTGGAAGTCAGCGGAGGGACTGAGGCAGGAAAGGTAGATTTGAGAATCATCAGCATAGAGATGGAATTTAAATCCATGGGAGCTGATGAGATCACCCAAGTGAAGGAGTATAGAGGGAGAAGAGAAGAGGCCCAGGACAGAACCCTGTGGCCTAATACTCTTCCATGGGGCTACCTAGCTGTTATTAGGTAGCTAAGAAGAGAGGTAAACTGGAAAAGAGAAATAAAGATGAGCGGGTATATCAGCAAGCGCCCTAGCATACCCAGGATGGCTGCTAGCACAGGTTCTTAGATCTGCTTTTCTAAAGGAAAGCAACTCAAAATGGGTTAACAGTCTCACTTTAATGAATCAAACAAATATCATTTACCTAGTTCAGGGGGAAAAGTCAGCACCCTGAACTTCAGA